>JAAIXJ010000069.1:485355-584894 GCA_013403705.1 Heliconius hermathena
GGTTTATTTTTTTAAGTAAATTAGAAGTTTTTGTTTTTTAATAGCGATTTTTTCTGCTCCGTATATAAGACTGATAACTTAATTTTATTATTTTTATCTGTTACTTGTGAATGGGTGTTGCAATAAATTGATGATTATATTTATGTCTTTTTATTAATGAAAAAATACCAATATATAATTTATTCACGGTCTGCTAATGTGAATAAACAGACCTAATCTTTAAATTTATTTTCTTCATGTAATCATGTACAGACTAAATACTTAATTTGTTAATATAATTAATGAATTATTTAAACTGAAACAGGCTTAGAAAGTAATGGTACATTTGTATTATAAAATATTTTCTTCACATTTATAAAACAATGACCTAACTTGAAACATACTTTTTATAACATGTTTTTAAAAGAGATAGAATTTGTTTCTGTTATTTTTTTTATTGAAATCGCATTAATAGCTTACCTTTCTATAAAAAAAACAAGCATTCATAATCAATTAATAATCAGTTTACATAAAAATCATCAACAACGAGGATAAGACCTCATAGCACGATCTTCTTTTGCTATTTCCCTAAAATCGTCTTTTTCGAGTTATGTCAGTATTCCAATAAGCATGCGATGTGTAAATCAGACCAATAACCTTATATTTGAATTTTCCAGGCATTGCGTGTTGAATGGCGGAACTCTACGTCGTGCTTGGTTTTTTGCCTTATTACATAATTTCCTCTTGTTGGCATCGATCTCACAACCTTCGCAATTACAGCGGACGCTTGTGCACTGCGTCACGACGGCCTCAAAAAAAATAAAAATATAAAAATAATGTAATATCTATCCATTTTATAAATTTTCCAGGCGATTATTGGCTAGACTTCAAAGTACCGAATGTGAATTGTTATCGTAATATATCTAATGTCATAGCAGTGTTGGAGGGTGATAGCGGGTTCAATCCCGATGGTACCACTGGACCGTCTCTGCTTGTTAACTGTCATTATGACTCTGTGCCATTTGCCATGGGTAAGTTGTTAATAAGTCTTTAACTTTGTCTTTTCTTCAGTTACACGCTGTATCTCTCATATAGAAGGGTAGGCAGACGGAGTCTAGTGCTAAGACACTCCGTCCTGTTTTCTACATAAATTTTAAGAAAGACAGAATAACGAAATCGGCGGCGGAACTGAACGCCGCACTTGTCCTTACTGGAGCAGGTTAATGAAAATGAAATTTATTCAACACGCAGCGTTCAGTACTGCGACTCGACACGCAATGTCTTGAAAATTGAGCCTCGCATGAGAAACGAGTGTCTTAAATAAAGTCTGAAATAAATATATATTAATATAATTATTTCCCTTATAAGGTGCGTCTGACAATGGCGTATTTTGTGCTGCAATGGCTGAAGTGTTGTACAAATTATCTAGAAGGAAAAATAAGTTCAAAAATAATGTAATTTTCCTTTTTAATGGCGCAGAAGAAAGTGTATTATTGGTAAGAGACTTTATGCTGTATAATATTTTATAATTAATGTCTTTAATAAACATTGATACTAATATTGAATTGTTTGATTGATAAATAAATTGATTGATTACAGAAAATAATTAATTGTCCTTGAAAATAATAATATTTAATTGTTGTATAAAAAATGGGAATTGAACCTACAACCGTCACGTTTTCAGTCAAACGCTGTTTAATGCGCCACAATAGCCTGTGAAATGAATATGTAATGTCTATATAAAAAAATCTGTCCAGTCGAGTTGGAAACGCGCATCGAGGGTTCAGCAATTTCTTTGTCGGTCATCGGGAAGTTCAACTCATAGAAGTTAACTGTATGAAATGAACCAATCTAATTTTGTAATGTTTTATAAATGTCAATCATTCATCAATCACAAAATATTTTCGGACATTTTTCTTTTTGTTTTGTTGTTCTTACTATTTTACAAGTTTCGTAATTCTATAGCAAAGGGAATTACCGACAGACAGAACAGATTTTCATTAACACTAACATTCATTTAGTACCTTAATTGTTTTTGTGCTCCAAGATACTGTAGAACGGGATATTTGATATTAATTTCAGCTTTATATCTCCACACGACATACAAACGGACCGACAACAAAGTGTTATTTTCTTTTGAAGTATGAAACTCTAAAAACGAATTTTTTAAGATTATTTTTTCCATATATTTAAGATTTGTTATAATTTCTTGTTTTTTTGTAGGCTAGTCATGGTTTTCTACAACATCCGTGGTCTAAAGGTGTGACAAACGTAATTAATTTGGATTCGGCCGGAATGAATGGCAAGCCGAGCGTTTTTCAAGTAATGTATTCAATGTTGTTCTCTAGTATTTTTTGATTTTTAATTTATTTTTTGTCTATTTTTTTTGTTTTTTTTTCTTCTGTAAATAATCAACGAAGGCGATGTGCCTATATATAACGTAGTATAATACATATTATACAAAATATGCTGCTTGTCAAGGTAACCTTGACAATAATACAAAAAACAACAATAGGATAACAATGAAGAATTTAATATACTTGTATAGAATTCTCATCAGAAGTCGTCGAGGTGCAGTCGCAAAGCGTATGACTGTAAACGGGACGGTTGTAGGTTCGATTCCCTCTCATGGCAGTGAATTATTTGATCTCACTCTGATAAGAATAAACGCGGAATTGAGTTCCGCGACTCAAATACGAAATGTTTCGAAAATTAAGCGATGCTGAGAAACGGAGTCTTAACACTAGTCTACACACTATGCTATTTTTCTTTTTTGCTGAATTTTCAATTTATCTTTTAAATTTATCTTTTAGGTAACAGATCCTAGAGTTTTCAAAATGTATAAAAAAACCTGTTCCAAACCCAATGCCCAAGGTCTAGGCGAAGTGCTATTTGCATCGGGCATGGTTCCTTCAGACACGGACTTCAGAATTTTTAGAGATTTTGGTCATATAGAAGGTATTTTGACATATTTTTTTTTTGGAGTAGTGTCAGTTTTTTTTTAATTTGTCATAGTTTATATTCATTTTTGATATTTAATATATAAGGCATATAAAAATAATTATTTATACAAAAATATTTTAATTATATAAATAACATAAAAGCACTTGCAGTTAAGAAAACTAATTATGTAGACTCGGCTACCATTTTTGTTTTCTACATCTTTGTCAGCCAAAATGCTTGACTTATTAATCAAGCACTTTTTAGTCCTTATTTTATGTTTTTTTCTCTACTTTAAATAAGAAAATATATTAAAATAATATTATTACGAAAATTAATAACGTTTTGTTCAAATAACTATGATTTTTTAAAAAAAAATAAAAAAGTTACAATATGGGAAATATATTATATCTTTAAATGTTTTTTAATTTTTTTAATAAATAATAAGAAAACGAACAAAATTTGTAAATATTGTTATTATTTATTTAATTATTCATCTTGATTTAAAAACAACTAAAATCAACTTTTATATTATTAATTTTAATATTCAGGTATAGACGTGGCATTTATAAAACACGGCAACGTATACCACACGCGTAATGACATAACACATTATATACAAAATGGCGTTATACAAAACGCGGGAAATATGCTTTTGAATGTTATAAAAGAGACTGCTGACAATGTGGAGTTGAGAAATAAAGTGAGTTATGCAATTGATTTATAAATAAAATTAATTTCCTACGTTGAATTACGCCACTCAACATGCAATGCCTCCAGAATTCGGTGAAAAGTGCAGAAAGGAAGGTTTTCAATGGGAACATAGCGTCTTGACACTAGATTCCTAAATTATCTCTGCCTACACTGTTGTGTGTATTAGATTTTTAAATGTTAACAACATTTAAAAATTATTATATATTTGCTTAAAGTTACAAGATTGGCCAATTCTGGTTTAAATAGACGCAAATTAAAATACTTGAAAAGTCAATGTTAAGTGTATTAAAATATATCAAAAATAGCTTTAAAAACGATTGTATTACTTAAAGCAAAATTGGACATAACTAATTATTGGTCAAATCATACTAATATCTTAACAAAACAATGATATTTTATATTAAAAAATAAAAAATAATAATATAAACTATAACTTTAAAACAAAACTATCTTATTAACATTTTTTAATAATAGACAATTTTATTTTTCAGAAAGACCAATCAGTCGGTGTTTATTACGACTACGTTGGTTTATTTCTAATAACATATTCGTATTTAACGGCTTTCATAATGGATTTGGTTGTTTCTTTACTGGGATTTGCGAGTGTTGTTTATTATCTGTGGCTATATGGATTTCGTAAGTGGACAAAAAAAAATTTTCGAGAGTTTATTTAAAAAAAAATTATATACTGACATTATTATTATAAGATTCAGTTGATATTTTAAAACAAGGATAGTGATTTGTAATCCTACTTCAAGAACTTTCAATTTCATTGAGAATTCCGGAGGCATTTCATGGTGAGTGGCGGAACTCAACGCCGCTTTGCCTTGACACCAGAGCGAAGGAACGAAAATATAAATTTAAATAAATATTTCATTTTCTCGAGTGGGGATCGAACCCACAACCATTCACATTTACAGTCACACACTTATGCTGCTGCGTCGCGACTGGCCTTTTAAATTACACTAAATTACACACTAAATATTTTTCTGTAACGCAATCGCTGATCCGATTGTGATAAAATTTCATATAGAGATACTTGGGGGGGAGGGTCTTGAGAAGAACATAGGCTATTTTTTTTCTCATATTTGTAACATTCTCGATATATATGTTCAAAATACCTTTCTACTTGATATGCAATTTATTGTTCGACATGCTAATTACAAGCGTCGCTAATCAACAAGGAATTTCGTTTTTTAAGAAAAGGTCGCCCGAAATGGGCTTCTTGAACGCTTACATGGCGTGCGCTGACTCAACCTTATGAGACACATAAAAAGTATTGTCCTTTAAAAAACTTTTAAAAAAGTTTGCGATTATTTTTTTTATCTGTACAGGTTGAGCCACAGTAACCATTTTAATATATTTAATTAAAATTTAAATTTATCAAGTTATTCTTAATGTACTTTCTATAATTTGACATTCATCCTTATCAAAATTAATATAATAGTCACCTTTAGCATTTCATCTAGATTGAAATTATACTTTATTGTATATCATTCTAATAAATACTGTAGGAGATATCACTTACTCAAAATGAGCTAGCCTAAGAGCCGCACGTTATGTAAGGGCAGACGACATTGACCGTTTTGTAAATTTTTGGACATTCTCCATGTAATGTAAATTTTTATATGGTCATTTGCTGTTTTTTATTAATTGGTATTTTTCTTCTGTTCTGTTTGCTTATTCGAGTAGTAAATTAGTTAGATTTTCTGCACTCCTTGCTTGCTTAAGTTTTGTTTTATTCTGATATTATATTTCGTGTTACTTTTAATTTTTATACTTTTAAATATTTCTTTTACGTTGATAATATAGCTGGTTTTATTTTGTTTATTTATTAATAATGTGTTTCTTGTATTACGTTTACTTATTATTTTTAGCTCATTTCAATTAGTAAGGTATTTAATATAAAAAAATTCTATATGTTACGTTTACTTGATGTTAATTTTAAATATTTTACTTAATTTTACTTATTTGTTTAATCATTTCCATTAATCTGGTATTTTTTCTAATATTAAGAATTTTATTTCCCTTAGTTATGTCTACTTATTATTCTTTTTGTATTATTTTAATTATTTAGACTTATAATTAATTTTTTTTATGTTTTTAGGAAAATCAATAATTCATGAGCTTATATGGTCAGTGGTGGGAAGAATATTTTGTTTAATAACCGAAATAATAACTGTTGCTATTTTTACATATATTATGGTCATGACAACTACGCAAATGAGGTTTGTAATTTTAAATGGTATATTTTTTCCCTTATTACCCGTCTGGGTTGATTTTAGCGCGTATCTTGTGTGTATGTATGTAATATTTTTTATTATCTTATATCTTCAGAGTCTCTATATGGGTTTACATAATTTTGGTTTCGTTAAATTAATCTTAGCAGGTTTGATTCCCACTCGCGGGATATTTTTTTTATAATATTATATATTTTCTTTTTCTGGCAACAAGACAAAAAGTGGCATTGAGTTCCGTCACTCAACACGCAAGACTTCAAAAATTCAGCGGAAATAGAGAAATGTATTAACACTACGTTCCCTCTGCCCACCTTTCTGTACACAGGACACAAGTAAAAAGCAAGAAAATCAGTCTTGACACTATGATAATATTATTTTCCAGATATTTGACTGATAATTGGATGGTTATACCGTTGTATTGGATACCGTCTCTATTAGGAGGTATAAGTGCTTCACATATTTTTGATATATGGAGAGTCAAAAAGGTAAATTGTAATTTATCTAATATTGTGACTTTGGCTATAAGGCGCAAACGCGGCGTTTGTGGTTTCGATATCCACTCGCAGGAATGAAATATTTTATATTTTTGTTTTCTCGCTCTGGTAACGAGGCAAAGCGCAGCGTTGCGCTCCGGCACTTAACATGCAATACCTAAAAGCTGCGGTAGAATAGGGGGAACGGAGTGCATAAATAAGTTGGACCATATCTTATTGAAATTGTATTAAATTTTAACATGAAAATGTAAAATTAAAAAAATGTAAATATAATACTTAACAATAATCTTGTGTAGTGGAAATTTGTTAAAAGTTCCGTTCAGAGAACAACATAAATAAGTATATCCTGCGAAAAGGAATTTCAACGTAGGGTACGTTGAAATTCCTTTTCGCAGGATATACTTATTTATGTTGTTCTCTGGAACATATTGCTTAGTAGTCCGAGTGTGCGGGCAGTAAATAAGGGGCGCGGGTTCAAATCTCACTACGTTCAACTTTTTTCTTCTGAGTTCTGTTGGATCTTTTTAAAACATTTTGATACTCTTAGTTTAAAATAACACTTTAAAAATGTAATATAATAAATAAATAAAATCTTTTTTTTTACAGGTCACACTAAATCGCTCGATACGATGTATACAAAGTTTAACTGCAACTCGATTTATTTTATCTATTTGTCTTTTATTATTATCTTTTTTCCCTTCTTTAGCGAATGTTCGATACATTTTGACAGTTTTCCTTTTGATAATGAGTTTAAGTACTTTTATTTCAATGACTGTAGTGAGATATTGGAAATTGTCAGGTAATTTTTTGTTTCTTTTTTTAGCTTCACGCTTATTATGCACATTGGGGCATAGGCAGAGGGAACCTGGTAACTAAGTGCTAAGACACTTCGTTCCTATTAAGACACTTTCGTTTCCGAGCGATGGAATGAAAAAATTTAAAAATATTGACCTAGTAGAAACCGAACTCGCATCTGTCGCGCTTACCGCAAGTTCGTACCCCTGCGCCACGACGGTTTCAGGTACGTTTTATTTAATAATTAAAAAAATGTTATTGTTATTGGTTTTATTAGCACCGCCACTTGTTTAAATAACCATATATTCGTGAGGAATTGTAAAATAACAGAATTGTATTTGTGTGGAATTTAGAGTTTATAGTTTAGGCCACTTTTATTCACAGAATTAAAGTGACATAACTCAAAAATATACAGGATGAAAGCATCTGTACTCCTTTTACGGGAGCATATAGAGTAAATTATTTCAAACCCATGTCTAAATTTTAAACCGTACTGTATTACAAGTGACAGTTAGGAATAGATAGATAGATACCAATAACGTGAACACCTGCTACTACATAAATCCTACTAAACGTTGGCGATCTGCCGCTTTTCATTCTCAAAAATATAATTGAATGAGAAAGGGATATCTCTCGTTCTATTGTACCTAAGCAACATTCCTATAATACACCTAAGCAATGTTAAACTTCACCGCCAATACCTACAATTCGATTTCGTAAATGAGGCGTGTGCGATGTTGTCGATTTGATAGGTTTGTTTCTGTGTGCGTCATTCTTAACAAATGGCGTTTTATTTTACAACGATAATTTTATTATTTATTTTGTTTGGAAAAACAACTTTTTCATTTTTGGCAAAATCTTTTTTTTTTTATTGTATTAGACTTCTATAGAGTAATTAAACTGTTTTCATTTAACACGATAAAATTTTAAAGTAGTTGAGGTAGTGGTACTTTTAGTCACTTTTTAGCAAAATAATAAATTACAGAAAGTATGAGTTAAGTCACTTTCATTCTTAGAAATGCTTAACGTATTTTCTAACTTATTTCTAATTTTTGTAGCGTTTCAACACTTAACACTAGAAATAATACCGACTTTACCTGCAACATTGTTTGGATATTCTCTTTCGTATAGATTTATTTCGTTTCTAATACCCATAATGGGTAGATCAGGAAATGATTTACCGGACTTCGTTATTGCGACGGTCAGTGCGGGTTTGGCACTCATTGTGTGTTTGTCTTTGGTAAATATATAGTTTTTTACTTATTTTTATTATAAATCTGATATATAGTATATTTGCTATATAGAGGACCTAGTGGTCCTTCTTGATGGTTAAACTCAACTTGGATATATATATATATATATATATATATATATATATATATATATATATATANATATATATATATATATTTAAAAAAATGTTTAAATTTTTTGTCACACTGTATTCCGCACACAGTATAGTAGGCAGAGGGATCCTAGAGTTAAACATTCCGTTCCTCGTTTTCCCAATCCCTCCGAATTCTGGAGGTGCGTTCTCATTGCGCGTTGAGTGACGGAACTCAAAGTCGCGCTTTGCGTTTAAACCAGAGCGATGAAATAGAAATACTAAATATTTCATCAATCTGTCGCGTTAAAGTTACAATTTGCCCTTATGCGCCGGCATCGCTGTCCTCTTCTCTTTTTAAAACCTGCAGAGAACGTAGTATCTTGACACTGAGTTTTTTCTACCATCACTGCTATATGGAATAAGTCCTAAAAATTTTAAAAATAATCAAACCTTTTTTCCCACAGTCGGGAATCGAACTCTTATTCAATCGTAAAAGACTTTGGTTAGTTTTAACCACTGGATTATTAGTTTGTATTGTGTTTATGTTCATTCCGTTAAGTCCTTATCATGGAGAAACTGTTGTACAGAGACATTATTGGTTTGTAAGTATATTTATATTTTTTTAATCATTTTCAAAAAGTTGTTGACAATATTAAAAAAAGTTAAAGAAATAAAAATGAGATATTTGAAAATCCATCGCAATAGCGGTTATTTCATTTATTGTCTTGTTTTATTAGTATTTTTTAAATATAACAGATGTATCTAATATATATTGTTTTGACCGCTTATTTCAATCACTATAATTAATTAAAAGAAAACTTAATATTATTATTTTATTTCAGCACACACAAGTAACAACGTATAATAAAAATCTAACAAAAACAGAACAAATATCCGGTGTTCTTATTACTAAAGTAGACTTATACTCTGTTAAATATGCTGTTGACGCTATAAAAAACAGTCCCTTATATATAAATGACATTGACAGTGACAGGTCGATGACTACCGTCAAAATATCTGGCAGTGACATAAAAATGACTACAGACGATGAATGTGAAGAATTCATTAATTGCAATATGCCTATATATAGATTGAGGTTTTCTAAGTTTATGTGAGTATGCGACTTTTATAGTTTTAATATTGTTCTTTAGATTAAAAATTTAGTTCTGATTAATTTTGCTTTTTTTTTAATTTTACTTTTTATTTTTAAGGTAACGTTCATTATATAGTTTTATATAAATGTTTTTCTTTGTAGGAATCAAACCCGCATTTCATTTACTTCTAAATTGTTCTAAATATCCCTGTATAGTTCTAAGATGATATAGACATTAGGGTCTGATTGTAAGCGCAATGGTTCTAGGTTCAATCCTCACTCAGGGTAATTAAGGGCACCGCCACAACCTCTTCAATAGTACGGAGTGTCTTCACATTAGGTTCCCTGTGTGTCGTCTCTGGTATATGCGGGATACAGTGACTTATTATTACGTACAGAGATTTATTATGTTCTTGTTTTTGTATATTTAGTTTGATCACCACCTTGACACAATTTTTTATGACAAACTTGTATTGAATTCTTTTTCATTTCCTCGAGTGTGAATGGAACCCACAACCTGTAGCGTTTACAGTCACAAAATTGTGCCCCGGCTCCACGACTGGCTTCACTAGACTATGGGGTCGATTCCCACACAAGGAAATGAAATATTTTAAATTTTCATTTTTTCATTCTGGTGTCAAGGCCAATTATATTATTATATAAGAGATACAGCGTAAAGCGAAATCTTTTTGTTGTTGTTGAAAAAAACAAAATGTAAAAACTATTTTTATTTATGTTAATATTGATTATTTATTATAATTTTGTAGGCAAGGCAGTTTATTCGTAAAAATGAATCCTCCCGCCACATTTGTACATTCACTCCAATTGGAAAACAGATCATGTGTAGATGATAATTGTACATTGAGTTTCCGTTTAAATGGTAAATGTGAATTAGTTGTAATATTAGACAATACATTATATGGTGTTTTAAAGTATAAACATATTTTTATTATTTTTATTTAAATTTTAATTCACTTGTTTCTTTTATTTATTTTTTTATTGCTTTAATTACAGCACTAAGGTATTAATACATATTTTTTTTCTTATTGTACGTTCTTATTATATTTCTTTTTCTTCTTTTAGAGAGTTTATAAACAAAAGTATGATAGTAGTTTAGTTACATCAATTTAATTCTGATCGCAGTTAGAGTGTGATCTCCTGATCACTTTAAATTTAAATTGTTGTAACTAAAGAAATATGTAAAAAAATGCCATAAACTCTTCGAATCAAAGATAACATAGACATATTGATTCATATAATCACAGATCATAAAATCATAGACTCATAGGATCATAGTATTGTAGAAATCATGAAATCATCAAATCATGATGTCTTAGAGTTAGCTTTTAATTATTAGTTTTCAGCAAAATTAGAAATTATTTTTTTTAGGTGTATCACTTTTATTCCAATGTGATATGATAAAACTTATATTATAATTTTTTTTATAGGTCCATCACAAAACACCATAACAATACTACCACGATCAAACATATCCTTAATAAAATGGTCTTTTAACTCACCATTAAAAGAAACAATGTTCCATAAAGAAAGACCTTTATATGTAATAGTTCAAACATTTGGTACATATTCTGAGATATTTGAGCCTTTGGAATTTGTTTTGACGTTTAATGTAAGTTTTTTTTAATTAAGTTTTTATCGTATTTACGTGTTTCTTTTTTCAATTTTATCGAAATATATCGATATTATTAAATATTTTCTTAAAGTTATAATATATTTGTGCATACGACTATTGATGATTATTGATGCCATACGTTTTAACTTCCTACTGCGCTACAATATTCATTGTACATAATTTTAAACAAAAGTAAAATGTGTGGAAAATCTAAGAAAATGTAACTTATTTTAATTTATTTACTGGCAATATTTTTAGTAATAAATATTTTTTCTTGTATGTGTACCCCGCACAGAGTAGGGGTAGGCAGAGAGAACCAGAGAACTTAATGTTAAGACACTCAGTTCCTATTAAGATACTTCAGTTCCACTATTTCCGTCAAATTCTGGGCATTGCCTGTTAAGTGGCCGAACGCCGCGTTTTGCATCGATATTAAAGCAAGGAAAGCAATATATTAAATATTTTACATTCCTCGACTGGGAATCAAAGCCACAAATTGTGGCGATTGCAGTCTCACACTTGTGGTCTTGTGTTGCGCCACTCAACACACAAATCTCGACAGTTCGGCGGAAAGTGGGGAAAAAGGGAACAGATTGTCCTAACACCAGGTTTCCTCTGCCTCTCTTGCTATGTGGGGGATAAAGTATGATATAATATGATAGAAATGTATATTTATTCTTTATATAAATTAGGTACCACGTGATCTCCAATCTCATACAATAGTGGATATTTCTCACACCGCAAATAAAATTTATAATCCAGAAGACTTCACAGAAGATTATAGAAAATTACTTAATGTAATGCCGGAATATTTTAATATAGCAACGTTTTTGTCATTTAGAGATAATTATGAGTTTTAAATAAAAATATTATGATTAAGAATATTTAGTTTTTTTTTCTTTGTATTAAAGTTTATTTTTGTACACTTCATCTTAAAGATTTTTTTATAGTAGCTTATTGTAAGTACGTTGTTGTCGAGGCTATAATTTCGCAAGGATTGTAAATTCGATTTCTACTCGGCCAAAACAATTATTTTCATTTCCTCCCTCTGGTGACAAGACAAAGCGCGCAGTTAATTTTCGCCACTCAATACGCTAAAATCGAAAATAGGGTGGCTGCTGTAGTCGAAATTCTCTCTTTCTCACTTCGTTTTCCCCGCCTACCCTGCTATATGCGGGGCACAGTGTAAAACTAATGTCGATTATATTATTTATCGCGAAAAGACTATGTATATATATATATATATATATATATATGTATATATATATATATAATATAATATTTTTTTTTTTTATATAATTAAAACACAAATATCGAGTAATGAACCTACTTAAAATAGTATGGATATTTATTAAATATATTTTTATTTATAAATACATATTATATACTTCTTTGTACCGCTGAGAAATACTTTTATGCAGACACGATATGTCGCGAGATCGTTCGCGCATGTCACTACGACTCCTCGGTGGAAGTCCCGCCTATTGCGGGCTACCGGCGCCTTTAGGATGTCCCGCGGTATCTGCAACCTCGATGATTTACAATAGGATCGTCATGACTCTCCTGCAGTACCCCTAGGGTAAATAGAATTGGAGATGCGGATACTGCTTTATATAATGGCAAATGAAGTGTGAAGCTAAAAAGTTTTATGTATGAATAATAAATATTTAAAGAAAATTATGGTTTAGTTATTAGTAACTTAAAAATATTTAGGAGTTATCATACTCAAGTAAATGTTATAACCCGAAAATAATATTTTCCATATCTGTATATAATACAATAACAGTTACAATTTGTAACTGTTCGCTGTCTGTACAAGGAGAAAATCTAATATTAGGGACAATTTATCAATGTAATAGAATCCAAAACAATGATTTATATTTTTTATCTGTTTGTCGATTTGTCTGTGCGTTTGTTTACGCTAATTTATCGCAGAATCAGCTTAACCGGGTTAAATAGAGTTTTCACAGTTGTATTTAGGCAAACTTCCCTTAACATATATTTTTTCTTCAATCAATTAATTTGACAACTTAATGGCGTCTGACAAATATTCTCATGCATTTTATTATCTATATTTCAATAGACAGTCTGTATGCGAGTCATAAAACATTTTTATTTTTTAATCTGTGAACAAAATTAGAACGCAAGTATTTTTGTCAACATGTCGGACAAGTTAGTGTTTTTGTTATTTATTTATACAATACTTAATAAACCATATTTTTACCTAAATAATGCAACAATCGGTTCTAATAAACATATATACATTACTGTAATATAAAGTTTTGTGTGATAATGTTATAAAGTTACAATTTAAGACTACGGAAATTTCCATGCCAGCGTTAAGATCAATATAATTTGTTTACAGTGAGGATTTACTCGGCGATGATTTAGGTGATCACAGTCTTGCAGACTATAATTTAGGTAATGAAGAAGAGGAAGAACTCTTGGCTGACGATTACGACAATGGTACTTCACAAAATGTACCAAGTTCTATTGTATCGTATAATGAATCAGCCGACCCAGTGCCCACGGAGTTTAATCGACAAAACTTAGAATATAACCCGGTAAGTAAATAAAGCGATTACAAAAGCTCTATATTAATGGCTTAGTGAAGAAAAGATTTTTGTTATTATTGTTATTCTTTATTCTCACTATATTACATTACCTAGGAAATAATTATGAAAGTATTATAATTTTATATTTTTCTTCTATATATGCAGCTCAAAATATTATTAAAATGTAATATTTATATTAAATAAATATATTTTATATGATATGTAGCATATTATTCAAAGTGTGATTTAAATTTATCTTATTTATATGTATTAATTAACTAACAATAATAAGGGGCGTCATAGCAGTGTCTTACTATTAAAGCGACAGCTGTGAATTCAATTCCCATTTAAGGGAATTAATTGTTTTATTTCTTTTGTTTGGTAAGAAAACAAAGCATATTATTGAGTTCTGTTCTATAATATGGAAGTGAGTATCCTAATACTTAATTCTCTCAGCTTACCTTATACATATATCAGTACAGAGTTAAGATAAAATAATAAAATTTAAAAATATTATAATTCTAGCCTCCACAAACCTATGCACAATCAGAAACAGAATGTGTTGTACCAAACATAACAGTAGAAGTGCCCAATGTTCAAGTAGAACCGTGTAGTTATACATCATTTAGTGAACCATATGAAGAAAGGACTGTGCCGCCAGCAATTGTGAGTTATGTTAATTATTAGTAAATAAATTATGTACACAGAAGTAAATATTAATTTTTTATCAAAGTAAATAACTATATCAAAGTAAATAACTATATCAAAGTAAATAACTATATCAAAGTAAATAACTATATCAATTTATTTTTCTAGTGTTTTTATGTTGCATTTTGTTTCTTAACTTTTGTTTATACTGCAATCTGTTGCCAATATGGAACATTCAGCAGTAGGTATGTCAAGAATTTGGTTGGCCTGTGTAGGCATTGCGACTTGTGTGACAACCTTAAAAAGCAGAAAATTATACTGCAGCATGTCTTGGAGAATCTTTGCTGTTATATTTGGTTTTTTGTATTAGTGAAGTTGAATATTTCATCTTTAACTGTAGGCTATGCTAGATCTTTGTGCAGTTGTTCGTTGGTCAGGAACTGTGGGGCGTTAGTAATAATGATGAATGGAATGAGAAGCTGTTTCTCACAGTTGTTTTCCGTAGATCCAAACTGGTTTTAGTATAGCTTTATATAATAGTAATTTATTTTCCAAAGATAGGTGGGATTTGTGACTTATGAGCCAATAGAGCTTTCTTAGTTACAAGCCAAATTGTTTCCTTTTATTGAATATATGTTTCTGCCATGTAAAGCATTTGTCTAAGTGTAAGCCCAGGTATCAAATGTGATCTGTTTGAGGAATTTTCATATTATTGAGTTTGACTAAGGGACATGTCCTTTATTTGAGTGTGAAAGTGACCTGCACAGATTTATTTTTGTTTGTTTTGAACTTCCATTTCTTAAGCCATGCTGTTATATTAATACCTTGAATAAGTTCTTGCTGTTCTTTTTGGTTAAAAAAAAAATAATTTAAAATATACTGCTTACAAGTGTTTCCAGGTAAGTTTTGACTGGTTTTGCCACATGTGGTCGAGCATTATCATGTAATAAAACCACTTTGTCGTGTCTCTGCTCGTATAGCGGCCGCTTTTCTTTCAGAGCGCGACTCAAACGCATCAACTGAAGTCGATAGCGAGCTCCCGTGATAGTTTCATTAGGTTTAAGCAGCTCATAATAAATTACGCCCTGCTGATCCCACCAAATGCAGAGAAGAAGCTTAGAACCATGGATATTTGGTTTTGGCGACGATGTTGATGCGTGACCCGGCATGCCCCACGATTTTTTTCGCTTTGGATTGTCGTAGTGAATCCACTTTTCATCCCCAGTGACGATACGGTGCAGAAAACCTTTTCTCTTTTGCCGTTGAAGCAACAATTCACACATGAGAAAACGTCGTTCTACGTCTCTCGGCTTCAACTCATACGGCACCCAATGCCCTTGCTTTTGGATCATTCCTAACGCTTTTAAACGTTTTGAAACTGTTGACGCATCTACTTGTAACGTTTTCCCGAGCTCTACTAACGTCTGACATGGATCTTCTTCAAGCAATGCCTCCAATTCTGTCTTCAAATTTTGTCGGTGCTCCAGAACGCTCTTTGTCTTCAAGGTCAAAATCATTACTTTTGAAGCGCCTAAACCAGTCTCTGCACGTTGTATTCGACAAAGCATTGTCTCAACGAGAATTCTGTGTGCTTCTGCTGCAGATTTTTTCTGAATAAAGCAGTGCAATAAAATTCCCCGCAAAAACACTTTATTTGGCACAAAAGTACACATTTTCACAAAGGGAAAATAAATATGTAGTTGACACTGTAGTAAACACTATTCTACTATAATTTGAGGTTACATATAGTACTACTTTAGTGATTCGTTACCGTACGAAATTCCATGCACAGAGTGCATGGAACTTCGTACGGTAACGAATCACCAAAGACGCAACCAAAGCCGCCACGCCATCTTTCAAAACACAGCGAGAACTTATCCTATTATCTAGATCAGATTGCAATATATTTGAAGCTATTTTATTGGGTTCTGAATTGATAATATTGTTCAGTTTCATCTATCTTTTATTAATTATCAATATTTGGTTTCAGCCTGCTGCACCTATTGAGTCACCACAAATTGTCCCATCTGAACTGACAGTTCCTTTAGGTAATCTTTTTTTTTTGTGATTTGTTATACAATAATTAGTCAAATTGTTATGAATTTATAATATTTTATGTATTTTCATTACTTATATGCTTTATGTAGCTATATTGCATACCTATAGAACTGCTACATATTAAATGAAATAACATTATCTTGCTCCTTTTGAAACTTTAGAAAATAAAACATTTTACAAAAAAATAGTATATAGTAATTTAACTCATAACTTTAATATTTAATGACATATTATATATTAATTGTAATTTGTTAACAAATGTTTATACAAACTAATATGACTTGAGAGTGGTGTGTCATACAAATGTACAAGTGACGGTAAATGTGAGTTGTGAGTTCCTAAGTTCCCTCTACCCAGCTAAGTTCAGCGGGAAGCTAAAAAACCTTATTTTGTATGGTGTTCTTTGTTTTATATAGATGCAGGGGATAATCGTGAGCCTGCAATGGAAAGAGGGCCCACCCAACGTGCCCCTTTACCGAGGAATATACCTGATTCATTGGGTAAGGATATCTTCATTAACACAAAATTATTTAAGAAAACCCGACCAGAAGCCAGTCGTAGCGCAGGGGCACAAAGTGTGACTGTAAAATCGGCTGGTTGTGGGTTCGATCCCCACTTGAGGAAGTGAAATACATATTTACATCTATATTTTCATTTCTTTGCTCTGGTGTCGAGGCAAAGCGCGGCGCTGAGTTCCGCCACTCAAGACGCAATGCCTCCAAAATTTGGCGGAGAGTGTAAACAGTGTGTCTTCACACTAGGTTTCCTCTGCCTACCCTGCTGTGTGTGGGAAACAGCGTGAAGCTGATTTTATGTTTAAAAACCTGACTTCGAAACTATATACTTATATGCAGAAATTTAAACAAAATATATAATTGTAGAAAATAATATTATATTATAATTACCTCATAGTAAAAAATAAAATAAAATGATAAATAAAATATTAACACTTATGTATATCTATTTACTATTCAATATACGTTATTTTTGGAGTACAGTAACTAGCTAAAGATTAAAATCATATTTAAGCTAAAGATTTAAATCTAGCTAAAGATTAAAATCATATATAATATTTATATATGATTTTAATCTTTAGCTAGTTATTAGTATATTTTTTATATATAATATATATTTCTTATATATATATTTTTTTCTACAGATAAAGTATTTGTTCCTCGTCTCGGATTCAATAGAGGTCGATCTTGGAGGAACCCACAATACAGACAAAATCATCCCTACAGGCGTAATAATTATAGTTTTAGGGTATGTTTTACTTTTTTTATATGATATATTGTATTTATTGGTCTTAAACGCGACGATTATGAGTTCTATTACCACTCATGGGAGTTAAATATTAAATGTTTTCATTCCGTCGCTCTGGTAACAAGGTAAAGCGAGGGGTTGGAGTTTCACTACTCAATACGCAATGCCTCCAAAATTCGGCGGAAAGTGGCGAATAGAAGTGTTTTAATGAGAGCAGAGTGTATTTACATTAGATAGGTTCCCTCTGCCTACCCTACTATCGCATATAGTAAGTACTATAGTTAATAGAACACAGCGTGAAGCTGAAACAACCTGTTATAATCCCCAGAAGAAACTAATATGGAGCTTTTAAATAAAACCATAATTGTATAACTTTATTTTATTACAATATTATTTAATATTTTTACATTTATAATTTTAAAAGTTAACATTTTTTTTATTTTTTAGGGTAACTTCAACCAACGGCCATCCTTCCCTCCCCCACAAATACGTCCCCAAATTAGACCAGATTCACCCCAAATGGGGCCTGAATTGCCCCAGATGAGACCAGAATTACCTCAAATGAGGCCAGAATTACCCCAAATGAGGCCAGACTTACCCCGAATGGGGCCAGAATTACCCCCAGACGAATTTAATCAAAGATTTCCGTTTAGAGAAGATTTCAATCCCAATATAAGACCCAATTTTGTTAGACAAATGTACTTTCCGAGACCCTACAATCCCAGATTTCCCCCAAATGAAGGTTTTCCGCAAGTTATAAGGCAGCCTCTGGTATTACCCTTACCTAAAAGGGAGCCAGAGGTAAGAATGTTACCTGTGCTTACCCCTAATTTACCAAATTTACCCAATTTATCTAATCTACCTAGTGGCCTGGCGGGGAAGAAAGTGTTGATTAATCCACATTTTAAGGGGAACTTTCAACCGCCTGTAGAAGGTAAGTTTTACTTTAAATATTTTACTTTTTTTTTAAATTACAATGAATTAAATATCACTTTTATGTAAACGTAGGTATACCGACGTATATACCTACGAGAATACAAAAATCGCCGCCGATAAGCCCCACATTGGAGAGTAAATTCGGTAATTTAGTTATAATTATATGGCTACAGAAGGTAAAAAGCGCTATGTCTTGATTTTTGTATCTTTTTCATAATTATAAAACAAATTACTTAGTTAAATTTACTATTTTTCGTTAATTATTAATGACTTATTAAGTTCAATTCGTGATTTGGTCAGTGTCTTACTGTAAACACGCACTCCCCACTAAGGGAAATTAATTTTAATTTCCTCATTTTATTAAGATAAAATGTAGCGTTCAGTTCCGTAACTCAACATGCAATGTCTCATAGTCAGGTGGAAAGTGTAGAGTAGTGTCTTTACACTAAATTCTTTCTGTCTATACTGCACGCTAAAGTGTGAAGCTAAAAACGTAAATATTGTATAAATACTATATTAGATTATTGAAAAAATATTCAATATAATAATTCTCATTTTGTGATAATGAGGAACTTGTGAACTATAATTAAATCGGTATTTCAAAAGAAAATAAATATTAAATGGAAATGCTACCTACTCGCAGTCTATTTAAATGTATTATTGTCACTAATGAATAAATTTGTAAATTATTGATCTGAAAAAAAAAATGTCGCTGAGTTTCTTGCGGTTCAAACCCGGCGATGAGCCGGGTTTAAAGCAGTAACTTTTGTGAACCGGTGGTACATTGTTTGACGTTCAAATGATTTTGCATGTGACCCTCTTACTTCCAATAGAATTATTTGACATTATTATTTTAAATAATTACAAACATTCTGAAAAAAAAAATACTTAGCGCCTTTTCCCTTCATACCTACGATGTAGTTTTTACATATAACATATAAAATATGTATACTTGCACTAAATACGTCGTATAGCACGATTTTATATGTTTATTAATACTTTTACTTAGACTAGTATATTTTTTTGCGTTTTTAAAAAAGTATTTATCTACTTCTTGTGTGTTAATAACAGATTTATATGTTGTCTCTTTCAGTAGCTAGTAAAGGGTTATTTTCTATACACTAATATTTTCTCCTTTTAAAATGTACTCTTCAAGAATTTTATCAACGTTATGTAATTTTGTTAATTGCCGTTGTGAAAAATATCTTAACTATACAGTGAAATTAATTTTTCTCTAAGAAAATTAGTATAAAAAATATTGTTTCATTGCTAAAGAACAAAAATTTATAATTTATTTCTATCAATTTATACACGTTGTTTGAAAAATATATCTTTAGATTATTTTCGACTATTCGACCAGATTAGTTCGGATAAAGTAATTCATTTTAATTACTTTATCCAAATTTGGTCGAATTTTACTTTTTTTATATGATTTTTCTAATAATTAGGTATACTATAATAACTGAGTTTTACAGGCATAGGAA
The DNA here is from genome assembly GCA_013403705.1 of Heliconius hermathena. Lineage (NCBI taxonomy): Eukaryota > Metazoa > Arthropoda > Insecta > Lepidoptera > Nymphalidae > Heliconius > Heliconius hermathena. Next base: position 505,515 of record JAAIXJ010000069.1, read on the forward strand.
ATGGAAAATAAATCATCAAAGTTTTTTAAATACTTAGTTATTCATATTACGTTTACATTTACGTTCTGAGCTTTAGTGAAATACTTTTTATTTTAAGTTCTTATTCTTGAAATCTATATAATAGATATTGTATTTTTTTATTAAGTTATTGTTATAGTATTGCATCTTAGATAATGGTTTTCTTATTAATTTATATATTTTTATATATAATTGTAGTATTTCTTTCTTTTTAGGTCCAATTAAAGATATTGACGACGCGGCGGAAAGGTTTATAGCGGAACAAAGGAATGCGTTGGCTCGAGCTGCCACTAGAAAAATACCAAGACGGTCTCCACAAAGGTATGTAACATTCTGTTATATTTATTTTATTAATTTAAACTATTTCTTACTACTACATACAAAGTTTGTTCAAAAGAGTCCAAAGTTTTTCCTTCACGTATTAATATATAGATAAAAAAAAATGTTTAATTACAACAGATACATAGAAAACACAACGATAGAAATTGAAAACGACTTAGTTCGACCTCCGGTGAGGCGTAAGAGTGATGACGACGACTTACTAAGGAGGCAAGAGGAATTTATTAATGCTAACAGAGCTGGATTGAGGCGACGGTAAGAAATATTATATCTATATTAAAATAGTATAAAGCTGAACAGTCTGTTTGCTTGTACACTCTAATCTGTGGAAGTACTGATTTGAATTGTATAAAATATTCTTGATGGGCCGTCCATTTATTAAGGCGGGCCCATTATAGGTTATAATACATAATGTTAGTGTAGATAACCACTGTAAAATGTGTCATAGGGTGGGCAACTAACACTTAGTGTTGTTTTTTGTTTATAGTTTTATACGATCACACAGCAGTCCTTACCTTTTATTAGACATTTCTAAATTATTAGTTCAATTTTACTTTTCTTGTTCTCTGTCATTCTACCAAATTAAGCACGAAGATATAACTACCTACAAGCAACTATCCAAAAGTACAAAATATTTCCGTCTTTTTTAAAAATCAGCTTCACGCTGTATCCCGCACACAACAGGGTGGGCAGAGGGAACCTAGTGTTAAGATGCACCGTTCCCCACTTTCCGCCGAGTTCTGGAGGCATTGCGTGTTGAGTGGCGGAACTCAACGCCGCTTTTTTATTGAACTAATGTAATATATTTTTAACAGTATAATTATGCAATACTTATATATTAATAAATAAGATATTTTGTTTGGAATTTTAAAATTGGGATATGCAATGTATAGATGTTAAAATAGAGTAAATGTTGTTTTTAAAACTAGTTTTTAAAACATTTAGTTGTAAAACATAGTATTAAAAAAAACTGTGTTTTCTACTTTCTAGTCGAATTTTGAGACATTACCCATAGAGTGGTGAAACTGATCCCATACTAATTCACAACCACTGCGTATGCAGTTCGATACATTTCCACTATTAAAAGTAACCATTTATATATTTTTTAGAATGAGATCGCCATCACCAGTCCGTAGATCACCTTCACCTCGACGAAGTCCCGAACGAAGACAGAGACCTTTAGATGAGGTGAGATAATAACCTTTTTAATGACAATTGATTTTGAAGCCTTCCCAGTTATATGGTGTGCCACTGCGCATCGATAGCCTCTATTTCTTTTAATCAGCCTATCGCCGTCCACTGCTGAACGTAGGCCTCCCTCATCGAGCGCCAACCATCCCGGTCTTGGGATAGCCTCTTACATAAGTGCTAAAAGCGAGATTTGTTTTTTTCAGCTTCACGCTGTATCCCTTATGTAGCAGGATAGGCAGAGGCTAAATTTTACGAGGCATTGCGTGTTGAGTGGTGAAACTCAAAGCCATACCTTGACGCAGAGCGAGGAATTAATGCAAAAATTATTAATAAATAATAACTCATTTCTCTAGTGGGTATCGAACCCACAACTGTCGCTTTTACAGTCGCGCGCTTGTACTCCGCCGTGACGGCCTTTATAGAGTAGTTTCGATTCGTTAGTACTATATTTACGCAATACAATTATTTCAGGAAAGTGAATACAGACGGCGAGTTCGCGAACAAGAAAATCTAAGGGAACGAGTACTGCGGGCTAAAGAAGTGAGACGCAGGAAGAACGCAGTCGCATTGCAAAAACATTTGTCGGATAAGTAAGTGTTGTATTTTGTTGCAAATCCGGTATGCAACCTGATTCAATATCTTATATTGAATTTGGTAGGATATCGGAGTATGGAGTTTTGATACGGAGTGAAAAGGATTTTTTTCATATATGAAAAATTTTGTAACTGAACTAAACCCATGTCGTTTTGATTAATAATTGATTTCGTCTAAACAAGTTTTTTTATTATTATTAAAGTGAAATGATATTGAATATTGACCCTACGTTCACTCTGTCTACCCTGCTATATGCGGGGTAGAGTGAAAAAAAATTCAGTTGCACATTTTCTTTAGCTACATGTGAAGATAACAAAAAAGTTTAAAAAATATATAATATATAATAATACAATGTATGTGTGTATGTTATAATTCTTTTAGGGAAAAAGAAAAGGACACAATTCAAAAACCAGAGAACAAGTTACCAGAGCAAAAAGAAAATAAACCGGCCCATGTTGAGGTTGAGCAGGAGAAACCAGACACTACACGAAAATCACCGGAAACAGAGAAAGTTGATATAACGGAGAATGTAGAGAGAGATCGGTCACCAGTCAGAGTAGAAAGTGCTGAGGCTAATTCAACTTGCGGTTAGTTTTAAAATTTTCTTTTTTTTGTTTATTTTTAAGGTTCCGTGCCTTTTAACCCTTTGCACTCGTCAATATGTTGTTGTGATTACGCTGTACTTGGATTATTATTTTACATTTATTACTTATTTGTCGACATACATATCTGTCTACTCGGTTTTTTTTATGTGAGATTATTTTAAATGTGCTAAAATTGCGTAGTGATTGGCTCTTAGTGTAACAAAAATTGTAATTTTTTATCTCAATGTCAAAAAATATGCGATATTATGAGTAAAACGTATCATGCTGCCAATCCAGCGACATACGAGTTAAGGAAAAGAGGAACCCTTATAAGATCACTTTGTTGTCCACCCGTCTATTTGTCTGTCTGTCAAGAGCCTTTATCTTAAGAACACTTGGAGATATTGAGTTGAAATTCAAACCATATACTCAGGTCTACGGTCCCACAATTTCTTGAAAAAATCATATTTCTGTATTTACTTTACGATATGGCCAATTATATCGCAAAAAACGCGTATTTCGACATTATAAAAGGAATCAAAATTAATAGGGTACTTCCGGTTGACCTAGAATTATAAAATTTGGCAGTTAACATGTACAGGTACTAGTTCAGAAAAACAATATAAACTATACATTTGTGGTTGAATAATAATAAAAAAATAACTTTAAAAGGAGGGCAAAATTTGCTATTAGAGCTAGTTCAAGTGAGGTAATATAGAAGAAAGGGCTCTGGCTTACGCTAAGCTTGAATTTCAGAAAAAGCTCGAGACCTCCAATTTTTGTAAGGAACCCTTGATGGGCGAGTGTGTGTACTATTTATACAATTGTGCTATTGTAAAATTTCACCATTTTGCATTTACTTACGAGATCAACTAACGTTATCAAAGGAAAACAACATGGCGTCCAGCGTTTCTGTCGAGATCGCGTGAAATTTTAAAACGTAAAATTCGAATGCATTTTTATTATGCAACTTGTCGATTGAATAATGATGATGATGTTTTATAGTGGTTTATTTAAAATTGACTGTATTACCTCGTTAGAATCCTTGAAAAAACATTCTTACAACTTTATTATTACAGAAGATTGATTAAACAAAAGATAAATAAATTTTGTTTTATTACTGTCAATATTTAATTTAGTAATTATCACACATTTTTATAGATAATCTAACACCACCACACGAGAACATTCCCAAAACGTCACCCGAGCGTAACTTAACACCGCCGTTGCCGAATGACAAACAAATCGACACCGATGACGATTTAGATCTAATATTAGATGACATTGATGATATATTGTCAGATGACGATGACAGTGGACGGTTTAAAGAGAAAACTAAGAAGTAAGTAATTTTTTTTAACTTCATGCTGTATCCCGCATATAACGGGGTAGGCAGAGGGAATCTGGGAACCTATTGTTAAGACACTTCGTTTCCCACGCACCGTCGAATATTCGAGACATTGTGTGTTAAGTGGCGGCGACAAAGTAGTTAAATTATAGTAAACGCAATGATTGTGGGTCTGATTCTCATTTATATTTATTCTTGAACTATGAAGACAAAGCACGGCGTTGAGTTCCGCAATTCTGAATCCAATGTCTCTAAAATAGGTGGAACATGGAGAACATTTATTTTTTCAATTGTCGATGCTTCTTTGCTTTTATATATAATTTTTTAAATTATATTGTGTTGTTCAATTAAATAGAATATTTTAAAAAAAGGTTTGTCAAGAGAAAAAAAATAATAATTTGATATAATTTTGTACAAATATTTTTTTTTGTCTTTAAAAAATATTTAAAGACTAAAAACATATTTGTACCAATGTTAGTTAATAACATATACCATAAAAACATAACTATAAAAAAACATGATAAAAAAACGTTTTTACATTATTTTTTTAATAGTGTTGTTATTTTACACAAAATACGACAAATTATATTTTTTTTATTATTTCAGAATGGAAGAACCACCGAAGAAACAAATTGACCTCCGTTCAAAATTACCTCCTAAAGTGATTGAACCTAAGAAACCTAAACAGAAAATTGTATTTAATGAGCCCATTGAAGATAAGAAAAAGAAAGGTAATAATATATTTTAGTATATTATCTAACTGTAAACCTAACGATTGTAGGTTTGATTCCCAGCCCAGACTCCGCCGCGCTTTTCCTCGACACTAGAGCGTAGAAATAAAAATATAAAGTTAAATTAAATATTTAATTTCCTCGAGTGGGGATCGAACCCACAACCAGTCACGTTTACAGTCACAGTTTGTGTCACACCGGGCCTGGAAAACTGTTATACTTAGCAAATATTATAATCTGTAATTAAATCATTGCTTTCACGACATCTAGCTTATAATTGTTATGAGCTATGTGAGGCGTAGAACATCTGCCCTTAATGTCACTTTGTAATGACCACGCCCGCTCTGACAAGAGTGTTACGACTAAGAAGCTTATAATTATTAATAAACTATCCTAATAAAAATTATGTGTCGAATATTGAGCGGTGCGTGTGAAATGGACTGTCTTAACACTGGGTAAACGTATAAAGTACGATGGTAGTGGGTTCGATACCTATTATGGAAAATCAATTATTTTCATTACCCACTCTACTAAGATAAAGTAAAGCCTTGATTTTCGCCACTCAACATATAGTGTCTTGAATTTGGACGGACTCAAACAATAACAAGACATGTTTTTTAGCATGATGCTTTCCCTAGAGGGAACCTAGTGTTTATATACTCCTTTCCCCACGCACCGCCCGATTTTTGAGATGCCATGCCGTTTATGTTCGGAGAAATGTTTGTGTTTTATTTTATAATGTTAGGGATAAGTTCTCGCTGTTTTTTTTTGTTAAAAAAATAATTTAAAATACAATGCTTACAATGACATTACTCAAAGTATTGTCCATCACTAGAGACCACTTTCTCCCATCTCTCTGATAGCAATTGAATCCCCCGTCGGAAAAACGACTCATCTTTCGAGGCAATCCAGGAATCAAGCCATTTTTCGGCTTCTTCAAAAGAATGGAAGCGCTGCTCGCTTAAACCGTGCGCCATCGACCGAAACAAGTGGTAATCGGAGGGGCTATGTCCGGTCAAAATCCGAGTCCTAATACTCGCCTTGGTAGACAAAGCGCGTAAGGTTTCATCACTTGAATAATACACAGTAGCTTGAATTCTATACTCCGATAGAAGAATAAGAAATAATAAATATATTTTCTTTTTTTGCAGAAAAATCACCAATTCGCAGAACTGTTTTGGGTGTGAACAAAACAAATACTGATAAAGATAAAACTGATAAGGTAATGATAGATTATCCTTTTAAATTATGGCTTTAATTAAAGCTTTATTTTTAATCTAAAAAAATATACGATAAGTTTAAGTTATTTCAAACTTATTAGCTTCACGCTGTATCCCGCGCACAGCAGGGTAGGCAGAGGGAACCTAGTGTTAAAACACGAATTCTGGAGGCATTGCGTGTTGAGTGGCAGAACTCAATGCCGCGCTTAACCTCGACTCCAGAGCGAAGAAATGGAAATATAAATTTAAGTAAATATTTCATCTCCTCGAGTGGGGATCGAACCCACAATCAGTCGGTTTTGCAGTCACACCTCGTGCCGCTGCGCCACGACCGGCCTCAAAACTCAAACTTATTATAAGAAAGAATTATATTTTAACGTAACGGAATTTGAATGTGCTTTGGTAGACAAACTGTGATATTGAGCTCCTCTTCTCAATACGCAGAGGCTTAAATTCGTTTGTTATACAAAGATAAGAAATAATAAATACTATTTTTATTAAAGTGTCACATTTTCCAAGAGGCGTGGCTTCAAATCCCGATTCATTCATATTTCAATACGTTATGATGAAAGTATTAAAGTATATGTTTTTATATTATGTTTGTTTTGCAGACAATTACAAAAGAAGTGTCCAATACAAGTGCGATCAATAAATCGAGAAAAAAAATAATTTTTGATGATAAAGAGGTTAGTGTTTTAAAAAAAACAAATTTATTTATTGTTACCATCGTGGAGCAGTGGCACAGGGTCTGAGGGTCTTGGGTTCGAAACATACGGAAAAATAAATTGTTTTCATTTCCTTATTTACAAAGATTGGCGTTAAGTTTCATCAATGTAGAACGAAATGTTTTGCCACTAAGTTTTCCTTGGATACGAATCAGTAAAGATAGATGGAATTTACTATATCGGTTTGATTCCCCACATCCTGCCCTATTTCTGAGTTTACTTAGTTACCACAGTTAGTAAACGTGAATAAGTCATTCCCCCGACTGAGGAATCGAACCCACAACCGTAACATTGCTGACAACGGACTCTATTTAACTTATCAATTAAAATTTAATTTAATGTAAAAAAAAGAATAGAATAAAAATACTCTTTTAAATCTAATTCCAGTCAGAAAAAGAAGAAAAACCTAAAACACAAACAGATGACAAAAAGTTTCCAAACAGAAGAGTTATATTACAACGTAAATCAGAAAAATCTGTGTTCAATAGAATCGAACCGACTACCACCGACCCCTCTAAACCAAACCCCGGCATATTCAATCGAGCAGTACGAACTATTAGAGAAAAATCTAGAATAGTCATAAAAAATGCGAAAATTGAATACGAATATGACTCAGATGATAATATTCAAGAAGAAAGCAACATAGCGGATGTAAAAAATATGGCGGAAGTTAAAAATTTACCTTTCGGTATGACGGATACAAGATTGAAGGCATTAGCTGGACAGGACGTGCAGGTAATAATGGGATGCTATAAATGGGTGATTACCGTAATATCCTCAGTGAATAATTACCGTGCTAATTATTATGCTTAATAATAATTCGGGAATGCTTTGGTTTTTTATATAATAGTGATTGATTACCGTTATATCTTCGATAATAATGAACGATTACCGTGGTTTCTTTTTTAGTAGTCATTAATCGTGATATACTAAGTAAATAATTATCGTTAAATCCTAATTAAGACCCGATTAATTCATATAATATCACTATTATTACTGTTTCAATCAAATCCATTTTTGATTACTATGATATACGAAAGAGGTCGTCGTGGCGCAGGGGCACAAGGGTGTGACTGTAACACGACGGATGTGGGTTCGATCCCCACTAGAGGGAATTAATTATTATTTATTAATATTTTCATTTCTTTGTTCTGGCACCAAGGACAAAAGCCCGGCGTTGAGTTCCGCCACTTAATACGCAATGCTTCGAAAAATTCGGCGGAAAGTGAAGAGCGAAGTGTCTTAACATTAGGTTCCCTCTGTCTACCTTGCTGTGTGCAGATACAGCGAGAAACTGAAAATAAAAAAAAATATCCCAAAGAGGTAAAGTGATATGATTACGGTTATATCCCAAATTCCATTTAGAAAAATTTAATAAAGTAATAAAGTATCATTTTTAAAGCCAAATAACCAATAAATTGTTGATGCAAAACATTAATCCTTCATATTTTATAAAAATATATAAATATTATTATAATATTTTATATTGGAGACAAAATAATAAAACAATTCTTCCCTCAATTACCTCTTAGATATCTCAAAACTGACAATTCGTTTTGAATTCTATTCGAGCGCCGATCTACCAGTAACAACAGTTATAATTATATATAATCTGTGTCGATGTTGATCCAATATGGTTGTCGCAACAAAACGGCAGATTTATTATATGTAGACATTAAAAAGACAGTTGTTAGTGCGAGAGCAATCTTAGAACATTTTTTTTTAGTTTTAGAATATTATTTAAATATAATATTTTAAAGTTGTATCTATGTCTGTTTATAGTAATATTAGCTTCTCGCTGCATCCCACAAGTGGTAGGGTAAATAGAGGGAGCCTAATGTTAAAATGCTTAGATGCTTAGACATAGTCGTGTTGAGTCGTGTCTTGTTACCAGAGCGAGAAGAATAAAAATCTCTTGAGTGAGAATCGAATACACAACCGTCGCGTATAAAGTCAGGCGTCAATTTGAACCCACTATAGTCTATTCATTTTGGCATGAGACAAAATGTAAACAAAAAAAAAATACTGTTTCTAAAACTTTTATATAACTTTGTAATTTTTATTTAATTTGGTCTAGGGCTTCAGGCTTATGTTTTAAAATATGAAAAATGAAATTTTGCAAAAACAAAATAATCATAAAACTTAACAAAAAAACACAAGTAACGACGGAATCACAACAGTACTGTTTTATCAACAGATTTATCGATATATCGTAAAAATGTCGGATATAATCAGACCGATGAAACGTCACGTTTTAATGTAAAATCCGCAGTACCTTAAGTAGTTTATTTTTATAGTATTAAAATGTGTCTCAAGTTTGAGAACAAGTGGGCTTTTGGGTATTTATAATTGTACTTAATTTCATGCAAAATAATGCATATTCCAGCAAATTTTAGTATTTCAAGTTTTATAAGTTGTACTTCCAGCTGACGTATAATCATAGAATTTTATTTTTATTAAAAATAATAAAGGATATAAGGTAACCATATTTAAAGCATCTCTGATTTTTTCAAAGATCATCCCAAAAATATTTCTATCTGTGATAATAATAATGTGATATATACTTATTTATTATATCTTATTGTATTTAAGTGTTTAAGTTAATTTTAAGATATCTGGAATATATTTAAACATTATATTTTTTAAAAAAAAAGTAATGAAAAAGTGTGAAAGTAACGGTTTCTAAGTAAACATTAATGATATAGTCGCTTTTTACTTGATTATTAATTTTGATTTAAAAAAAACTAATTATGTAAAATTTTAGGATTTATTGGTTTACTTTGAAATCGTGTATTATATATTTAAAAAGATATATAAGCGATATCATTTTACAAAAATAATGTCATCCAATACACAGAATATAATGCTAATAATGTGATTTATTTTTATTATCGATAAATAACTTGATTATCCTACAAAGAAATCGATTTTTAAATAACTCTTTACATAATAACATGCATATAATGTAATTATATTTACTTTTAATGTCTTAAGTGTTTCGAACCCACAACATCTTGCGGAAGAATTTATTAATATTATAGAAAATGACTACGTAAATACTACTATGTAAATATATGACAAATAAAATTATAATTGAAATGATAATATCAAAAAAATTCAAATCATCTAATAAATAGTAAATGTAGATTAAATGTTATATGTATTTAATTTATTTTAATAGACATTTTACAACTTTATTATGTAATGTAATATAAATTTTTAATAGTTATATTTTCATATAGAGATGTGACACTTTTTTGTAGAAGATCACTTAATATATCATACTTTAATGATAATAACAATATGTGATGGAATCTAGTCTCTTTACTAGTTTTAGTTGTATATACTTAAGAAAAATATTAAATATGTAGATCAAGTTAGATTATAATAGACAGTATGTAAAAAATATCTTAGTACACTAAAAAAAAGTTTAAGCCGAATAAACATATCCCTAATACCGGCACTCGGAGACAGCTCTAAATTCAAAATTTCTAAATATTTCGTCAAATCGACTTGTGGATATATTGCGTTCTGCCACTAAACGCGCAATGCTGGTTCTTGGTTCCCAAATTGCTTCCGCCTAATAAAAATATCCTTTAAATACTCTTGGATAGAGAGTAAGCTTTTGCTAACTAAAATTATTTTTAATTACTTAAAATTTCTTTAGTGACAAATTTAAAATCTCTGCGGGATTATATTATAAAAAATGATTTATTTCAAATGATTTATTTGCTTTATTTGGACATGAGCGTCAACATATCTTACATTAAATATTTTAAGCACAATATTTAATTATGATTAAAATCAAATAAACAAATCCCAATTTACGTTGCGCAGTAGGGTAAGAACTCAATTCTATTTTATTTCTATTTATTTATAAAAAGTTATAATATTGCAGGTATTTATTAAATGTATATTTTTTACATACTGTTATAAAGTGTTGAAATAAGAAAAGTGTTTTTTATAATATTTTAAATATATTTTGGGGTTTGTATGGAACTAAATAAGATATAACAAACTTTCTTTGCTAATTTTTTTTAAAATATATATTTGATATTTATTTATATATTTTATTATTTTAAATTTAATAATTCTACTATTTATTTGATAATGTAAAAAATTTTAGTACTTAAATACAGTATTACACAGCAAAACTAAAGTAAAACTACTAAAACTACTACTAAAATAAAACTATGAAATTATTCAAATAAATAGGTTTTTGGTGTTTTTATATTTAGGTTTTATTTTTTATACAGAGATAATTTTATTTCAATATATCATCATAGAAATGATTAATATATATATACAAGATATATAATACTTTAAATTAATATTTTCAAATGCTTAAATATGTATGACATTTTTAACCATCATATGGCGCCATACCACAACGAACTCATGTATCTTTATTATAATAAATGTAAAATAAATGATAATCATATAAAATACACATTTAAAATGTAAATTACTTGTATGTATAACATTTTTCCTATTTCTAGCTTTTATTATATTATAATATAAAGTATGTACAAATGTACATAGTCTAAGAGCCGGCAGTGAAAAAAATGGATTATTATAATTTACAGAATTTAATATTGGATAAAGAAGAGAGAAGCGCTAAAATAACGTTCAAAAGCACTGCAGCGGCGGAGAGTTTCAAGAAAAAATTTAACAACAAAATGGTTGCAGCGAGTCGTTTGACAGTTACTTTAGCTTAGTTTATTTTTATGTATTTATAATATATAAGTCGTTTAAAGGTTTTTTTCTCTATATATTATGTTACTATAACGCTAGTATGTAGTAATAGCTGATATGCTCTGTTACTATACTATACTAATAATGGCGCATTTCATTTAATAATAAAGATTGTATTTTGACATAGATTTTCTCTTAAAAATAACAAAAAAAAATCGTAAACGTTTTAAATTAATAATAAACATATTAAAATTCTTAAAAACTACTTTTTACATGTATCTAGTTTTCGAATCATATATAAGTAAATATAGAAAACCTCCTTTTGTTGCATCAGCAATATCTAATAACTTTTTATTCAATGTTTTTAACATATGTTATAATATTAACCGAGATATTCCAATGATATTTGTTCAAAGGTTGCAAGAATTATTATGATAACATTATTTTTTCCAAATATCAATTTAAATATATATTACTCTATTTGCTTCTTTCTATGATCTATGATACATTTGAGTACGTTTAATTGTTAAAGATTTGAATTGTTCTACACATTTATTAATAATTGTTGTAACTAACACTTTCAATATTTAAGAGATTATTTAAAGATAGTATCTTTAAACCATTATTATGACTTTGTGGTCATTGAAAACAAAATATATCAACCCAAACATGTAACTTTTCCGTGGAAAAGATATTTTTTTCTTTTATGTGATTTTTTTAAAAATGTAACACGTATATTATATAGTTAGTGTCTTTTTTCATTCTCGTGTCGTAATTTACTTTCGTAAATTACTGTATTAATAAATCGTTTTGAATTATTTCTTCCCTTATCCTGAGAGAATAGTCAGTTAGGGGTCATAAAAAATGAAAAGAAATCGTATGACGTAATTTAAGGATGACCCCTTACTATTAAAGGAGTCCGCTTAATATTACCAATATATTACAAAACCATATGTAATTATTTCTAAATTTCTCGTATAGTATTTGATTACTCAAACATTTATTTTTAATAAGCAATGTAATTCATTTCAGACTTATTATGTAGACACTTGTTTGCTTAATTTCAAATGTAAGCAGTTTATATTATTTTGACACAATTATTTTTATCTTTATTATAAAAGTATCTAAACTTTGATATAAATGTAATTATATTTTAACAAAAAATTACGTATAAGTTATTGTTGTGAATGCTGTTGACTCGAAACTTAAATTTTATTTAAGTAAAAATGTTAAATTCATAAGACTCAATGGTTTTACTTTATGTAGATTATTATTTCTATAACTATTGAGCATCGAATTGGTGCAATATCTACAAAACAAATCTTTTAAATCTTCATAATAAATAAAAATACCCTACCATACCAATATCTCTATAAAAATACTAATATCTCTAGTTATTCTAACTTAGTATATTTTTTTAAATACTTTTCTTTAAATGTAACCCACACAGTAGTACATATAATATTACGAATTTATTGTATAATTTCTTTTAGATTTTAATTATCTTTTTGTTATAGCTGTTAAATGGTTTGAACATACAATTTATGCACGTTATTTGTAGTGGCACCAGCATTTGATACTAGAATACGTTTTAAAATAACTGTCTTATTTTATATTTGTTTAGTGTAGTTGAAACTTTTCAGTTAATATGTATTTCAAGAATTTATAATATATTTAGTGTGAAATAGGGTTTTTTTTATTAAGATAATTAGATTAACTGAAAAGTTTAATTGTTCAATTTAACTTACATTTTCTTGTTAAGTAAAAATTATTATAGCACATAGTTTATTATTTTAATTATTTTAAGTAATTCTATAAAAATAAGCGTTACTACACAATTGTTGTATACTTTTCAGTATATCATGACATTTTAAGATTAGAAATAACAAGTTTTTTTTGTTTTTCCTTACAAAGTAAAATTTTATTGCCAGCTCCTGTACTATATGTATGAGTAAATTTTATATAGGCACAGTCAGTGTTATGGTGACCTATAGTTCAATATAGAATATTTATTTTTATTTTATTAATTCATGAAAAAGACTATAATATAATTTGAATTTTCAATTTTTATTAGAATCGTCAATTACCGTTTAATTAACATTGAATCGCTTATTAATTTAATGTTTGTTAAATGCTGATTGGTATCTCTGAGTGCATTTAAAAAATTACTATTACACTGACTGTTATACAATTTTTTTTGTTTTTTTTTTCATTGACGCTCTTAAATATGAAAGTAGTCAAAATATTTAGATTTATCATCATATTGTACTAGCGTTCGGCCGATCTCGAATAAAAATTGTAAAAACACAAATAAATGGATTTTTATTTATTAATTATATTTCAAATATAAAATTTGTGATAGTATATTGTTACTGCCATTTTTTTTAATATTGAAAACTACTAATAAAAGTGTTTGTTTTTTTAGTCGTTCTCAATTTTATATATTCTTGTAATATATACCCATGTATATATATTCGCGTTCAAGACTGATATGAGAAATAAAATGATTGAAAAGTTTTTGCTGTTTTGTATTTAATATCCCTTTTTCATATTTTTTTTTACATCTTCGTGCTCTTTCTTGCACGGAAATTGTGTTTGAGAAAGTATCGTTGTGCTTTGTATCTAAATGAGACGTGAATAAACAAATATATTCAAAGGAAGTCGTGGCGCAAGGAAAGATCCGTGCGGCTGTGACCGAGGTAGGTTGTGCGTTTGGTTTCCACTCGAGGAAATGAAAGTCGGGTAACGAGGCAAAGTGTTTGCAATTGACAAGTAATCAGCGCGCGAATTCGCCGGAAAGTGGGAACGGAATATTTTAAGACTAGGTTCCCAGGTTGCCTATGCCTCCCGTACAATTATAGATTCTTAAGTTTCAATATTTCTCGAGCCTTTTATTGGTTTACGATGATTTGAATAATTAAAATAATAAACAAAAGTCACATGATAATTTAATTAAAATAACAATAAAAAAACAAATTCAAACACCACACATGATACTAAAACAATTATTCTTAAATAACAAAGGCATTTCATGATCAGTTATAAAATTTCTATCAGGTCGCACACTAGTGAAGGGGTTCAATTTTGGTTCGGAGATAATTTTAAAATCGATTTTAGAGCATTCCTTGACTCTATCGATATCTCGTTTCAATTCGTTTAAAGTGTATGATGTAAGAAGGAAAGGCACTCGTTGCTTAAAAATATATTTTAATGTCATCGGCCAAGTATCTTCTATTTTATATGTAGATGTCCTTTGTATGTTGGGGTTGAAAGCACACACTGAAAACAATAATAATTATAATAAATTTATTTTTGCTGCTCGAAATTGTTTTTATTTTAGAGATAAAAATATATTTTTTTCTATTTTAAAGTAACTTTAAGTCATCACACGTTTTATATAGGGCCGTACCACGTAAAACGGATAGGAAAAACGGTCGAGGTTTCCAATTTTGGTTATTTTTTGATATTTTAGAACTATTCGGGTCCTCAACGCAATTGCACATTAATATATAATATTTTGCTAGTGTTTAGTTTAGGAGTTATGAGGGCTCGAAGTCGTGAGCGATGGTTGGTTGCGAATGGTTTTTATTTGATGAAATTTCAAAAATATAGCATTAAGAATTTTTAAAAAGTTTTATCTGAAAATAACGATTATATTATATTACATTATATATTATTTTGATTCCCTCGATCTGGTAACAAGACAAAGCATAACAAGGCAAAACAAATATCTCCGGCAGTATATGTAGATATGTGTAATGGGCAGATTTAAAACAGTCCTTCATGCTTTCTACCTAAAATACAACGAATTGGACGTAGTACGGTGACACGTAACCCAACAACGCATTATCTCGAAGGAGAGTTGATAAATCTTTGATAAATCTTTTCTTATGGGTGACTCCATAAATATTTTTATCATCGGATTTCCGCCTTTTTGTTAATAATTTTACCTACTAATGTTAATTATTCCTGGCCCCTGGTCGGTTTCTAGGAGGCGCGGGTTCGAGTCCCGCTATGTTCAAATTTTTATACGTTTTCAAAATAAGTAATGTTAATGTTTTTACGTCACTTACCAATATCAGGTGTAGAAAAATCGTCGCTACCGTAATAATCTTCATAAGATTGCTTATCATGGAAATCGAAAATAACACGACGTTGATTGATTTTACAGTTTTCACATAGCCTGAAATGTATTAAAATATTATTAATAGATAGATTCTAGATAAATATAGTATAGTTTATATAAAAATAATAGACAAATGGCAAGATTTACTACGTCTTAGCATAGTGGAGTCTAATTGTCAAAACGGAAGTTGTGAATTCGATTTCCACTCGGACGAATGAAGTATTTTCATTTCCTCGCGTAGGTAAAAAGAGACATCTCAATGATTATCGAGGGCGCAGAGCGGGAAATGAAGTGTTTTAACTTTTAACACCAGGTTCCCTCTGCCTACCCTGCTACAGTGCGTAATAAAAATCTAAACCAAATAACTGCCTATTATATAATGTTTGGAATTTGAATCCGCGACCATCCTTTAAGGTTTACCTTTTTTGTTCTGCACTTCATATAGTTTACATATATAATAATTTAAGTCTTGTATATATACAATATATACAAGACTTAAAAAAGCAAAAAATTAAGGCGAAATTGCATGTCACACGAAAATAAATGTAAAATATGAATTCACTTTATTAAACGATCGTTTGACATCAAAGCCCAGACAGCGAGCCAGACATGGCGGAGACGAGTTTATGACAGACAAATAAACTGAGCTACTATTTTATATTCATAATGGAAGGCCAAATGACTTGGTTTAAATTTCTAACTTATTTGATATTTTGTTTTATTTATGTTATTTTAGTTAGAATTTTCTTTTTACGGCTTACATCTTGTGAAATGCACATTGAGAATCATAAAAGGCATTAAATCATGAAGAATATAATGATTTTCTGTACGAAAAGACAAAGTTATGGTGTACTCAAATACGTTTTATTTTTTTAATTTTATGCAGGCAAAGAACATTTAGTGTCAAGACACTTTGTTCTTCACTTTCCACTCGAATTAAAGATACTACAGAGGTTGAGTGGAGGAACTTAGTACGCTTTTTGTCTTACCAGAACAGAGTAATACAAATAATTTAGTCCCTCAAATAAGGTTCGAAACTACAACTATCACGTTTACAGTCAGAAGTTATACCACTGCGTCATGATGCTCTCGACTTCCTATCTTTATCATTTTTACCTGATTTTGCCAATAATATCCAAAGGCAAGTTGTTAGGATTCAAGTCCATTCCGATAAGCACAACTCTCAAATTTTGGGTATCGATAAGATGAAGGAAAAATATCTCCCATTTATTAAGAAAATCGACTTCGAACTGCAGATCGTTTGCTATAGAGTGTATTGTGAATGTTGATTTCTGAAAGTTTAAATCGTATAATATTTATTATAATACTTTAATAGTGTTCTAACACACATAAAAAAACATATATTTTTTTAAGAGGTCCTCGTGGCGCAGGGGAACAAATGTTCGATTGCAAATGCAACGTTTGTGAGGACGATTCCGTAATAATCTAATCGTAGAGGGCGTAGAATGTACTGTCACATTTCACTTCAGAGAGAAGTGAAATGTGACTTTACAAAAATTGTATACAATTTCTACCTAAGTCAAACTTAATGTATTAAGAAACATATTTATCAGCCTCACGTTTTACCATCCATAGCACAAGAAAGAGCCGCCCAAGTCATTAATTAGCGGAATTCAACGCCGCGCTTCGTCTTACCAGAACAGGAATATTTATGAATTCAAAGAAAACATTAAATAATTTAGTTTACCTTACTTAATCCATTAGTTTTGGTTGAGTTTATTTCATTGCTATAAAGTTGATAGCTGAACGCAGCTGTCAAAGGCGCCGTGGCAATTTGTGTGAGAGCTGCATAGTGCATGTCATCCATGTCTAAAAACGAGATACATAATATTCACTTTAAATAAGCCCCGTCGAATTCGGCGGAAAGTGGGGAACGGAGTGTCTTAACACTAGGTTTCCTCTGCCTACCCTGCTGTGTGCGGGATACAACGTGAAGCTGAAATATCTATATGTAAATGCACGAAGTAGGTTCTTAAGTGGATGAATATTTTTATTTTCGTAAGAAAGATTAGGCTAACTAGCTTATCAGTGCCGTGCACGATCCTGTGTAACACCAGAGGTACTTTAAGGTGGAGCTGGAGGTAGACGCACTTTTTGAAGGTACCTATATCCTATCGACTCGAAAACATTGCTACAGTTCTATAGTTATATGTCACGTATAAGGACTTTACTACGATGTCGATATTTAAATAATAATAATGTTGACAATTGAATGTTTATCTTTTGAAAGAACAGTTTTAGATTGCACTTGCCAACACGTAATATTTTTATTACCTACATAATTGGATTTCGGTATGTTCGTTCAATTTATTTATGACTGGTAGTTTTGGTTATAAACCAAACTTCGAATGGTTTCCAATATTTTTGGTCAGTTTTTGCCTGGTGGGGTGGCCATAGAGGACAGAACGTCAACGAACGAGGAGGGATCGTCATGCGTATAATTTTTACGTGACCTTCCTCCAGTATTATCGATACTAAATTTTGAAAGGTGAACCGATCTACTCTTCGACTCTCTTCTCTCCATCTACCTATCTTACCATTCACTTGCTTCGTAAATTGAATAAGTGTACTCTGGTGATAGTAAATACTAAATATTTTTAAATATTATGTGCATATATTTCCATGATATATGATAGTACAGGCTGTCTTGTTTAACATTCCTTACTAATAGTATCTAATTAAATATAGATTTCTATTCTTGGCAAATTTTCAAACTGTGATTAAATAAAATAAGTGAGTCAACGTTTTCTACAGAAAATTCTGGTAGTTTATAATTTTAGTTTATAGTTTATATTTTACAACCTATCTCGTTAGATTTCTTCATATAAGAAAAAAAAATAGACTTTTTTTAGCTTCACGCTGTCATATTACAAGAAAGGCGGAGAGGAACTAAAAAATACTCCCACAGGCCATGGAGCGGCTAATTTTCGAGACATTGCGTATTGAGTTTGTGTACTATGATCTCGGCCCAAATAAATAAATAAATAAATTTAACAATTACATGTGAGACATTAACGAAATTTATTCGTCCGTACACAAGTAAAGACGATAAATTTCGTTAAAACAATTGATATAGACAAAATTAAATACCACTTAACTTACCTTGTTGCCAAATTTCAGTAATATCTAACCCGGTTTAAACCAAACCATTTTTTTATTGATAACTTTTAAATCTGATTCTAATTAAAAAAAAATGTGTCCTAATGATAGGATAAAATTGCAATTTCATAACCCCTTTTATATTTTTTTATAAAATTTTGAATTAATTTAAATCAAACGATAATAATTAAAACTTTTATACTTATTACCAATTTTTTCTTCATATATAGATCCTAAGACCTCGTTCAAATTGTCTGGAATACGGTAGTGAGATAACACCCTCGTGGGCAGTTTTGGTTCCACTCTGCCATTTGTCTGCTGATATTTTACCATCTTTTGATACAAACCATATGATTTACACCATTGCTTGTGGGCTGCTGATAAATGTTCTGGATGATCTGTGCAATATGAAACCTGAAAAAAAAATATATAATCTATTGCATTTATGAATGCTATTGCAAATGAAGCCACACAAAAAAAACGTGTGAAAAATAATGACTTGTTTGATTTTCACCCTCCTTTAAAGACTGTTTTTACTGCTTTTATGTAGGTAAAGGAACTAAGTGCAAAATGACTGTTTTCTTGTTTGTTTTTTTTTTCAACGAATTAAGAGAATATGTATCAGAAAAACGCCACACTTTGCTTAATTAGAGTACTAAAATGAAAATATTTAAATCCATGTTTCCACAATCCACATTTCCATCCATGTTGAATTTCAATTATATACTTATTTACCTGACCACATCCTTCACAATCCTTTAACTTGCTTTGCTTCCATTCCCTACATGCAACGTCACCACACATCCTGGCGTAGAGTAGTGCTTCCTGTTCCCAAGGCACTAGTTTCCTTTTCATAATTTTCTCACAAGAAAGTATCATTTGCATTCGGAGTAATCTATACTCGTGGCCAGTTAAGTTTTTTATGTCAGCATAAATGAATTTTTGCTCTGAAACATTATAGTATAATTGAAAATCTTTTTCAACTGTATATTTATTTTGAGAAAATAAATAAAAAAAATACGTACCTTTTAAATGAGATATAGTACACACAGCAAAACATAATGATTGATGTTTCGGCCAATCATCATCCTTGTGCTTCTGGCTGCAGTAAAATACCAACGAACAGAATTTGCAAGGTACTCTTTGAATCAAATCTTTTTTGCAAATGTGACATGTACTTTGCAAGAAAACTTTACGAAAATTGTATTTGTACACAAAATTTTCATTTTCATTCAGCATGTATGAAAAAGCGTCGTTACCGTTGGCTTCTTTAATTAGTTTTTTAGTTTGTGAATTGTATTGTTTCTCAGCCTTTTCAATCTCATGAGAATCTTTTATCTTAACTTTTGCTTGTATTGAACTTGGAGGTTTATTTTTCTCTTTTTTAAAATCGTTTTTATTCGATGATACAGGAATATTTGGATGGCCTAGCAAGTTTTTTGGCTGCGAAATAGGACTCTTGGTTTTAGAACCTTTTCCTTTATCGTCTTCTCCATCTTCAGAAGGAGCAATCACGTTTATTTGTGGGGTATTTTGATAATGTAAGTGTTCTGTTTTTTGTGTGGCTTCATTTGCAATAATATCAAAAGTTTTATTGACGTCTTCAGCGCTAGAAGTAAGCGCATCTTCAAAATTTTCGATAGGTTCAAAAGATAAATCCAAGCTCAGGTTTTTGGCTGTCCCTTCACTATTACTTACGTCAGAGGATTGTTGCTTCCCCTTTTCTTTAGATGAGCTATTATTACGATTATCAGTTTTTTGTTGTGTTTTATCAGAACGTTTAGTTGTTTCACTTTGTGAAACTTGACTAGAGGTAGAGGCTCCTTGTGTTTCTGATGTACTAGTGTTGCTTTGTAATGGTTCTTTCTTACCTTTTCTCTTCGATTTTCCTTTACTTTTTGTCCTTGCCGGACACACAGGGGTAGTATTATCTATATTATTATTTTTTGTTTGCATTTGTATGGTTGTGTCATCATCTTTTATATCACTTGTCACCGCACTCACAATATCTTGCATTTCAAAACAATCTTTATTTTCAGGTTCTTGTATTTTACTTTGTGGTTTACTCATCTCCTGTCCATGACTTTCATCAGATGCAAGAGTCAACTTTGATTCTTCTTCACGCTGACTTTGAAATAATTCTTCAAATTCGCTATCTACTTTACTATCACATGCTTCTGAACCTGTTAAACCTGCTAAAGATCGTTCAATCGAACGTCTTAATTCTTCCATTTCTTTATTCACTTCAAACATTTTTGATTTAATATCAATCTTTTCATTATTAGCTTTTTTTTGCTTACCTTGAGAAAGCTTTATAGGTTCCTTCGTAATCCTGACCTCTGGCGTTTCTCCGGATCCTTCTATAATTGGCGTGGATACGTGTACAGGAATACCCAATTTTATTTCGTCTGATGCAGTAATTTCTTGTATAAGTGTATTATTATTATCATCAATATTTAATTGACTTGTAGAACGTGGATATTGTATCAAATCTGGGGTAGCTACTTTTAAACCCTCTAATTCTTCCGGCTTAAAGCTTTCTTTTATGTCTATTTGTGGTATATCAGAAACTAAATCACTTTTTTCCGGTTTTTGTTGCAAAACGTCCTTATATTTTACTTCAACCGTAATTGATTCATTTGGAACTACATGCACATTTTTACTTATCTGTATCGGTTTTTTCTTATGTTTTCCAGCTTTAACTTCTATAAAGCCAGAATTATCATCTGATGTCTCCGATTTTGGTAATGAACCATTGTCTACCTCTATAATATTAATTGCTTTTTCCGGAAAATTTTTGATTAGTGGCTCATTTATAGTATTATCCTTAACACCTTCCTTTTGCTCATCAACATCGCATTTTTGAGGATTATTAATGATGTTGTTGAGTTTTTCTTCGCTATCTTCTAATTTATATATATTAGCATTTTTATCGTCTCTATTATCTGTGCTATCGAGAAAGTTTTCTAATTCAGATTTAACTTTACGTTTTTGTACAGGTTTAGCTATTTTTGCTTTCAATTTCGGGCTTAATTCTGCTGTAGCCTCACTTTCTGTAATATCTTCTGATTTTATTGTATCTGGAGGCAATAAAATGTTGTCCTGTTTGTTTTTAGTTTCTACATTTGCTTCTGTTGCGACAGACACATTTTTATTTTTCTTTTGTTTTCTTTTATCTTTTGTATTTTCTTTATTTTCTAATATATCTGTTATATCTTCTGATATACTTTCTTTGGATGACAAAAAGTCAACAATATTGTTGTCATCTTCTTGAACTTGTACTACAACAGGATTTTGTAAAATATTTTCTTCTTCATTTCCTATATTTGTTGATTCTAACAACTTTTGAAACGCGAGAGTACAAGATTCATTTCCGTCTGATTTATCAGAGTCATGGCGGTTTTTCTTCTTTTTCTTTTTCTTAGCTGCTGTAGTTTCTTTAATATCTGTTTGAGGAGCTTCGCTTTTCCTTATCTCGTCTGTTACCTTTTCGTTACTTGCAGACTCTGGTTTTATTTTATTTTCTGATTCAGTAATATTTACTCCTAAAATTGGTTTTTGTACAATATTTATAGCCATTTCAGTTTTTTTACCTTTATTTTTCTTTTTACGTGCAGGAATTGTTGCCATATTGTCATCATTTTCAGTTTTTACATCCGCATTTTTTTCATTTAGCTTTTCATTACTGTCCGATACAATCTCTTCGACCCACTCATCCAGTTTCTTTTTACCTTTTTTACGTTTTGGTTTCTTAGGTACGTCACAAATTGTTGTTTGGTCCTGAACAGTTTCTTTAACTTCGCATTTTGCTTCTGTTGACTCGATTATTTCTTCTTTCTTAGAAATTTCATTTTGTTCGCTATCTTTTTGTTCAATGATGTTTAAATTTTCAGATGTGTCCTCAGTTTTTATTTCTGAAATAACTTTTGGTCGAGGACGATTTTTATTTTTATGCTTTCTTGTATTCATTTCGTTAATGGCACGCTTCAAGAAATAAATTTGTTATCTGAACTTTAATCACTATATTTCTTTACACAACTGAGCAATTCCACTTTCTATGTTCATCTGATCGAATTGTGTGTCACTTGTTATTCTTATCCGAAAACTTCTACATGTCGTAGTATAAAATGTCATCATATTGATGAGTCTTCGAAAATCACTCTTGAATTTATAATTATAAGACTTAATATTGCATGTGCTTACAAAATTTTTGAAATGCCATAACCAACGAGGAAGCGTGCGCTGCCAAAAGTGCATTCGCACTGTTGCGAATCTAAAAATAATGAGAAATTATCGATGGAAATACATTTATGTGACAAGAGTTTCATAATAAAGTCTAATAATCAAAGCACGGAGTTCTGCCACGAAAATTTTGTGTAAAGTGTGGGACTGTATGTGGTGTGGTGCGGGAAAAAGCGTGAATAAGGCTCATGACTCAATCGATGGTAATAGTTATATAATATCTAAAATCTATGAAATCATCATCAGTTATTATTCAATTCTTATTCACAATCGATATTTTTTTCTATATATATCTTCCTGGTATCTTATCTTAGTATAATTGAATGAATAACCTATATTATCTCTATATCTTATAAAATCTCTATATCTTATAAAATAAGAACGCATTTCATCTCTGTCTGGCCTTTCTACGCGATCTTCTTCTAAACCACCCAACGGATTTTGATGCGGTTTTCATCATTAGGTAGAATATTTCTCAGGGAAGGTTTATATATAGTTTATAATATGTATATGTTATTGTAATTTGACATAAATATGATAAATGTGCATAAAGTCCTACCCGTTGAGACACTTTCACGCATGCGCTGCTTTAATAGCAAGTCCTACATGAAAATAATGTATTAGAGTATTATTCCTCTTAATAAGATCTACAAAAAAGTCAGCGACAGCATATTTGTATCTTCCAAGGATAACATACAGTGAGCATATTTCTGTCTAAAAATAGTAATTTGAATATATTTTTTATTGTGAGGGATGTTTGTCGATAATAGTATCAATCCTTATCCTTTTAAATACTTTATTAATTTTCTACGTTAAACAAAGATAAACTTTGGTCTTTACAATATTTCGAAATTACAAATAGTTTTAGAGAAAAGCTATATCGACTCATGTTTAACCCTTACTTTCAGTATATATATAAGTATATTAGTTATCTTTTGGCCATTTAATATAGATTAAAATGTTGTTTACTGTTTTTCATTTCAATAAGTACTTTAGAAGATTAGTAGCACAGATTTAAAATTACGGTACTAAAAAATTACCTTTAGGTACAGCCCACCACGCGTCCCCCCGCGCCCCGCAACCTTTTGCTTATAAAAATGGATCCGCCGCACCCGCCTGGCTTTTTTCCCCCGGGCATGGGAGGAAGGCCTGATTATCATGTTGCCCAAGGCTGGGAAGAGCCCGCAGCCTGAGGGATACCGATCTATAACCCTCCTTAGCGCGGTCGCCAAGCTGTTCGAGAAGTTATTCCTCTCACTTCTCCAGTCGCACATCCACCCACGAAGCGAGCAGTTTGGCAAGCGGCTATACCACTCTGGTACTACACTCTACGCCGCAACAGTGATCAACCGAAAGGAGAGTGCAATAGTAGTCTTCTTCGACGTAGCGCGCGTATTTGACCGCGTTGGCACCCGGGCCTACTTCATTAATTGCTCAGAGCCGGCAACCCCCAGCACGTCGCGCATGTCTTTGCCTCCCTGCCTCAGTGACAGGACATTTTGCGTGAGAATTGAGAGTTCGAGGTCTAGCAGCGACTCGATCGCTGCCGTTGTTCCCCAGGGCAGCATTTTATCACCTGCTCTCAACGCACTATACACTGATGACATCACAACGCCCTAGCGAGTATCACTCAACGAGAAATCCTGCAGGTGGTCCAGAACCTCATCCTCCGTCGAGTGACGCAGACGCCATACTAAGTGAGGTACACCACGCATCATCGCAACATAAAAATAGAAAGCCTGGAGGTACACATTGGTCGTCTCGCGTCCAACGCATTCCGCTGCGCCAATGTATAACCTGCACCTAAGGAGCAGCACTCCGTGGCATACCCGGCCGCCCAAAGTCAGACGTAAGACTACTTCCGAGGGACTTTCTATTCTCCTCCAAATCCGACTCATGAGCCTTGCACTGAACCTTGGTCGTTTAAGATGGGCCTCCCTTAGGAAACCGAGGGTCTCTCCTGACTGAGTTGACCGCCTAGATGGCATTTGATAATCCTTCCAATTTCATACTGTGTCAACGCCCAGATGTCGTTCGGAGCTACTACGGAGATGGACGAGAGAATGCTTCAATTCTGCGCCTGGCTCTATAGCAAAGTTAATTTAGAAGCGATTGCACGTATTTTGGAGTTATCCAATAATTATAATGTATTTCAACGCGACATAGTTGGTTACATCTTTCGTTTAAGTATTTTTGGGTAAGAGAATAGTAGGTAGTTGCTGTTGTTTATAATTTCTTTCGTTAAAGTTTTCTGTTGTCATTTGTTTAAGTGTGTTTTTTTAAACAATTGGAACATCCTTATTGGAACTACGAAAATGCGGGTTGCATTAAGGTTTAAATAATTTTCACATTAGTAATCTTAAGTGTTTTGCAAACATAGGTACATTACATGAATAATTCAGTAGTTAAAGCGAGCGAAGCCGCGAGCGGGTCGCTAGTAATAATATTACTAGCGATTATATATACTCGTATATACATATATTGTTTCTTCGCTGATAATATGAAATCTTTAGAAATATTATAAAAACAATTGTTTAACACTAGTCATTTTTTTATAAGAAATAGCTAATAAGTACATAAAATACATGATATAATATTTATATTTTTTGCATTTCCCGTACAAGTTACGTACCAATGCAATTAAAATTTAATTATGATTTACATACTTTATTTTAGTGAGACGCAATGCCACTGTTCCAAAACTAATTTGATTTTTTTTTAGTTTCACGTTGTATTCCGCATAGCTAGCAGGGTAGGCAATCTAGTGTTAAAGACCCTCCGTTTCCTATTCAGACATTTTCCACCTTTCCCGTTTCCCGATTTTCCTCAGAATTACTGAGGCATTGCATGTTTGTTGATTGGCAAACTAAACGGTGCGTTTTGCCTTGGTTCTAGAGCGAGGAAATTAAAATAATAAATATTTCATTCCCCCGAGTGGGAATCGAACCCATAACCGTCGTATTCATAGTCGTACGCTTGTGCCTCTGCGTCACGACTATCTCATAATTTTAAAGCTATTTTAATATTATGTAGAAAAAACAAAAACATTAAAGTTACACAGATGACGCAACATTTTAAATTATTTTAACCCTACAACACATTGCTACAACCATTGAAAAGTAATGGGGTGGATCAAAAATTATCAGTATGAAGTCAACAATAGTTGACTGTTAAAAATAACAAAAGGCCTTTATCTGACACAATCTGTCTTGTAAATAAAATCGGGATGACCCATAAATCTTTTATTCTATACTATAGGACTACACTACAGAATGTTGTCAATATATCGATGTAAAAAAGTGATCAAGTGCGAGTCGGTCTCAACTATTAATGGTTCTGTACCATTTTCATGATTGTAGGTCAACGGAAACGTGACTTATAAAAGTTGGCTAACATACTATTATAACTCATTTTGTATGAAATAAATCTATAACTATTTCTAGGATTTTTCCTTGGTTTGTATTCTAAGTTACTTCTTTCCAAATGTATAACTGTACTTCCACAGAATATCTCTGTAGATTTTGATTGTCTACTCGGCAAATTACATACAAAATTCAGCAAAAAACAATGGATACACTCTCTTATCTTTTAATTGCGTTGACCTAGAATCTTATTTTTTTCTATGCTCTATAGGGACCATACTTACACGTTAGGTATTAATTTCAGTTCGATACTTCCGCGTAATCTTGAGAAAAATGGTCTTGACAGACGAACAACAATGTGATCCTATCAGGGTTCCGTTTTTTCTTTGGAAGTATGGAACTCTCAAAACATTTTTACTGTGGTACTAGTCTATAGACTAGAATTTTAAATCTTCTACTAATATACAGGGGGCTACGTTGAATTGATGGGAGTTACATATTTGATCGAGTGGCCCCCGTTTTAAAATGCTAATGAAGAAGGGTTAGTTATCCCCTTCAATGTTAGTCTAGGAACAAGCGTGTTTTATTTGTAAGTTTTTATTACCATTGCAAAAAAAATTTATTTTGAATAATTATCAAAGTTATTTTGATAAAACATTAATAATCATAAAATATATAACATTGTCTTTTTATTTGCAAGTATTAACGAAAATATAAATAAAATAGATTATTTAATTTTTGGATTAAAAAAAATCTTATTTATTTCATAGAGCGTCTACAGTACAGAGTTAGTAATATATTTACTTGTTTTTCTCAGTGAAATTCGAAAAAGCTATAGCTAACCATTACAATATTTAAATTCCTATTTAAATAGAAGACAGGTATATCATATGTAAGAAAATAAACAATATGAATTAGGACGAATAAATAAGCAATATTCTTTACACTTGAACATTTATTATTTCCACAGTCACCTCCTATACTATAAGGGCCCGTCAATCCCCGTCCCCTGGCTAGGGAGATAAGAGACACCGCATAAACTAATTATAACTGCGCACACGCACTCGGACACGCGACGCGAAAGCTATTTGTACGGAAAGAACTTTTATTATTCTACTACTAATATTATAAACGTGAAAATTTGAGAGGATGGATGTCTGGTCCACTTTCACATAATAACTATTGAATGGTTTTAGTTTTTTTTTGTTAGCTTCACTCCCGCGCATAGCAGGATAGGCAGAGGGGACCTGAATGCCCAGAACAAATTTATTCCGTTCCCATTAAGACACTTCCGTTCCCCACCGAATTGGAAGGCATTGCGTGTTGAGTGGTAGACCTTAACTCGTTACCAGATCGAGGACATAAAAATATTTCTCGAGTGGGAATCGAACCCACAACATGTTACGTGTATAGCTGTTTGCGCTACGACTGACCTCATAAAGATTAATATTAATCTATATATCTAAAAAAAATCGACAAACGAAATTTGTTAGAAACAAAATAACCGATATTCAAAACCACAACTAACACACTAAAAGTTTCGATAGCACGTCATGTATACCAAAAACTCATGTTTTATTCATATTTCCTAACAACTTAAACTTATATCTAATGTAGGTAGGTATACGGCGGCTACGAAAACTTTACCTTCACAAAGCTTTAACTAGCTTATGAAAAGTTCTCTCCATATTTGTCGATGGTCGTGATATGAAATCCGCACATGTTTGGCACGAGCGACGGTACAGAGTAATGTAATATTTTATAACGAGATATTATAAAAAGAAAAAAAAACATTTTTATAAAATTAATTATATAATAAAATATATAAAAAAAATTAAGTGCGCATAGAACTCGCCCATCGAGCATTCTTTACCAATATGTAATAGATTTTGTTAAATGAACTTATAAATGATGAAATTATAACATTATTTGCGCTATAACTTCTTACCAATTTTATAATATTTGATACTAATATTAAAACCTGCATGAGTTCCAGAGAACAAGGATCGTGAGAGACAAAGATGGTCCTGAATCTGAGCTCTAAAAATGTGGAAACAGAAACAAGTCTTATTAATCTGATTGCAGCTAAGTGGAATAATGTCTATCAAAAGTCTAACAATATGCGTATGCGAGGAAATTTAATATAAGTTAAAGTTATATGCTTTCTAGTCTAACCAGAAGTGTGATAAGAGTTCCACCAATTTTTCTAAAACAAATGTTTATCTAAAATGTGTAGAAAATGAGAATTAGATTTTTTATCATACCCTGCTATAAACGTGAAGCTTATTTTTTTTAATTTTTTTAACTTCGCATATAGTACAGTGGAAAAGGCAGAGAGAACCTAGTGCTAACACATAATTTTTGGTCATACTTTAATACTTTCTCTTGAGTAGGAATCGATCTCACAACCGACATTTACTAAAAAATTTAATAATAAAAAAGTCCTCTAATAAACCTAATCTACTCTACACTACTATGTAAATGCCGTGCACGAAATATTTATGTCCTGTTGAATAATTCAGCGCATTAAAACACAGCGTGCGTGACTATACCGTAATGTGGGGCTTAGGTTCGACTCCCGTTGATTGTTACGTAGATATTCGTAACAGCTGACCCTGTGACAGATTGTTTTTATGTCCAAACGTGTTTATGCCAATTATTATAGAGTTTTAATAATAACTTTGATAAGGGGTGCGATTTTTGTGTTATTTTTATTATTTATACAACTATAAATAAGAATTTTAAATTTTAATCTGTGCTTTGTAATATTTTGGTCCATTATATTATACATTTTATAGTGCATTTGTGAAAATATATTTTTGTATAATAATATAAAAAGAACACTTCGTTTCATCATTGTTCGTAATTAAAGAAGAAAACTTATCATTGTTCGTAATTTAATATTGCATATTATAATTTTTTTAGCTTCATGTTGTGTCTCACTTATAGCAGGGTAGTCAGAGTAGTAGTTAGTTCTTTAATAAGATATATCCGTTCCCCATTTTTCGCTGAATTCTGGAAGCATTGCGTGTTGAGTGGCGGAACTCAACGCCGCGCTTTGCCTCGTTACCAAAATTAAAATATTAAATATTCCATTCCCCCGAGTGGGGATCGAACCCACAATAATACACAATTTTATAAGCTACACAGAACACAACATTATAGCTTTCACATATAGGGCACCACCGTGCCCTGTATGTGAAAGCTTATAATGCATTTCCTTTATTCAACATAATGTCTAACTTATTTAATATAGGTAATATATTGAAGTCGTCGTGGCACAGCGCGCATTGCAATGCAAACGCATAGGTTGAGGGGTCCGATTCCCAATCTGGGGGTTTTTTTTTATTTCCACGCTCTCGTACGACGTAGAGTTGAGTTCCGCTACTCAACATACAATATCTTGAAAACTAGGCAAAAAGTGGAGAACGGAGTATCTTAACACTAGATTCCCTTTGTCGATCCTACTACCAATATCTTGCAGCGTGAAGCAAAAAAAAGCATCAGTATCAACAGTGCAGTAGAAATACACGTTTTTAGAACAGTAATCAAAAATTGTGTGAAAAAAGAACAAGCCCCCTAATATTTCTTTCATTCTATTTTTTTGTATTTGTTGTAATAGCGGCATCAGTAATACATTATCTGCGAAAGTTTCGTCATGTTCTGGACACAGCCTGGGGACAGACGGACAGACACCTGAGCCTTAGTAATACGAAGCAAGCCCGAATCTGGCTCGCCCACCGAGGGTTCCGTACAAAAATTGGAAGTCACGTGCTTTTTCTGAAATTCAAGACAGAGCCCTTTCATCTGGTACCTCACTCGAACTAGCGGTTTTAATACCAATTTTTGCCCCCTTTTAAAGCTAATATTTTTTAGGATTTAACTACAAATATATAGTTTTCAGTTTCCTGAACTAATACTACCTAAATATAATAGATGCTAGCTGACAAATTTCATAATTTTAAGTTAACCGGAAGTACCCTATTAATAATGATTCCTTATAGTGTCGAAATCCGCGTTTTTTGCGATATAAACAGCCATATCTTTTTTTTAAGTAAATGTAAAAATACGTTTTTTTTTCAGAATAATGGGATCTAAGTATATGATTTGAATTTCATAGACAGACACACAGACGGACAACAAAATGATCTTATAAGGGTTCTTTTTTTCCTTAAAAGGTAGGGAACTCTAAAAAGATATCAGTTCAATCCTCTCTATATTTATCTATATTTTCCTTATTTTCACACACTTCCCATATATAGTAGATAAAAAGGAGAAGTTTAATATTTTGACACTTTTTTTCGCCTTTCGCCCCAAACATTATTTTTTAATTACTATTTTAATTTGACGCTGTTCTTCGGCTCATTTGTAGAGGCGTTGCAAAGATTGGCGTATCTAGAGATATTTTCCAGGGGGCCTGGATTTTACCTTCTTGATTTTTTTGCTTGTTATTTAAATTATCTTTTAATATAATAATAAAACTGTAATTAACATTTTTTTAATTTGAATTTAATAGATTTTTTTTGTATTTTCCAACGCAAACTTTTTGTTAGTGAAATATCTGCTTTTCTACGTCTATTATTATTTACAAGAAATTTTTGACTAACCAGGAAATCCTTATTCAATAGCATTACGAAAATAACACTTGTATTCGGCCTACAAAACTGAGTGCGGACGTTGACCCCAGGGGTGGCCACCCTGATTGAGTTTGTTTCCATTAGTCCAAATTCTGAATACAATAATATCTAAAATTCATTTGTAATAAATGTGCCTCTGGTTTATTTTTATTAAATATATTTTTAAGTTCCGTACCCAAAAGGTAAAAACGTCACCCTATTACTAATTTAACTTTGTTATCCGCCTGTCCGTCTGTCTGCACCAAGCTAATAAAGTAAATATTTAATTTTATCGTGTTTTAATGGAATCCACATCGTTGCGTGTACAGTCTCACCCTTGAGCCAACTTCACACTAAGTTTTCATCTGTTTCCCTATGTGGGAAAAAGCATGAAGTTACTTTGTTATGAATGGAATTGTTTTATTGCCTACATAATTTCTTTAAATTAATAGATATATGTATTATAATATATACTAGAATCCAATATATACTATTGTGCACGGCGGGTGGGGCTGAGCAAAGCTAGTTTGCGCAAAATTTTGCGAAATTTTCTGTTTTGTTCGCACGCGCTGATTTGAAAACGTTCCACAGCTTGACTCTATGGGACATATTTTGACCATTTACTCAAAAACTACAATTAAAATTATCACCAAACTACTTAGCTGGGATCACATGTCGTTCACAACGTTCCTGCAAAATTTCGGAGCTGTAGGTTTAACGGTCTAGGAGGAGTAGCATTACAACGAAAGACACTTTGGCCAATAATATAGTTCAAAAACACACTGTTCCACACAAAGTTGCACCTCTGAAGAGTCTCACTGTTCAGGTGATGGCTCCATCATCAGGCCAGCTTAATGATACCATACTATTGTATTGTCGCCTCAGCTACATATAACTGACACGTTTCATGATAATCAATTACAATCGGTTCAAATTCAGTTTCTGTGATTTTATTATATAGCTACAAAATTATAATAATTACAGGTACAATTTGACCTAACAAAAGTATCTAACAATAATATTTGTTTAGTATTATTTAAGAAGCCGGGAAATCTACAAAAAATTTACATTTCACACAAAGTATAGAAAGCATAATTAAGTTATATTTATATTTTTTTGCTATGGAAACCAACATCCACCCTCATAGCGGCTGAAAAAGCCACTAACACCCTAATATAGACATTATCAATAAAAAATCACCCCTATCTTTTAGAAATAAGGCTGTTTTTACGTTGAATACAAAAGAAAATCATTAAATTACCTAGAAATATTGCACAATTTGTTTTGAACCTATTACTATGGTCTTAAGTTATATTTTAGAACGTACTTTATACTATCTATTAGTGTCATTCAAAAAGAAATCGTACTGTACAAAGTAATAAGTTATATTTTATGTAATCAGTTGTTAATAGAGTTTGTGATATACGTAAGGGAAGAAAATGTTACAGTTCCTCGATAACGATTTATAAAGAACAAAAAAGCTATCTCATGCGAACTTTGTTTTAAATGCATATTTTTTCTTTAGCTTTGCGAAAATAATCTAGTGTTAGACACTTCGTTCTCTATGCACCGCCTAATCTTCGCGACTTTGCATCTTGAAAGGCGGATTTCAATGTCGCCCCATGTTAGATTGCTCTGTGTAAATCGGTGCAATGGCAACAAGACATATCTTGTTACTATTGCCCCGAATATATCGGAGTGGGAAAAGAACCCACAACCATCACGACAGCCTTATTTATCTTTTAAGATCGAAAAAAGGAGACCACAGTGTTATATTGTTTTTTTTAATACTAAGATTTTTAAAATGTTATTCCACTCTTAGGAAAAAAAACTTTTTTGAAAAACGTATAAAAATTTGAATGTAGCGGGAACCCGCGCCTCTTGGAAGCTTTCCACCGTCCGTGCGTAACAAAATAAATAAGCGTAACAAGCGTATAAGAATTTCGAAGGTTGATGAGATTATATTAATGAACGGCTTAATATATATTAATAACCCGCTACAAGTATTCTGACCGTCGTTCAAATTTTAATACGTTTTTTAAAAGTGTTTTTTTTCTTTCCTCTAAAATTTAGAAAATAAACATTAAAATGGCAACAAATAAATCTTGTTTTCATTTATGATTAGTGTAAGCATAAAAATATTTTCAAAGTAAGTAGGTACTTGCACAAAAAATAAACAAAAGTGATAAAAGCAATTTTAAAAACACTAGAGCCGCTTAAGCATTTCAGCGGCGTTCTATAAAATACGCTATATAACGAGAGGCTTTGTAGCGGCGCAGTTAGAGCTAAATTACCATTTAAATTGTTTCATATACAGAGTGATACATTTTTAATATTATTTATTTTTATTGCAAGTTGCTTCACTTTTTTCATGTCTAATGTTCATATATTTTATAAATTTCTTCATATATTTTTTTTATATCTTTATCAGCTTCACGCTATATCCCGCACACAGCAGAGTAGACAGAGGGAACCTAGTGTTAAGACACTCCGTTCCCCACTTTCTGCTGAGTTCTGGAGGCATTGCGTGTTGAGTGGCAGAACTCAACGCCGCGCTTAGCCTCGACGCCAGAGCGAAGAAAATGGAAATATAAATTTAAGTAAATATTTCATCTCCTCGAGTGGGGATCGAACCCACAACCAGTCGGTTTTGCAGTCACACCTCGTGCCGCTGCGCCACAACGGGCCTCATATATATTTTTTAATATTAAAATAATTCTATTTGTAGAGGACCAGTGGTGGTGCAGGGGCAAAAGTGCAATGGTGGTGGGTTCAATCTAAGCTACAAGGAGTGATTATATTAAATCTATTTTCATTTCCCAGCCATGGTAGCCGAAGTGCAGCAATGAGTTTAAAAATTCGGCGGAGAGATTAAATGTGAGTGTCTTGATACAAAGTTCCCTAGTCTACTACTGTGTGTAGGTTTTAGAAACTTGATGCTGTAAAATAAACTAGGATATGGCTTTTTCCATAAATGCCTTTAGCAAGACAAACTACTAATAGAAACTTAAAGACAAACACACACATGTATATTTAATAATATGCATAAAAAATTACAACCTGTATAAGCTGGTACAGGTAAATTCCACAGAGTAATCTAACTTGCAAAGCGATTCGAGGAGACAACTATTTATACAGCGCTACGTATTGAACGCCTGCGGACAAACGAAGTCATTAGCAATATTAGGTCTTTTATAAGAATATATTTACACCATCGTGGTACAGTGGAAGCGACTAGTTGTTTACGCTGGTGGATGATTGATTTATGAGTTCGATATCAATGGAGGAAATTATTGTATATTGGTTATTTCGATATTTCTATTTTGGCGAGACAAAGCGTGGCGTTGGGTTACGTAAACATTCAATGTATTCAGACCCAATTATTAATATAATATTATTAGTAAATCAGAAAACGGATAACGGATTGTTTTAACTTCACATTGCCCTTGTTTACCTCCCTACGGGAAAAGTGTTGACTTGAAACTGTTGTAATAAAATAATATTATTATAATTATATATTATACATTATTCTTTAGATGATTTATAATTAAAACGGTTTCTTATTTATTTTTTTGAACTCAGGTATAACATTTATAGAAATTTATTGACAGGTAAATGTTAGTATGTACTGTCTACAATAAGTGTTAAACTATCTTTATCCGTTAAGGGCGATCAGTAAAGCGAAAACATTTCGAAATTCTACACCTGAGGTGAAAGAAATACAATACTCGTGGGCATATGATATTAATATTAGAACTTATTAGGTTTTGTTGGAAATTAAAGAAACTTTTAAAATATGAAAAAAAAGCAAAGATTTGTTCTTTATTTTTTCTCGTCACATTCTTTGAAGTTTCACTCGGGGAATATTGATAAAAAAGGCATTATCACGCATTTTCTCGCACAGCATGATAGGTAGAGGAAACTTAGTATTAAGACACTCCGCGTCTTGAGTGATGGAACTCAATGCCCCGCAAATGTTTTATTAATATTGAAAATATTTTGTTTTCCTTAGCTCGATCAGTCAAAATACAGCTTTAGATCTAAAAGCTGTTATTATTAATAATCTCTTTTACCATAGAAAAAAGAAATAAATAAAATAGGAAATAATAAAAAAAATACCCAATGTAAACGCGGTTGTTAGGAGCTCGATTCCCGATCGGGGGGGAACTTCTATATTAAATACTCCGCTATAGTTGACGAGAAAAACGCGACATTGATTCTGCCACGGAGTGTCATGTCTCTAGGTTCTCTTTCTTTTCCCTGCTATCGCGCGGGATACAACATGAAACTGCAAAGAAATAAAAACAACATTTATTCCTTTCCTTCGTTAGTTGTAAATACTTATTTCGTTTATATATGTAGGTTACATTTGGCAGCTTGTTTTGGCCGGGATAGTGAGGCTGCGTTGGTAGCCTTTTGGGCACCGCGCCATGAACCAAATTATGAAGATATGATTGGCTGCTTTTTAAGTTTCGTTTGAATACAGATATAATATGTAAATATGTTTTATTTTTTATCTGTTATGATAGATTAAAAAATATACATTTTAAAAGTATCATAAAAACTGCCAATTACATACATTTATCTATATGATATTTTAAAGATTACTTACGCACGAAAACACGTCAATTAGCGTTGATTCATCATGAAATCGATATAATACACGATGACTGCTAATTTAAATTAATTTGAAAGGTAATTAACATCTCTGGGAATGGTTGTTTGTAGGTAACGAGGACCCGTAACAGAATTTTGACCTTTCAGAATTGTTCAACTTTTACCCAAGCGCTATTGACCTTATGAACTCTATTTATATTCACTTTTTTCACAGTTTTCGACCTATTTTTTTTAGTTTTTTCGTAGCTAATATTTATGAAGTCTAATCTAATATACTAGTAGTAAGTTTATTTCTCTTAGAACAGTGAGACATTTGCTATACGCTACTCCTAATTATTTCTATTTTACCAAGTGGAAGTAAAATTTAACGTTAGTGTAAATCCTTTTAATATTAAAAAATAGAATTTTTGTGAAAATGGACGTTTGTTCCACTTTCACGCAAAGCTACTGTACGGTCTTAGATGAAACTAAAGACATTGGCATTTATATGTAAAGTTGAGTTAAAATATTACAATAAGTTCAAACGGCCCAAGCCGGGTTCAATTCGCTAGTCAATAATATTAATTAAGAAATAAATGACATCACAGGCATAAGTGATTACTTGAGCCACTTTTGTACTACCTACATATGTGCTTTAAACATTATTTTTTTTTTAGCTTCACGTTGTATCCCGCACATTGAAGGGTAGGCAGAGAGAACTTGGAAACTTAGTGTTAAGACGGAGGAACCAGTACGAGGAAATTAAAATGTTTAATATTTCATTCCTCCGAGTGGGGTTCGAACCCACAACCTCTCGCGTTTACATACGCACGCCTTTTAATTTAATGTCATGTAAAACAAAGGGTATTAGATTCCGCCAGGGGCACAATTCAAATACATATATAAACTGTCTATCAACAATGGATAGAAAATAATTAAAAAACATGGTCATATAAGAGTAGCTACATCACCATGTTTTTTAATAACTTTTTAATATTTTACGTTTTTTTAACTAAGTACCCAATTATTTCTTTTGCCCTACAAGCTTTCGTGTATGTAAAGAAAAGAAAAATTTGTATAGTATATCTTTCCAAGAGTACTTATATTTATTTGTATTTTAAGGAATACAAATAAAAATATATATAAAAAATATATGTATATTTACTACTGATGCATAAATCGAAATTATTATTGTAATTTAGTTACTTAGAAAACATTATTTTACTTATCAATGAAATGCGATATTTCTTTTTTTATGTAAAAATATAATTTTATTAGCGTTTGCTGTGCGTGTGTGCTTAATTTTATTTGTTTATCCTCCATAAGTAATAATAGTAAATAATTTGTAGAATCTTCTTGCCAAATAATACAATTATCAGCAAGAAACAATTTCGCGTAATAAATACTAACACTTAGAGTTGCTCCAGAAATCTTTGGGGTCACATTTTATTACTGAAATATCAAGGAGTGAGCTTTTTAGGTCGTTGGGATGGGTGAGGTGGTTAATTTCTTTGTCCTTCGCGTCGTCGGTCGTCGGAAGGTCGGTATTCGCGTACGCGGTAGCTGCGAGCTGCCTAGTTCCGAGCTCGCTCCCGGGATAAATCGATCTGTTATATCTGGTTTTTTCGGACACTATACCAACGAGGAGGGGTGAACGAACCGGGTTATGTAAGGCGGATCGATAGCTCGGGCATGCGCGCACCCCGCTTGCAACCCTCGCATAATCGTTCTTGCGGGCCGCCGTAACGGACGTGCCGTGTTTTGTTTTTACCGCGTTTTGTTTCCCTTTCGTTCTTTCCGTTTATGATTTAAGCCACCATGTCGAAAGGCGACGGTGAACAGCAAAATGGCTCCGGCGAGGAGTCCAAGACCAACCTCATCATCAATTACCTGCCGCAGAGCATGACCCAGGAGGAGATCAGGAGCCTGTTCTCCAGTATCGGCGAGGTGGAGTCCTGTAAGCTAATACGCAATAAGGGAGCGGCCTTTCCGGATGCGCTGAACCACGCACTGCACGGCGGCGGACAGAGCCTGGGATACGCCTTCGTCAACTACCACCGCCCCGAAGATGCCGAGAAGGCGATCGCGACCCTCAACGGACTGAGGCTGCAGAACAAAACTATCAAGGTATCATACGCGAGACCGAGCAGCGAGGCCATCAAGGGGGCAAATTTGTACGTCTCCGGCCTACCAAAAACAATGACTCAATCTGAGTTAGAAAGATTATTCAGTCCGTACGGCCGTATCATCACATCACGCATCCTTTGCGAAAACTCGGGCGGGCGACCTTTCACCGGTGGAGAACAAGGGCTGTCAAAAGGAGTCGGGTTCATCCGTTTCGATCAAAGAGTGGAAGCTGAAAGGGCAATTCAGGAATTAAACGGAACAGTACCTAAAGGAGCGACGGAGCCGATTACAGTGAAGTTTGCGAATAACCCGAGCAACAATGGAAAAGCACTGGCGCCGCTCGCCGCATACCTGCCGGCAGCGCTGCGCTTTCCAGCACCTTTGGGCAGATTCAGTTCAGGCAAGTCCCTTCTCGCTATTAACAAAGGTCTCCAACGTTATAGTCCGCTCGCTGGCGAGCTACTGGGCGGCGTGCTGCCAGGCGCCGTTGGCTCAGAATGGTGCATCTTTGTTTACAATTTGGCCCCGGAAACGGAGGAGAACGTCCTCTGGCAGCTATTCGGGCCTTTTGGCGCCGTCCAAAGCGTAAAAGTGATTCGCGATCTGCAAACGAACAAGTGCAAGGGGTACGGGTTCATAACGATGACGAACTACGACGAAGCTGTGGTCGCGATCCAGTCCCTCAACGGGTACACGCTTGGGAACAGAGTGCTTCAGGTCAGTTTCAAGACGAACAAGATCAAGACGATCTAAATCGTCGAACACGGCCTAGCAGGACGCTAGGACGGCACTGCAGGCGCGCACCCATACATACTCATATATCGGCGGACATCATCACCGCCAAGGACCTGATCAGACTGTCTTCCCGACTAGACGGCCCACTAGGGCATTTTGTACATTAATTGTATATTTAATTGATTAGCTCATTGTACCTCTTTGTTCGACGCCCGCCATTTTCTCTCAACTGGGTTAAGTGTTACGGAAATCAAAATGGCGTGAGGCCACCGCGCATGTCCGGACGACCTCCGGGCGACGTGGCGGGCGCCGGACGGAGAGCTCGAGCGCGCAATAATAATTTAAGACGAAGCATCTAATGCTCTGACGATGACAACCATACATATTAATAGTCAATAACGTGACAATCAACTTCGCTTATGAAAGGTTGTGGTAATCGAGAAATAGTTATCGATTAATAAAATAATTAGCAATAATAGCCTAATGCTACTCTCACATGGCGATATATCGTGTGTACGGCGGCCGGCTCGCCTCTAGTAATATTTGCCAAATGTATTGTCACTATTCGTCTATGCCGCTCACGGTACGTTTAGATAGCAGACCGGCCAAAGCCTCCGGCGAGGCGCTCGACCCAACTAAAATAGAGTTATTGTTAAAGATTGGAAAATATATATTATCTATACTTATATTTTAATCATATATTAATCTAATTAAGAATGAAAACTAATCAAAAACTGTGATAGGTTTTGATAAAATTTTAAAAAATAATAAAAGAAAGATTCTCGGGATATGAATTGTCGTCGGCGTCGCGGGTGCAGCACGCGTCCACGCGGCCGCGCGACCTAGAGGGCGTAGTAGGTTAGTTTTTGAGAAACATTTTGAGGTGACTAGAAATCGGATTACGCTTAAGGGCGGTGTCAGATGGCACGCGCAATCAAAGGATGGAAAATCGATGGAGCTCTCCCGAGCCCGGGCAAGGGAGATACGGGGAGAGGGTTGTGGGGGTAGGGAGGTGTA
The DNA here is from genome assembly GCA_013403705.1 of Heliconius hermathena. Lineage (NCBI taxonomy): Eukaryota > Metazoa > Arthropoda > Insecta > Lepidoptera > Nymphalidae > Heliconius > Heliconius hermathena. The sequence continues at coordinate 544,901 of JAAIXJ010000069.1, forward strand.
GTAGATAAGGGGAGGGAGGTGTTGGTATTGGGGGTGGCTGATGCGAAGGGGTGGCTTTCCCCTCGCGCCGCCCGCACGCGAGCGAGAGGGAACTAGCCGGTCACACGGTGACAAGAATGGTCCGTTCGCGGAACAATGGTGCATACTAGTCTAACGATGTCGTTTCGTAAAAAAAATCGATATCTAAACATATTATGATCGGTACCTGCTATATTAATAATGTATGGATGCGACCCTGCGTCTATTCGAAGTAGGCTTTAATTGTCTTAGTTTAAATGAAAATTTGTAAATAGAGAAAAGTTGTTTAAATATATATAAAGTAAAGCTCTCGCGTCAGCGCCAGATGCGCCACCGATCACAAATAATGACTTCAACCCGAACAAACATCGAACTTGAATAGATATATTATCGTGCCGTCCTAACGACCCTACGATTTTTGTAAAAAAATATATACTTAATATATAAAAACAGTTTTGTAACATTTCAGATATTAATAAATAGGTACTCATTACTTACCAAAGATGGAGATTTAAATTTACAAGTATTTATATATTTATTATAAATGTAAAACGTGCAATAACTGATAGCCAGTAATTAATAAAAATATATTAAAGAAAATGACTCGAAGAGGCGTCGGTAGACATTGTAGTGTCTGTGGGTGCGTGGGCCGCGTTTGTTTACTATTTATTGTAAACTTCGTTTAACCGAGCGAGCCACCATTTCGATTAATTTATCTAATTAATTCTAATTATTAATGAAAATTAAAAAAAAAAAACGCTTTATTTGATTCAGCTTTTATCCGCTTATTCCAATTTAGTCATAATATGTTTTATTATTAGATGTACTGTATTAATTTAGATGAATTGTGAGTTACCTTCGACCGCACGTCGTTCCGTTGCTAAAAGAAAAAAAAAATTGCTGAACTGTCATAATTTTTATTAAAATAAAGAAGTCATTATATTTACGACAGAACGGCGCGCGGTAATCGTTTGATTTATTTATTGATATGGTATAATATTAATATTTGGTACAGTTGCCAAAACTGGTGGATGTTCGGAGTGTGATGCACAACTTTTGCAGACTAAGTAATTAATATTGTAGTCGTCTTTAGGTTTAAATAATTGTTGTGTTTTGTGTTGTCTCGATTCAGTATTTTAACTAGTCAACGTCTTAATATACTTACTTACCTTTAGGTAAATCTGAGTCGAATGTTGACAAATAATTGTAATCATAATTTTTTCTGTCTCTGTTCATAGATTAACTCTCTCATTCATTTAGCGTATGTGCAATTATATGTGTTTTACGTCTATTCATATTTATTATTAGGTGTGCATTTAAATTTAATTATTTAATATATAATTTTGTATTTTAATTCGTAATATAAAGAAAGGTGACCCAGAATTGATTTATTTATTAGGGAAATATATCGGGCGATTAAACCATGTTATATAATATACTTACGGTTATTTAAAAATGGAATGTTTCGTTCGAGATCCGTGCGTTATACCTACGTTTGTTCCGTTCCGTTTCTAATAATAATAATAATTAATTTATAATAATTATCACTTTATCTTGTAAAAGTGTACGTTGAATCGAAAACAATAACACCAAAGTATTGTAATGAAAACTCATCGACTTTTTAGATAATAAATAAAATAATGTAAATTTTGAAAATGCAAATATTTTGGAGCGAAACGTTGGTTAGGATTTTGGTAGGTGACTATATGGTCACTTAGTGTTAATATTAGTAGAATGTTTTGTGCGTTACCCCTCTTCTTTCGGACATAATTAATAAAAAAAAATATATTAATAATGATTAATGTTAAATTAATAATAGTGCTCAATAGGTAGAGGGCGCGAGCCTGTTTCTAGAATAATATGAAAACTGGAAAAGCAATAATATTGTAAAATGTGAATTTTTAAATCATAACACACCGTTAGGTATGCTACAATATAATTAACATAATATTTTTGTATGTATTTTAAATATACTGTAATTCATATCTTCATAGATATAAGCGGCCGATACGCAAAACGTTCTACTAATAGCGTGTGATCGAGGCGTTTATGACTATCGACTACTGTATGTCTGTTTGTCTGTCGACATCTCGACATAAATTTAGAAAAAAATTAAGAAGGCTGTTTGTAAAAGCAATAAATTTTAAAACACCATTTGGAACTTTTAATAGTTCAGATATTTTTGTCGTAACAGATTTAATTGAACGAAAAGTGCGTTCCGAAATCGGTAGTCATTTATGCTTTAGTATCGCAAAGTATCCACGCGTTGTGGATACAGTTCAGAAATGGGCTAATTTTCTTTGCAATTAACAATTAAATATTAATAATTGATTATTTCTTTGTGCGGACACAGTTAAAAATTAATTAATTGTTAGTTAAAGTATAACAGTCAACGACTTAATAACTTACAACTATTATTATTTTTGTTCATTGTGATTTCCGCTCACATAAATGATCACTTATTATTATTTAATTGGTAATTGCAATTAAAATTTACTCAAGTCTGGTACGGTCGAATGTAAACAACCCCGATAGCTGACAAGGGATTATCAGACCTATTACCAATAGCGTAACGGCTAATTTTTGAATGGTGTTTTGATGCATTTTTTAAGAAATTTAATAAAAAAAGTAATATTAAAAATAAACGTAATTATTGGCAATCCAGAAACAATACTCTAATACGCATAGGCTAATTGACATTGAGGCTGTGAAATTAGCAAAATAAAAATAAAAAATACACGTGGCGAATGATCTTTATAAATAAAGTATGGTGATAAGTGGTGACGCAGAATGGTCGAGTATTTTTGTAATATTCGGTAGAAATGGTATGTGAGAGTTGAGCTTTCGCGCCTTTTTTGACATTGACACTGACACTTGACAGGTGTCACGTGTCGGCTAGTGTTGTGCGTGGCGTGTGTGTGAGCCACGTTCCATTACGCTCAGATGACATTTCTACTTTCGTTCTGTGGGTGGTATCATACAATCACGCGTACAAATACAAGGTTAATGGCCCATATTTAATAAGTAAATCAATTGACAAATCCGAATGTAAATGCGTGAACCGTTGACTGTCCAAATATAAATAGTGATGGAAAAAGCTGATAGCATTTTCTATTCAGTAAGCTTAATCATGATGTAGGTGATAAGGAATGGCCTTAGCCTCGGACACGGGCACAAATACAAAACGGTGGCCGAGTCGTACGCTATTCCCTTAGTTAAGACACAAATTGAAGAAATGAAATCTTCCATAGGAAATAATACGTAAGTTAAAAGTTCGCGGTAGAGAATATTCCAATGTACAGTTGTGTATCGTATCGTATATACTCAATGCGGTAATTCTAGTCAAATGCTCAATATTTAATGTTGCGTTTAGTGTTGCGACACGACCGCCGGCGGATTGAAATATTTTCATAGCGCGTCCACTCGAGACATCGACTAAATGTGTTACTATTACTTCATACGTCAGAGTGCTAGTGAAACGATTAAATTTGCACAACACCTACTCTTCAGCTGAGAAGGCTATATTGTTGTAAAATTATTAAAACTTTAATACTACGTTTGCTCATCAAGTACTTCCTCGTGTTTTGGATCCGTTTCTCTTCTTACCTAGTTAGCTAAGCTCGTTACTTAATAGTTTTATAATGTATAGCCGTTTCGCCGCTATCCACTCCTAGCGCATGTTCATTTCCCTTGTGAGAGCATACGACAGCGTTTTTAAACCGAGCCAATCACAATCAAATTAAAAAAAATTAAAAATAGATTCTATTAAAATTTATAGATTTAAGATATTAATCACCTTATGATGCATTTTGTACTGAAATATAAAAAAAAAATATCCAATAGTAAATCGGTGCCGTATGTAATCGCAACCATCATTATAGACAGTGAATATACAGAGCCGGTGCAAGAATGTTTAAAATGTGAACATAAAATAAAAATCGATTTCTGAACGTATTTTTCAAAGTTAGCATTTTGGTTAAGCAAAGGAATTGCAATAAATAGTTAAATGAACTGGCATCGGAGCAGCTTCGGGTGTACAGCCGAATAGTTTCGAATTTAATAAAAAAAATATATAAAATTGTAATATCATATAATATCAATTTCACTGTCTATTTATTAGGTTATTTTCGGTGTTGATTCCTCTTAATTGCACAACGGTTCGTTCCCATTCCGTGACAGAACAACGAAGCGTACCGTTAGGTCGCACGGGTTTGAAATTAACGCTGTATACACATATACATATTTTATATAGATAACTTTCAATGAAGGCCTAATATATGATAGACGGGCACACAACGGGTAACGGGTAACGGGTAACGGAGAACCGACGCGATGGGAACAAACTCGTTAGCAGTGTAGAATGTGATACCTAATACAATATAGTAGTTCATTCATATTCATCGTAATGGCCGAAGGTTGCAAATGGTGTTGTACCCAACTTCCACTTTGTATAAGGCTAGCGAGTAATTAGAAAAAAATGCAACGTAAGATAAAAATTAATTAAGTAAGTATTTTACCGAACTCCAAGTAAGTTCTAGAAGCAATCATATTTATAATGTGAACTACGTCAGCTGTCACCGGTTAGACGCGCTGACTACAATTTGATACAAAGACGTATTTTATAAAACGTGCGTAAAAATTTAGTGATCCACAAAAAAAATGTCTTAAGATCTTCCGTAAATCAGTGACGTTTGATTTTCGTCTATTTATTAATTAAATTTAAGATGTAGGTGTCTGTGTTGGTCATATTAACAGATTTAGTTGTTGTGCGCGACGCCGGGACCCGCGCGCGCCCCACTAGCGCGCACGGCTTGCCGCGTCGTTACCTAATATTAGGTATTTCTATATTCTTATTGTCTGTTTAAACGATTACCTCTCTCATTATAGCTTTTGTGAAGACATTTAATTTGCACAAGATACCGTAGTGAAACTAAGATCGAAGCTAAACCTGAATTTGTGGCGGTTTTCGACAGGCTCGTGTGTGCTTCGTCTTGTTTCTCAATGGCGGGAACTTGAAGCAATTGATTATATATATATAAAAGTTGATATAACATATAAACTCAAAAGTTATAAAATAACTGAAAATAGTATTTTCATATTAGAATGCAAAAGAGTAAAACGACAAAGTTCACACGATACTGGGGGGAGCCGCATTTTAATTGTTCCTCAACATATTTTCTTATAAAATATAACAAAAAAAATATCTCTATCATAACGGAAATAAAACGGTTGCCATAGTATATGTATGTACCTATATATACAAAAGATATCACCCCAATAAGAATTCCTATATGTTTTTTTTATAAAGAGAGCGAAAACAATCGAGTACAAAACAAAGTTTCAACAATTATTTTTGGATTGTAAAAATGAATTTTCCAAATTTTAGGTCACCGGGTCACGCAACCGTTTGTTTCCCGTTGAAAGCTGAAAACTCCCACTACAAGTCAGTTTTAGCGTCATCTTAAGGGCTTCGTACCTAGTTATCAAATAGATTAAGGCACGGCTACCCCAAGGACGGCTGGGAAGAGGGGACGAAACTATCCTTATAAATGTCTGTAGCGCTGCCGTAGTGTATTTCACAACGGGCCAGTACGGAGCCCATTAGACTAAATGTTGTTCCCTATATTTTGTAAGGCTGCGGTGTTCCAAAACACGCAAACGCCCACGGGTAATGTGAAAAGTCGTTTATTAAAAAATTGTTTGCGCGTTTTGGAACACCCCACGACCGTTCTTTATTTAAAGTTCGGTAGAAATTTTTGAAAATACTCATTCCTAAAGTATAAGGCATTATTAACCAAAATATTTACATCTGTAGTTACTTGGCTGTTTTAAGTATTAATTCATTAATTAATTAAATAATATTTTCACGTAATTTATGTGTCTATGATTATTAATTTATTGGAATTAATTATTAATTGAATAATAATAAAAAAAAATAATGAAAAATTGTCACATTCTCTTCACTTTATACAATAGTTTTTACAATATGATATTTAATATCCTCAATGGTTGTAACTATACATTTCTTGTTCTAAATATATAAAAAACCCGATTTTACTGTCATTTTATTTTATTCCTTTTCCACTAGTATTAACTAACTGAACATCAACAATAGATTACAATATTTAAAAAAAATCATATTCATACAGTTAAGCAATTAATTTTGAAAACCACCTTTACACATAGTACCCTACTATGTGGCAGAGAGAACCTAGTGTTAAGACACTCCGTTTCCCACTATCGATAATTCTAGATATTGCGTAGGGGAGAGGGGGGTAGCTTAGAACAGGGGCACCTGGGAAAATATGTGTTCTTATATCATGCAATAAACTAGAGATTATTACAATTTTTAAACTTTTACTTAAAAAAAAAACGTTTGTAATTTTTCAATTACCCCTGAGGCAGCTTTGAACAAAATAAAGGGGGCAGTTTTGAATATTATTATATATAAAAAAATACCGCGAAAGAAAAACAAAACTATACCGAACTTTTCTTCACAAAAAACTGACTCAAAAATACATTTGGAATCAGAAGAGGAAGTGACAATTTACTGTGAAGAGAATGAAGATACCTGTGTGTATGAAGACTACGAAATGGAATTAGACTACAACTTAATACACATTGGAGTCTTCATTTTAGCGAATGTTTCATCATCTGTGAATAATAGAAAAGTAGCTTGTATATTTTTTTTTTCCTGGGAAAGAGGACAAGTTAGTTTTTCAAAAGTCTTACGTAGACTAGACTTGAGGCCATTCGTGGCGCAGCGGCACGAAGTAAAACTGACTGGTTGTGGGTTCGATCCCCATTAGAGGAGATGAAATATTTACTTAAATTTATATTTCCATTTCTTCGCTCTGGTGTCGAGGCTAAGCGCGGCGTTGAGTTCTGCCACTCAACACGCAATGCCTCCAAAATTCGGCGGAAAGTGGGGAACGGAGTGTCTTAACACTAGGTTTCCTCTGCTTACCGTGCTGTGTGCGGGATAAAGCGTGAAACAGATTTTTTTTTTCTTACGCAGACTACTTCCCCCAATTTCAGTTGCTGGTTACGTCACGTACATCCATGTTTTCCTTTAAGTTTAAATTTAAATTAGGGTAGTAAGCTGTTAATTTAAAAATATTTTGTTTCATTTTCATAATATTAGATTTATTCTATGATTGATTCCATAATGTTAATTACTTTTACGAAGCCAAAGCTACTTTTTGTTTATTCGTTTTTTAAAGTCTATTAATATTAAGACTTATGTTATTATATTTAACACTAGTACTAGTACAATCGCAACATTAAACTAGGTATATTACTCTTTTAATTAACATGGGACTGATATTTGACCTCATCGTTTCTAATGTTAAGTTTATTAATAAAATTACTTAAAAGTTTGCTAAGCCTTTTAATTTCATTGAATTCAATGATAGTTCATAACTGCCCCATATATGTTCAAAGCTACCCCGGAAGGGCTAAAAAGCTTTGAACATTTGACTACCTTTAACTTATATATTTTTCTACATATGATGCTACGATTTTGTGGCACAATAGTTGGACTAAGCATTGTGAAATAGTAAAGAAGTTAAAAACTGTAGAATTTTTAGATATGACACAAAGTTTAAAAATCGTTCGAATGTGCCCCCCTCTCCCCTACTGAGTGGTGGAATTCAATGTCGCGCTTCGTCTGCCAGATCATAGAAATGAAAATATGCAAAATATAATAATTCCCTGAGTGGGGAATGAACTCACAATCGTAGCGTTTGCAGTCGGAAGTTGTCTCAATAACTTTTCCATATATTTTTCAAATAGTTAAAAAACTTTTATTTATCGTTTTTAGAGTAATTGACTTTCTAGTATAATATCTATGGTACCATACCATAGAGTTATAGAGGCTGTCGTACCGTAGGAGCACAAGAATGCGACTGTAAACGTTATGGTTGTGGGTTCGATTCCCACTGAGGGAAATGAAATATTCCCCCAAGTTAGAATCGAACATACATGCGGGATTTACAGTCAGACGTTGTGTTGTCTATTAAGATATTTACTAAAATGGCTTGATAGCAAAACTTGGATTGTAGCCAAGTCAAAATAACTGAATAAGCTACTCGAATTTCATGAAAACTTAAATAACTATACACTTCAATCAAAAATCAAATGTGATTTACTAGGTATACCTAGTAAATCACATTTGAACATTTACATTTTCCAATTTACTTAGTACAAATGATTGACTTTTATAAATTAAATGTTTAAATTAAATATTATATTAAAAATAAATATTCATTGATTTTATTATTTCATATTCCTATGCACGCTACGTTAAAAAAATAAAAAATGCGCCTTTATTGTGCATTAAAGGGTATAAAAAAACTACAAATTAATTGAATCCAATCTGGGGGGATGTACCTACCTGTAACCTCTGAAGAGTTCAATTATTTAGGTCCTGGTTACATCATTTAATCAGCTACATCGAGTCCTTCAATCGCAATAGACTATGAACTCACAACAAGTTTAGTTCGAAAAGAATTCCTCTATCCAGGTTCTGGCTCCATCACCAGCTTGATGCCGATGCTACTTCGGGTATACAAAGTTTTATAAATTGTTAGAAATCCGACATTTAGAACAGTTTACAGTAAGTAGCCTGTGGTCACTGAAAGATTCTAATTGAAGTAATGTATTTTTGACATTTTCAAATTGTTATTCCACACTCACACGTATAAAAATTTTAACGTACAAAAAATTAAGCGGGATTTGAACCTGCGCCTCTTGAAAACATTTGCCAAATAAGTATTTTTCGGAGTATTTAATTCGTGTTTTCCAGTCCGTATTGGTTCACATAATAAGAACTTTGATAGAATCTACATTTGACCTCAGAAACATCTGGAAGAAGAAACATCCCAAAAATGTATAAAAATTAATCTACGCGATCCACTACAAGAACTTCATTTAAAATATATTATCACGCTTTATCCCGCACACAGCAGGGTAGGCAGAAGGAACCTAGTGTTAAGACACTCCGTTCCCCACTTTCTGCCGAATTCTGGAGGCATTGGGTGTTGAGAGCGAAGAAAATGGAAATATAAATTTAAGTAAATATTTCATCTCCTCGAGTGGGGATCGAACCCACAACCAGTCGGTTTTGCAGTCACACCTCGTGCCGCTGCGCCACGACCGGCCTCAAATATATTAAAACTGTGGAAATAGCTCAAATATCTTATTATGAACATATTTCATACATTAGAAAAGTAAACATTGGATGTTTAAAAATACTTAACTATTTTAAAAACAAAGTCTAGCCTCCATATTAAGGTCAGTAAAAACAGGTCAAGAACGTTGAACATTTAGTTAGAAATTTTAAATGATGTGTGAAGAGTTCTCTTCAGAAATAGGCAACGTGTAGAAAAGATTTTTTTACATAATTCTTTATTTCTATACGTACCTAGCATATTAGAGTAATATCATATTTAAATAAAAAAAATAGCGCATTGGTGCAGCATTTGATCGAAAACGTGATGGATTCAATTCCCACTCGAGGAAATTAATTATTTTCATTTTCAAAAGGCGGTTGGAAAATATTGAATCAGGAAATGTTTATAAAATCTATTTAACCCTTAAAGGCTGTATGGGTGTAAAACACCCAGATAGATTTAGTTTTTAGTCGCCAAATTCTTTAATATTGTCTTGTATCGCTTTATACTTTTGTGTGTCCTGAATTGTGTGTAGCCTTTGAACACGCGAGAGATGTGGTCGTTCTCACGCATTATTTTTACCATACGCTTGCGGGTGTATCGACATCCATAATAGTCATAGTCTTATTGATTAACAACGTCAGTGTTGACCTTTCTTATGATTTTTACTGAATTACGCATGAAAAATGGAGATTTAGTATGCATCATGGGGATTGTTTTTTGGATTATATCCACGATAGTAGTAGTAACTAGTATCTACAGAAATTTAAAATCAAAGCTGTACTAGCATCAGCCGACGAGCCGACTGACGAAGAGAACTTATTAGAAACAGATATTCATTAAGATGATCTCCGACTGAGAAGAACTTCTGTCTCATCTCTACGAGAACACTTTGTAAATGAAAGTAGAAAAAAATATATTTGAAAATGACTGAGAAACTAAAAGTAATTTTTTGTCACACTTGTGAGGACAAAAATTGTATATATTTTTTAAAATATAATTTTTAACAGAAATAAAATCTTTGGTTTGTATTTGAATTTCTTTCATTTTGTTATAAAAAAACATTATGGTCTCCTCTTTTATAATGAACGGTTTAAGTCATATTTTAATTTTTTTTTTAGTTTTTTACAAAAATGTATACGAACAACTACGTATATTTATTAACATAGATCCAAACTGACTGGTAAAAGTAAGTTGTTCACAATTTGTCACAATGAATTTATTAATTAATTGTACGAAATTGTGAGATTTTTATTACTTTTAAAAATAAGAATAGAGGCCAGTCATAGCGCAGTGGCACAAAGTGTGACTTTAAAACTGACTGGTTGTGGGTTCGATCCCCACCCGAGGAGATGAAATATTTACTTAAATTTATATTTCCATTTCTTCGCTCTAGTGTCGAGGCTAAGCGCGGCGTTGCGTTCTGCCACTCAACAGGCAATGCCTCCAGAATTCGGCAGAAAGTGGGGAACGGAGTGTCTTAACACTGCCTACCCTGCTGTGTGCGGGATACAGCGTGAAGCTGATTTATTTTATTTATTTAAAAATAAGATGTTTTTACACCCATTATCGTCTTAAGTGGGTTATGTAATTCATTATAGGTCTTAAGGGTTAATTAGGCTATTATGTAAAATATCGACAGAGTAAAAGTTTCTAAGGATGGATATTTGTTCAACTTTCACGCAAAAATTCCTGAACGGATTTTGATGAAGCTATACAGTAATATAGCTTATAAAACAGAACACCATATAAGCTACAATTTATGTAAAGATTTTGTTTAATTAGGCTGTAATCGAAAAATAAGGCAAAGACGTTCTGTCGCTAGTATTGTATAGTGTTGTTGAATTTAAGCTCACATTCACCTTATCTCACTACTACTTCAAGTTCACAATCTAGAATATAATAAACTTACTTCCAGAAGCCCTGAATATTAATAAAGAGAAAAAACCAAAAACTATTCAATATTTCAATACATCGACAGGCAGAGGCACCCTAAAATCGAATACCTAACAGTAAAATGATATTAATAAAGTCACCCCAAATAAACCACCCTAGCGCCACCCCTGCGTATTAATTATTGACGGATTTATACGTATCGTGGATGTGCAATGTATGGTTTGTCTGATACGGTTGTTTTGACTGCATAATAGAATAAATGTATAAGAATATGATTTTTATATTGTTTTAATAATAATAATAATAATATTATAAAGTTGGAGGCAGTGTTTGGTTAAATACGGTACTCTCAGGAACAACAACAGCAATAAGTAGAATTAGTGGAATTTATCTAATCAGAATTGAAAGGTCGAAAGATGTATTTAAGCCTAATTAGAATTAAAAGAGGAAAGTCTATATATAGGATATATTACATAACGGAAATTATTCAAAATAACTTTTTTAAAATTTTTAAAACCTAATAAAAGCAAGTAATATATAAAACTGTTCGATTACTAAGTGACCGACCTACAACGCAAACGACCCTACTGGACTTAGAAAGTTAAAATTTTTCAAGTAAGTAGGTTAAGGCGTGTAGGGAAACACAAATAGAGGATTTCTCAAAATTCGTACGTGAACAGGGAAAAAATGGATATTTTATTTTACGTCTTAGAATTTCCACAAACACAGTTACGGGTGTCGACGAAAGAAGGAGAAGGAGATTTTTATTTTACATTTTAAAGTCATAGGTCAAGGTCCCATTGCATAAATCTGTAGGGATCAGTAATTCTAATGAAACTTATATTTAAGAATGATACATGATAGTAGAATAGATTACACTAGTGTGGCCTAAAAGAATCCTCCCGCAATCACTTTTAATTAATGTTTTTCGTAACTCGTTTTTGGAGAAAATTGCACTCATGTGTTTTTTATGTGAATCGCACATCATTTGAAAGAAAATCGCATAAGGAATTGGAAAAACAATGGTTGCAAGCTCTCAGTCTGCTGAAGCCCAGGGTTGCCTTGTTTAAAGAGGCCACTTAATGTTACTATTTGCACTCATGTGTTTTTTTAATGAATTATACATCAAATTAAAGCTTATTTTTTTCTTATCACTAAAACACATGGTTGCCTGGAAAATGACTGCCGCAAGCAAAGGTTGCCATCATTTGAAATATTTTATTCCGATTTCGTTTGACTGCGAAAAGACGATGAAATGCGCGGTTTGCTTTATGTTTTAAAGTAAAATATTATATAATAGAAGGTCAATCTTAAAATCAATGTTTATTTTAACTGTTCACCTGTTAAATGATGCTTTTAATCTCTAATACTAATACTCATTTAAATTATCATTTTAAAACGACTAAATTATCTAATTAAGTAAATGTTTACAAATATCGATCTATTATAAGGTATTAATTACAACATGTTTCCTTAATATAATGAAGGGTGACAATTATTGCAGATATTTTATTTGTTAATTAAGAAAATATGGAAAATTACATTTCAATAAACTCTCTATCTCTTCGTCCTCTGCTCGATTGCTTTGATAATGCCACCTGAATTTATTTGATAATGGTTGCCGCAATCTTTTTTTTCTCACGCAACTTTTAAGAATTCGCATAGGAAATAAATATATATGATAGAATTATAATAAACAAAACTAATTTAGCAAAAATAAATTCAAATAAATTTCGACAGTAATGCCGACTAATAAACGCTATTTACGGTTTATGACCAGGAGTCGGCAAATATCAATTAGTTGTCTACTTATTACTATAGATAAACATTTTGCGGCGCGATACAAAGCAAACCAAATGCAATAAAATTATTTTCGAAAATGTATTGTTTCTTAATGCAATAAAAGTGCAGATGGCCAAATGAGATGTTTTTGAGCACATTACTTAGTTACTTACCTTTCGTTTTGGAGTGAAGACGTTTTTAGTTAACATGACAAAAATGAATATGTGTTTTTTGTGCGAAAATGTGATGGAATTTAATAATGAGTCTCGCTAAAAGTGTAAAATTATGTTGTTGTTTCGCCAAAAAATGAATTTTATATAAAGTAACATTTTCTTACGGTTATCACTTACCGTGTTACAAAAAGTTCATTCTTGTAAAACAAAAATATAAAGAAGAACCCCCTTCGAGGAGATGAAATATTGACTTCAATTTCTGCTTCGTTCTGGCGTCGAGGCAAAGCGCGGCGTTGAGTTCTTCCGCTCAACACGCAATGCCTCCAGAATTCGGCAGAAAGAGGGGAACGCCTCTCCGCTCTTCCCTCTGCCCACCCTGGCGTGTTCCATATTTTCTTAATTAATATTTTATTATTATAGCGGCCAGTCGTGGCGCAGGGGCATAAAGTGTGACTGTAAAACCGACTGCTTGCGGGTTCGATCCCCACTCGAGGAGATGAAATATTTACTTAAATTTATATTTCGATTTCTTCGCTCTGGTGTCGAGGCAAACACGCATTGCGTCCAGAATTCAGCAGAAAGTGAGGAACGGAGTGTCTTAACACTAGGTTCCCTCTGCCTACCCTGCTGTGTGCGGGATAAAGCGTGAAACTGATAAAAAAAATAATATATATCCTATAATAGATCGATATTTGTAAACATTTACTTAACTAGATAGTTTTGTGTATTAGTATTTAGAAAACAGATTTAGCAAAGATTTAATATCATGGATTCATTGAACTTGAAAAATAAGGATGATTTCATGTTGAAATAGTATATTTTTATATTTGAATAATATTCATATTTTTTGCATGTACTTAATATGCATTTCATCGTCTATTCTCAGTCAAACGGAATCGGAATAAAATATTTCAAATGATGGCAACCTTTGCTCGCGGCAGTTATTTTCCAGGCAACCATGTGTTTTAGTGATGAGAAAAAAATAAGCTTTAATTTGATATATAATTCATTAAAAAACACATGAGTGCAAGCAAATATTAACATTAAGTGACCTGTTTAAACCAGGCAACCCTGGGCTTGCGGCAGACTGAGAGCTGGCAACCATTGTTTTTCAATTCCTTATGCGATTTTCTTTCAAATAATGTGCGATTCACATAAATAACATATGAGTGCAATTTTCTCCAAAAACGAGTTACGAAAAACATTAATTAAAGGTGATTGCGGCAGGATTCTTTTAGGCAACCCTAGTGTAATCTATTCTATTATCATGTATCATTCTTAAATATAAGTTTCATTAGAATTACTGATCCCTACAGTCTTAAGCAATGTGATCTTAGACCATCAGTTGTGATGAAGGAGCACAAGCGTATGACTGTAAACGTGACAGGCTGTGAGCTCGATTCCCACTCGAGGAAATGAAATATTTAGTAATCTCGCTCTGGTGATGAAACAAAGCACAGCGGTAAGTTCCGCCATTCAACGCGTAATATCACCAGAATTCGACGAAAAATAGGAAACGGAAGTATCTTAATGAGAGAATAGTGTCTTAATACTAGGCTTCCTCTGCCTACTTTGTTATGTGTAGATACAGCGTGAAGGTAAAAAAAAAACAATGCAAACAAAGTTGTGGGCAACGAGTAAGCTACAATGACTTAAAGTAAAAGTACGCTAAGAAATAATATCTCTTCTATTAGCCAAAATCCTAGGGCCCCCAGAACTACGTCATTTTAGCAAAGCTGTAGTTTTGAGGACTATTAGGCTAATGACAGTATGCGTACTCACTAACTTGAAAGTGGGGCCCTTTCAGAGATAGCGGCAAATAAAGGTACATCTCTATCTGGGAAGATGATTGAGCCATCAGATTTGTCTGGGTACTTACCTGTAAGGTATTACCTAAGCCATCAGATTTGTCTAGGTACTTACCTGTAAGGTATAAGATATACCTATCTTGAAATAGTCTCGTAAATAATATATACATATGCAACAGTTAGCATTTTAAAGGAACAATTTTGACCTCTATATATTAATACTTGATGCAAAGACTTTGGACCCCTTTTTACGATAATTGCACGGAAGGAAGAGTATGAAATTTGGCGCAGTCTATGTGTAGGAGAAGTGCAGAACACTAATATTTTTCAATAATAATACTTATAAACTACATTAAATCAATAAATAAAACATTACACACGCTACCATGGATTAGACAATGTTTACATTTTTATGTTTATAAAGTGACATACACGTTGCTATGGCAACGCTAACGCATATTATTATACGCGTCAATTGGTTTTCTATTATTATTAAAGATAATTTATTTTGTATTTTCACACATTTCATAATTTAATTAGTAAGCTACTGCGTACTGACATTCCGTTGTCCACTTTTCACCAGTTTGGTCAGCAAAATTACTATATTTTTATTATTGCTACAATGAAACATCGTTATAAATACTACTAATACAGTGTCTGACTGTAAACGGGGTGGTCATGGGTTCAATTTCTCCCCGGTAAAAAGACCGCCACTAAACAGCCAATGTTTCGAAAATTGGCCGCTACGTATTGAACGGAGTGTCTTAACACTACGCGTCCTTTTGCGTATCCTGCTACAATATGGGTATGATCATTTATTAATCGACCAAGAATCATATCCAATACCATAGACAAAGTAAGTAATTATTAAATAGAATTTGGTACAGTAGCTTTTTTAAAATTTACAAAGCACCGTTTCTATCGTCTAAAAGCCCTTCCGGCTAGCTTTCAAACGATGGGGTTGATTTATAGAAGGGAAATTCTGTTAGCCCTAGCCCCGGGCGAAAACCTAATAGTGTACCTCCCTAGTCTACCGTCCCCTACCTGTGTATACAAATATTATAGATAACATCGCATTAGTGGCACAGTGGTTGATATATCAATGTGATAATAGCAGATTCAAATTCTGTATAATTTTTTATATGTATTCTTTATACTTTTAGCTTATTTTATAGACTAGAACGATTGCGTGTTATTTGGTGAAAGTTTTATAAATGTCCTGAGTGAGTATCGATATAACTGACGCAAAAACAGTCATACGTTACCTACTATGTCAAGAAAAAAAAATGGCCTCATTAAAAAAAAGTATCACGCAGTAGACCGCATATAACAAGATAGGCAGATAGATTTTAAAGTTACGGGACCCATCACTACTTAATAAATAAACAGCCGAAACCGCAAAGTGCTAAAGTCTAAAATTGAAAATTGTTGTTTATACTATTAAAAACTTTGCCAAATTAAGCGCGAAATGGTAAATTTTGTGACTGCTCTGGAACTTTATTAATAGACTCGATTAAAAATGAAGGTAATATACATTCAATCTAAATCTAGGGTAACTTTGACAGATACGAGCGATATTTTACACTATTACTTAAAATTTAAAGCATTGTAAGAGAGTGCATCACTTTCGGACTCTTGGACTAAAATTGCTCAAAATAGGGTACGTTGGCAAGCATTGGAGGAGGCCTTCACCTGAAAAGGGGTTCTTGCAAAGTAAATAATATTGTTAATAACAAAAAAACCTACGTATTCTTTTTTTGTAATTTTTCAGCAAGAAATAAAAGTCTTTTTTATTTATTATTTATAATACTTTTCATCCATATACATCACATAAACCTTTTAAAATACATGAGTATAGAAGAAAATCTGAATTTTGTAGTCTGTCAGAGTTACTCTGTCAAATGGGTAACTTAGACTCACAAAGAACCATTCATAATAAGATAATCATAATTATTCTCCTCATTAATCTAGGTAGCATTAGTTATGTTTTTATTATAATAAATAATGGATGTTTGAACTGATGTAATAAAAAAATCATTCCGCATATTATAAAAAAATGGGGAATTAGTCTAAAATGTTTGGTATTTGTATACTATATATATTTTTAATAAGCATAAAAAAATATTTAAAAATACATTTAATAGAAAACTTTCAGGCAAATTAAAAAGAAAATAAGCGAAAATAATTTAAGTAAAAAAAATGTAAGAACTTGAGTATTAATTGTCTGCTAGCCAACCCTCCCCCCTCCATAATCCCCCCCCCCAAAATCATCATAAATTATGTAGAGCCCAGGCTCTTATATACAGTCTTTACTGGTATCTATCGTAGGTACATCATACATCATCATACATCATCATATTTTTTTTATCAATTTCAATCGGCAATTCATTTAGCACGTTTGATGTCAATGGTGCTTTATCTTTATCTATTACATATTTGTGTTTTCCTTGTGCTGAGCCTTAAGTTTCTTTTCGTTTTTAAGATAAATGTTATTATCAATTAAAATAAATATATTAAAAAAATATAGAGGCCGGTCGTGGCGCAGAGGCACAAAGTGTGACTGTAAACGCGACTGGTTGTGGGTTCGATCCCCACTCGGGGAAATGAAATATTTACTTAAAGCTATATTTTTATTTCTTCGCTCTGGAGTCGAGGCAAAGTGCGGCGTTGAATTTCGCCACTCAGCACGCATTGCCTCCAGAATTCGGCGGGAAGTGGGGAACGGAGCGTCTTAACATTAGGTTTCCTGATATATTATATTGAATTTTGATTAAATAAGCGACATTTTTTTGGAATAATAGGCGGCATAAACACATTAAGTCACCTAAGAATGCTTAAATAGAAACATTAAAATTTCATATGACAATTTCAAGCAACTTCACTTTTGACAGCGATAATTCAAAGGCAAAGTCCTGCAAATAGTTTTTATTCTCCACACATTTAACAAGATTTCACCCTAAAAAAAATATAATTAAGAAGTCACCCCCTACGAAGGGCTATTGACCTCGGACAACGACCCCTTAATGTATCTGCGTTCTACGGAAATAAGATCCTTTGATTATGTTTCAATGGGGGAGATCCGAGATTAAAAATATTAGTAGTCTTCGCGTTATTATTAGCAGTATCTATATACATACATATACGAGTATGTATGTACATTTATGTAATTATATTAGACACCAAAACACTAAAAAAAATAATAAGCCAAATAGTTTTGTATTTTGTCAAGAATATAATACAGAACAATTACATCATCCACATATTTTATAATAATCTACTAATCACAGTAACTACCGTTTTAAGATGAATTTTGTATAGACTGTAGACGTCAGGTGAACATGTTCAAACAAATAAACGTTCAAATTTTTATGTTTTTAGAGGCAGTCTTGGCGCAGTGGCACAAAGTGTGACTGCAAAATCGACTGGTTGTTGGATCGATCCCCACTCGAGGAAATTAAATATTTATTTACATTTATGTTTTCATTTCTTCGCTTTAGTGTCGAGGCAAACTGCGGCGTTGAGTTCCGCCACTCAACACGCAATGCCTCCAGAACTCGGCGGAAAGTGGGCAACGGAGTGTCTTAACACTAGGTTCTAGGCGGCGGGTCCTAGCCGGGATACAATGTGAAGCTGATTTATTTTATTTTAAAAAGTACCTTTTACATGAATAAATGTAATAATTAGTTTTTATGTAACCCATGTTGAGGCCGGTCGTGGCGCAGCGGCAAGAGGTGTGACTGCAAAACCGACTGGTTGTGGGTTCGATCCCCACTCGAAGAGATGAAATATTTACTTAAATTTATATTTCCATTTCTTCGCTCTGGTGTCGAGGTTAAGCGCGGCGTTGAGTTCTGCCACTCAACACGCAATGCCTCCAGAATTCAGCAGAAAGTGGGGAACGGAGTGTCTTAACACTAGGTTCCCTCTGCCTACCCTGCTGTGTGCGGGATACAGCGTGAAGCTAATTTAATTTTATTTTTTTTTAAACTTTACTACCCAAGCTAATCAAACCGATAGCCCTATGGTTTGCGCAGTCTTTCATCGTGCCTTTATACAAAGGCACGATGAACGCACCTCGCCAATCATCTGGGATCTTCCCTGATTTCCAGCATAAATTGTACAAAAACCAGAACAAGTCCAAAATGCGTGGCCCACCATATTCGATCATCTCGGCAAAAACTCCATCTGCTCTCGCTGCCTTACCACATTTCAGACTTCGTATTGCATTCTCAACTTCTTTTATACTGATTTCGCCATCAGCTACATCAACATTTAACATTTCGCTGTTACTTGAGACTGAGGACTCCATCACATTCATACATCTCCTTGTAAAATTCCGCCCATCGCTGCAAAATGTGTGGTTCTTTCGTGAAAATTTCATCATCCTTCGAAAGCAACCTCGCAAGCAACCTCGAGAAACACTAACTTCTCGTCAGAAAAGCTACGTGTTTTCTCTGAAGTTGTTCGTTAACCTTTCGTCTCTTTTATTCTCTGCCTTTTCACGCTTCATCTTCATGAGTACTTTCGTTTGGTGATTTTGTAGCTTATACTGTTTCTTTTTAATTTCTCTCATACTTTTATCCTTAGCTGAGGCTTTATAATCCTGCCATGCTTTCTTTTTTCTTTTTATAGCAGTTTCCACTTCATCATTCCACCATTCGTCGCGGTTTTTGGTAAAGGAAGGCTCTTTTCCCTTTACCACATACCTCTATTGCTGCTTCATACAATCCCTAAGGTTCTACCAGCATACTCCAATACTTTCATTTCCAGATTCGCTGCTGTCTAGCTTCTTGGAAACTCTTTCTTGATATTCCTCTCTAATCGGTGGATCTTGAAGCTTCTAGTTTCTTATGCGATAATTCGACTCCAAGTTTGGACACCTTGTGTAGTTGCGCCAACCTGCAAACAGACCCCTTATTCTAGCAACGACTAGATAATGGTCTGTTCCCAGCTCAGAATCACTAAACACTCGCGTGTCTATAACTTGGCTTCGAATACGCTGATGCACTAGGAATAAATCAATCATATTTTTCCCTTCCGCTCGCTCCCATGTACACATGTGAATTTATTTGTGTTCAAACGTCGTGTTTGCCACAAAAAAAATCCTTTTCTTGCAAATTTCCAATATAAGCTTTCTAGTCTCATTTATTTTCTTGTCACCATACTGACCACTCCCACCCCCTCCCTCGTAACCGCTTCGCGCAGTTCCGATTCAAATCGCCACATATTATTAATTTTTCATTCCCTCTAACGCTATCTAGAACATCCCTGACACTCTCCCAAAACTCCTCGAGTTCGCTTAATAGAGCTGTGGATACTGGCGCATACTTAACTAACAAGAATACTCTTGTTAACCCCAGCTTGAAGCGAACCCAAAGCAGTTTCGGGTTGATCGCCTTGTATTCAACTGCTGCACTAACCAATCGAGAGGACAATAACACCTACACCTTGACAGCCCCGCTCGCTCTCTGGTACGCCGGCCCAGAAAGCGACCCGATTGCCCGGCAAATCGGTCGTGTCATTGCCCTTTCGCTTGGTCTCTGTCACACAAACGACATCCAAATCTCTATCATCCATCGCATCTAATAATTCATTCATCTTTTCTTCCATCCCTCCTCTTACATTCCACGTAGCTATTTGTAGCTCCGTCCTCCACCTCGTGGCGTGTTGGGTGGCGGTCTCTAACGCCGCATTCGTCGCCACTTGACACACCATTGTACCCCCATTATAACTTATATATAGTTATTATAGTTTTGAAGCAATAAAAAATTTTATATCTACTCTACTGGGGTTTGAAATCTGAAATTATTTTGACCATTTTAAAGGACAACAAGTCCTAAGCCGCACCAGGCAACAAATACCCTAGCTACGCCACTGAGTTCAAATAGCCTAATTTAAGCGGAGCAGCCAAGACTCGCCAGCCGTACTGTACATATATAACATGTGGGACGGTCAAGGCATTCAAATAAAGTATTTTCCATTTACAATAATGGATTTCTATCAAACAGTATATATACTGTAGAGGGTTATCCCTCCCTCCTTTTATCCCTTCAATGTTCAAAATGAAATAGACAAAGGGTTCGACTAAATGAATGTTTGATGTGGTTTTTTGGAAAATAATAGCTATTTTGATGATTGAAATGACAATTTTGGTACATTAGTTAATCGAAAATGTTTGTTCGATACTTTGCAATAGATATAAGATTGATATAGGATTAAGTTGTGCAATTTTCGCCAATTTTAAAGGTAGGTAGCGTGTTGGCGTAACTCAACGCCGCTTAGCTGACAACGGAAAAATAATAAGCGGATCGGAAAAATAATGAAATTAATAATCTTGGTAAATAGTGTAGTCACAGTAAAATAAAATTGGCGCAGTGAGGCGTATGCGATGGTTGTGGGTACGATCGATCGATAAAAATTTTAACGTATTGGGATTTGAACCCACACCTCTTAGAAACCGTCCTACAACACAAATAACTTGTAACAAACATATAAGAATTTCGACGTAGCCTGATGAGAACATATGGCTTAGTTGGTTAGAGCGCTTGGACGGTTTCCAAGAGGCAAGGGCTCAAATCCCGCTACGCCCAATTTTTTTATGTTTTCTAAAAAGTATTTTTCTTTCCTAATAACACTTTAAAAATGTAAAAAAAATATTTTAATTTTCCCGCACTGGTGAAACATAGTGTGGTGAAAGATGAAAGAAGAATGTCTTGACACTGTCAACCCTGTTATGTAAGATACAAAGTGAAATTGAAAAAAAGTATATATTATTTTTGTTATTTATTCATTTCACTTTTTTATAAATTAAATAAGGGCTTTAAAAAATACACAATAAGGTAAACCATTTTTTTAATTAATTATGCAATATTGACACAATATTTTTATTTACGTTGTCAAATGGCTTCCAACTTCACATTTAAATGTCTCAGTACCTGTAATTAAAAAAAATATTATCTACTTTGCTCTAGACAGGAACTGAATCCACGATTTACGGTGGTCAATGGTGTAAGGTTCTTTAAGAATTCGACTAGTATATTATGATGATAGATTTCTATATAAATTTCTTATACGCGTGCACGTATTCATGTTTTTTTGTTGTTGTAAGATTTGCTTACTTCGATTTTTTTGTAAGTTATAGCACAGATAGTAGAACTAATATGTACATAATATATATAATTTTGGTAGGTGTCAATGTACGGGGTGAAATATATAAAGAGCCCTCAAAAAATAAACTTCCATTTACTTCAAAAATTTTGAAAAAAATATATAATAATGAGCTAGACAGCTATGTTTAATTTAAATTTTATTAAGATATCTTTAATAAATACCGAGAAAATAAACTTTAAAAGGATACCCCCATAACTCCCTTACTGTAAGGGTTAGAGATTAAAAAATAGTGTGTCGCTATTTCAGATAATTAATAATTTCATAGTTTGAAGTATAAAAATAAAAAAACACCAAACAAAAAAAACGAATAATTTTTTTATAGCTTCTTTTGTGGAAAAGATAAGTGATCAGTGATTGTAACACTTTAAGGTGGAGATAGACGCATTTTATGACGGTATTCATGGTCGTATCGACCAGTAAACTCTGGCTTGGTATTTAAAAGAAGTAAGAAGAAAGTCAGACAAAACGCGTCTTTGAGTTCCGCCACTAGCCACACAATGTCACTAAAATTGTTAAAAAGTGAAGAATGTAGTGTTTTAACATTATATCCTCTATGGCTATCCTACTATATATATGCATAAAATAATAAAAAATACCTTTATGAGTTCTCACATGTGATCTCAAATCTTTTATACTTAAAAATTGTTCTTGACATATCCTACACTTGTAATGATATTCGACAGACTGGAACAAAAAGAATATATGTTATTTTTTAATTTATACAAATTAAAAAATAACATATTTTTATAGGTTATGTTACTTAAAGTTAATACTGTTATGCATAAAATTAGCATTTTTACACTTCAATTTAAAATTAAAATATTTATTATTAAATAAGTAAGTCTAAGATACTAAATCTAATTTCAAATGGAAAATTAATTTTTTGGAGTTAAGTCTATAAACTATTTGAGGCCAGTCTTGGCAGAAAAGCGAGAAACAGAAACGGGAAAATATGTGATCCTTTTAAATTTTATGTTTTAAAATCCAGTTAGCGAGACTAGTCATGGCGCAGGGGCAAGTCAGGTTGTGGGTTTGGTTCCCAAAGGAGGAAATTAAATATTTAACATTTTAATTTCCCCGCTCTGATAACGAGGCAAAACGCGGCGTTGACCTCCGTCACGCAACACGCAATGCCTCCAGAGTTCGGAGAAAAGTGGAGAACGGAAATGTCTTAATGGTAAAGGAGTGTCTTAACACTAGATTCCCAGGTTCCCTCTGCCTACCCTGCTACGTGCAACGTGAAACTACTAAAAAAGTCAGTAATGCGAGTAATAAGTTTTAAACTATGAATTTGATGTTTAAAACGGCGAATTTGAATGATAGGAAAAGGATAAAATTAAAATACTAAGCATACATGTAATGAGACAGAAAAGTCAATTCTGTAATAAAATATTAACAAATATATTAATCGGGTCGATTTTATAATAATAATTCAACATTTATTAATTTAATTTAATTGAGGCAGTTATGACGTAGCGTTTGACTGTAAATGTTATGGTTGTTGGTTTGATACGCATCGAGGAGAATTAATTATATCTATTTTCCCATTTTGATAAGACAAAGTAATATGTTTAGTACCACCAATACAACCCATAATTTTTCAAATTCGGTCGAGAAAGCCGACCTCTATATTTTCTGTCAACCATGCTATCTGGAAATTAAATGTTTTATAACAACAATTCTTTTAACAAATAAAAAATAACTAAAATTTTAAGTAAAAGAAAAATTATATAAAAGTACTCACCGAAGCTAAACTCCTAGATATAGCCCGTTTTTTCATTTTGATTTCATCATCTGTATGACACTTTAAATGTGCTAGTAAATTATACACACTGATGCATGGTCTCATACATACTTGGCACCTTATATTTTCTGAAAATACAAATAAATATATATATTTTTATAAAAAAAACTAAAAAGCTCCTTTATTTGAGACGGTTATATAACAAATATATTTTTGAAAACCGTATCCTTATGAGTTCGGGTGAACACGAGATAGTCGCGCACCAACATACACACTTACAGGTCAAATAAATAACCACCTTTCAGGAAGTTGGTTTGAAATATATAAAATTAGTAGCGGCCCACTTGCTACTTCACCCGCTTTTAAATAGACAATTATTTATTTACTAACCACGACGACGAAAATAATCCATTACTTTTGTATTCTAATAACATTATTAGTAATTAAAGACAATAATACATTAAAAACTCAACTTTGCTATCTATTATTTTTATCGTATAAGCCGTCGTACCGTTGCGGCACAGTGTCTGACTATATTAACGTGACGGTTGTGGTTTCGATTCTGTCTAGGGAAAATGAACAAATGGAAAATTTTATTGCCACAAGTTTGTAAAATGACACAAAGTGCGGTGTGTAGTTGCGTCGCTTAACGTGCAACATCTCGAAAGTATTCTGCTCAACCTGCTATATGTATGATACAGTTCGATGAAACTAAAAATAAAAAAAAAATATTTTGCAGGAAATGGGTCCACCAAAATAAAATATTTCATTCCCACGAAAAGAGAATTGAAGCCACAACAGTCGCGTTTACAGTGACACCGCTGTGCCACTGCGCCACAAGAACATTTTTAACTTACTTTTATCAGTTTTTTTAAATCCCCTCCAAGATGTCTGATAGCAGGGAGCGCATGTCTTACAACTCGCTATTTCTTTCAAATATTTTTTATCTTCGTCATCTTTGTCAATTATATCTTCACTGTAAATGTAAAAGAATATAGTTAAATTAAATAAAAAAAAATATAGCACTCAGAGATGTCAATTAGTGCTTAAATAGCTTTATTATAAGCAAAATATGTTAGTGCTAGCAATCTAAAACCAAGTTGCAACTGTCCACTTGAACTACACAATTATTTATTTACTCTACTCAGAAATTCTATCTGAATTACTTTCACATAAAATGTTTTAAAATCTTGATTTAAATGCATGACTTAGTTGTCAGAGTGCTTGGACAGTTTTAAACAACAGGTGCTGGTTTGAGTCCCACTTCATATGTTCCCTAAAAATATCTCTCTAAACTTTAGAGTGCAATTACAACTTATTGTTGGTTTAGAGCCAGCCTTGCTAACAGCTTATTAAGCAAATTCCTAAGAGGCAAAAGTTTTTTTTTAAAAAACTGAATGTATACATATTAACAGAAGGTATAGAAAATTTAACTGTATTCTCTACTACATGAAACAAAATAAAGATCAATTTAATTTTTTTCATATTTTCGAATTGTATATGTAAAAAGTATCATATATAATGATAACAAATGGATTTAGGAGGTTTTTACTTTTTTTTTTTATAGAAAAAGACAAGGCAAACAAGTATACAGGTCACTTGATGGTGAGTGATCACTGTTGGCCATGACCCCATGTAACACCAGAGGAGCTACAGGTGGGCTACTTTAAGATAGAGATCGAAAGATATAATTGTTTTGTTAAGCAATTAAATATTACTGCAGTAAAAAAACTCTTAGATACTGATTGCAGTATAATATTTTATGTATTATACTACAATCAGTATCTAAGGTTAGAAAATTAGGCAACAGGTTCTCAGAACACTCTCCATGATAAATGGGGTAGAAAATGCACAACAAGGATACATCTGTACACTAATTGGACAATATTCAAAATGTCAAAACTTACCCTTTTTTCTCAAACATTTTGTATATAAGTGACATCTTCTCCTCGGGTTTGTACACTACAAGGGTTTCAACATCTTTATTGAGTTCTTTATTCAATAACACCTCATCTCTTTGGATGAACGGCCTTTTCTTCTTGCCATCCAACAATTTAAAACTATTTAACATCTTTTTTTCTCTATATTTAGGTAGAACAGATTGAACAACTTCTGTTTTTTTATCTTCTTTCTTATTTTCAACACATATTTTACTGTACATTGTTGTTTCTAGTTTACCTGTAAAATGTTTTATATAAAAATCTTTTTACTTTTATACTACAGCCAAATACATTCTGGTGCAGCAACACAATGATTGCAATTGTGGCAGTTGTGAATGAATAATTGGTACTAAGAAGAGCACTAGATTTTCAAATATTAGCTCTAAGATTATATGCACCATACCATACTACTGTGAGAAAGCATAAAACGTAAAGTCAAATAATAAAGTAACACTAAATGTATCAAAAAATCAAAAAGCTTATATACCTGTCATTTTATTGAACATATTTCTCAAAACAACAGTTCTTTTAGATGATACAGTAGTTTCTTTCTCAGCTCTTAAAGGATTATCATAGTTTTTAAAATTCTCCAGGCAAAGATTATTCCAATTTCTCAATTTCCTCGCATCCCATTCATCCTTCTTCAATGCACGGACAGGTAAACACAAAGGATCGTCATAATCAGGAATTTTTATATCAAGCTTCTTACGATCGAGAAAATTGACTTTCGAAATATATTTTTTCGATTTGCGAACTTCTTTTATACTATCTTTATCATTATTTCTGAATATGTTAGATGAATTCGGCGGACGTCCAGGTCCGCGAGCACCTTGGCGTGGAAAAATTTGCTGACGTTTTTTCCTGTTCCGTTGGATTATATCTTCTGATGGATCATAATCTGAATCTTCCTCTTTTTTCCTTTTTCTTCTTGGTTTTTCGTTTTTAACTCGTTCTACAAGGAGAGTCGTTTCTATGGCTGGTTTCAAAATGGGTTCATCGACATTTTGTACGCATTGTTGGACAATGTCTGCGTCCTCATCTAAAAACTCTATTTCACCATCATCCGACATATTTATAGTAGTATAGATTTATTTGTACTATAAATTGTAAAAAAATTACTTAAGAATATACCAACGCCGAGTAATATACGAGATAGAAACATCAAATACATCAATGTCAACTGTCAAAATTGAAAGATATACACCGTCCAAAAACGTTATATTAGGTAGCCAATAACACAATATTACGTCCAGAAAAAAAATTATGAAAGAATATTATAAAAAATATATTTTTATCGATTTCGTCAAATATTGCATAAGTCGTAAGAATATCTATGCTAAAATTCTGTATGAAAAGATAATAATTAGTACCGCACTTTTATTAGAACCAAGTAAGTGTGTATATTACTTTAACAATGAAATTTAATATTTTTATATTTATTTTAGATCTCAAATTTTTTGTCTGTTTATAAAATAGTTGGTAAAAATTTTCTTTGGAATTTGGATTACTTTTTATCCTGAATTTCCCTCAAAATCGCGTTTGTCGTGCACGCTTACTTACAGCCTACTTAGATAGATATAAAATTACTAAACATATTTCTAGTACGACAATAATTGAGAATATGACAATAATTTAAGTATAGAAAAAATATGACAAAAATAATCGTCATTTAAATCAAAATAATTAATAAATTTTTTATTTGTGTTTTAGTCTCGTGTAACTATATGCACTTAAAAACACGGCTATTTCGAAAGTATAGGCAGATTTTTGAATTTTACTTATATTTGTATAGATATAATATTTAGTAATTGCTCACACGAATAGAAGACTCAGCCTAAGCCTCGCGAACTGTAAGTAATGCAATACGGTAATGTTGTCCAAGCAGCTTCACGCTGTATCCCGCACACAGCAGGGTAAGCAGAGGAAACCTAGTGTTAACACACTCCGTTCCCCACTTTCTGCCGAATTCTGGAGGCTTTGCGTGTTGAGTGGCAGAACTCAACGCCGCACTTAGCCTCGACACCAGAGCGAAGAAATGGAAATATAAATTTAAGTAAATATTTCATCTTTTCGAGTGGGGATCGAACCCACAACCAGTCGGTTTTACAGTCACACTTCGTGCCGCTGCGCCACGACTGGCCTCAAATCAAGATAGATATCTATATATAAAATTTAACTATAATATTGTGGAGTGGACCTATATTATTTTCTTTAACAAATATAAAAGAATGTCAATCATTATTAGTTATAGTAAGTACAGATGTTTTTAGTAGTATTCCTATTTATCAACTTCCAATTAAATGAAATTATGATTACGGTTAAATACTTACATATATCATGATGAAAAAGAAGACTTGGAGTATGGAGTAGAGTACCGATATTAAAAAAATGTTAAACCGAACACATCATATTGTATGTGAAGAAGCTCTTTCAAGATATTATAAGAACTGCCCTTGAAGTCTTCTCATTACTTCGCACCATGCCACAAGGTACAGATGATCTTTAGTAACATGCCTACTTTTGATAATGTCTTCATATTGAGGTTGTAGCGCTAGCGACCTCACATTATGCCTTAGGTCAAGCACTAATTCGTGACTATTATAGTAGATGTTATCGGTATATCTTATTTTGTATTTGTAAAAAAGTATAGATAAAAATATGAATTATCTTCATATTGTATCTAGCACACAATAGGGTAAACAGAGAACTTAATGTTAAGATTCCGCCTAATTTCCGAAGCATTGTATGTTAAGTCGCAGAACTCAACGCCGAGCTTTGCCTCGACACCAGAGGGAAGGAATGAAAATATAAAATTAAATAAATATTTAATTTCCTCGAGTGGGGATTGAACCCACAACCACGTTTACAGTCACGCAATTGTGCCTCTACGATTGGCCTCTCTTTTGTTTTTTAATATATTATATATGTTTTATACATTCTCAAAAGCTTTTCAATTTTTTTAAAGTTTTCTTAAAAAGATTTTTGTTTTTAATATATGTTTGTACTCGACCGCGCAAGCCAAGAAAGGACGCTGTATTACATTATGGCTTTTCCGTTTTGCTGCCTTTCGCTTGCCTTCCGTCCCTCGTCATTTCCCGCCTTTAATTTCTGTGACGTTACGTGTTAAATGGTGGAACTCAATGCTGAGCTTGTAACCAGAGCAAGAAAAGAAAATATTAAATATTTCATTCCTCTGCGTGGAAACTGAACCCACAACCGTCGCGTTTAGAGTAGCAAGTTTGTGTGCCTGCGCCACGACGGCTTCAATAAGATGTATTTTGCGAAAAAACATTACAAATATCTAAAATATTTAATAGTTTTCTTCACATTATATGTATTATGCATATATTATACATACATCTTCCACTTTTGTCTATTAACGATAATTTCATTGAAATTCGTTGCATACTTAAAAAAATTGAGCGTAGATACATATGTGGAAAGTAGAAATGTTTTTGTACTATCTATGTAATAATAAAGATAAAAATGTATAATATATTACAAACATAAAACATTTATAAGAATTTGTCTTTGACCTGTAGTTCATTTTAATTTTCATTTTTAAAATTAACATTTATGCTAATTTTATACAAAACTTGAGAATAGATTTAAAAACATATTGTAAATTTACTTTAAAAATATAATTTTGTAATTATTGAATAATTAAGACTTATAAATGATCAATGTAATTTTTAATACTTAAACTCATAAAAATTCGACTTATGGTAAATTATCATATAAATATTAATCGGTGTATCTATTATAAATAATGAACGATAACGTTATTAATATTGTATAGTATTAGCAGTCAAGCGTTTAATGGTTATAATTTTTTGCATTGTAGCTGGATATGTGTAGGGAATCTAATATTAGGGCCAATATTTATACATTGATCTCCACTCTGAGATCTTGAGATCCTTTTCATTCCATAGATTACATGTCAAAATCGCTCTCAAGATTGATCTCAGAGTTGAGAGCAGTTTATAAATATAACACTCCGTTACCCCGCAATGATAAATTACGAGATGTTGCGTGTTGAGTAGCAGACATTAACGCCTATCTTTGAGTCATTGTTAGTAAGCTAGAAGATTATTTTGTATTTATTTCACTTGAAAGTATTATATCTCTCTCATTAATCTATTATTATCAGACTTGGAAATGTAATCTAGTTTTATGACGCCCTGCCTCCATGGTTCGAGATATAAGCTGATGAGGTGCAGAAAGCAAAAAGAGAGAACGTTAAGTTAAGGCATTCTGTTCTCCGGTTTCTTTAATTTTTTAATCAGGTAAACAACGATGTTATCATATATTTTTTTCTAAAATATTTCTTCAGCCAAATAAATATTAACTAGCACTCCAATCAAATTAAGTTCCTTTAAATAAGATGAGTTACCTAATAAACGTATGTAAGTTCTGTATCTGTATTATAACATTTTAGTAACAGCGCTTCAATCACTTTAAATAGACCGGAACGAACAGTAAATAAACAAAAAATACTCGATAGTCAATTATAGACGTCAGTGAAGACACGAGTCACGACTGGTGGAATATGAATATTTAAAATATATTATTATTTGATACTGATATGGTGTTCTGATTGACCATTTACGCCCAGTATTAATAACCTATCTCCAACGTCAATCTTATATTGTTTCATACATCTATCTAATCTAGAGATTGGATAGAAATATGGAACAATCTAAGATTGACGTTGGAGATAGGTTATTAATATTGGGCGTTAGAAGACAATTATAGCAGCCTGATTTAATAATCAATTTCTTCGTGTAAGTTATCGTTATATATCGTTTGCTCTAAAATAAACTAAAAATTTTAGATGATATTCTTTTATATTTTTTCATTTTTATGCTGAAACACACAAAAATACATTAAATTTTTATTCATCTTTATGGGAGATAATAAAAAATTACATATGTCAATAGAGTTTGATAATGGTTGCAATAGAGTTCAATGTTCTTTTTCAGCTTCACGCTGTATCCTGCATTAGGCAGTCCCTCTGCCTCTGCCTAGTGTTAAAACTCACCGCTCCTCACTTTCTGCCAAATTCTAAAGTATATTCTAAAGTATATAGCTTAGCGTAACGCCGCACTTTACCTCGACACCAGAGCGAAAAAATTAAAATATTTAACATTTTATCTCCTCGAGTGGGAATCAAACCCCACAACATGCAACACGCTAGTACACCTACTAGTATACAGTAAAGTGCTGGATAGTCCATTTCTAAGGAAGACTATCTGCATCAGTTAATTTTTTCGATGTAGCCTGTGCACTTTAAATGTGTGACGTCACACACAACTTCAAGTTATTTCATTGAACCATTCGGACGAAGCCACAAGTAGAAGGTAGTCAATGATAAATAATAAAGTTTTTTTTTTATTATAATGAATAGTCGAAAGAAATAAATTATGTTTGAATAACTTTATATGAACTCAATATACATTATCAAAGAATTATCTAATATGTATTATTGAGATGAGTTTCACTACTCAACACGCAACGCCTCCAGAACAGAGTGTCCTATAACTAGGGTCCCAGGTTCCCTCTGCCTACGCTACCGCGAAATATACACATACAGTACACTTCAGAAACTGCTATTATTCTGCTTCATTATTATTCTACAATCGATAATAGTTCTTTTGCAATGTTATCAAATGATTCCACCTTAAGTATATACGTGGTGAGGCAACAGGTAGTTAGAGTTGTATTACACGAAACTCGGGTCAGTCGTGCCTTGGAAAATGAGATTTGTTTATGTAAGCTAAGTTTATTATAGTTTTTTTAAGTTGAGTTTATTTTTGTTGTTTTGTTTAAGTTGCGAATGGCGGTCGAGTGTTTTATAGTGTGGTTTTTTTTATATATTATAATTATAAAAATAAAATTTGGTAACTGTAGAAAGACGTGTGTATAAAATAAAAAATTGAAATACATTAAATGTGAAAGACAACGTAAAAATCATGATAAACACTATCAAAGTATATAACAAATTCAATATGTATTACGCTGATAAAGGTTTTTATTATTCTTTTTATAAATATAATTCTACTATTAATATGAATTATAAATATATCGATCATTTGGAGCAATAATAGGGCAATTTATATTTTTTAAGCAAATAATGCCGAAAGTGTTGAACTTACAAATTTTAATTGTGTGTCGTATATTTTTTTAAAAAACTTCAAATACGTCATTGTTGCACCAAATGAGCGAAAACTATAATATAATAGTTTATCAATATCACTGGCCTTTATAAAACATATCTACTGCAGTAATACTCTGTATAGTGTCGTTATTTATCCGCTATAGTGAAAATAAATAAAATAAAAATTAATATTAATGAAGTAGAAATCTTTAACATTTTTTTTAGCTTCACACTGTATCTCGTACTTAGAAAGGTAACCACAGGAAACCTAATTAAGATACTGGTTTCCCAATTTTCCTCCGAATTCTGCAAGCATTGTGTGTTGAGTGGCAGAACTCAACCCCGAGCGTTGCCTCGTTACTGTAGCAAAGAAATGAAAATATTAAATATTCATTTCCTCGAGTGGGAATCGAACTCATAACCCATCGTGTTTAAAGTCTCACGCTTTGCCGCCTGCGCCACGATTGGCGGCGACAACTAACATTTACTTCTAATTTGTAAATAACCCATAACCTCTCGATTTCACGTATACATTATAAGTATTATACATAATATCACAAAATAGGCTTTATATTTTATAAATGAGTAATATATGGTAAATGTACTTGTGATAATCAACAACAATAATACGATACTTTAATCTAAACGATTAAAGTATGTTAATTTACTTAAGCCTTTCTCTATAAATGGACTATTCGATTCAAAAGTTTTTTTTATAATATTTACTTACATTTATATTTATATAAAATATTTACTTACATTTATATTTATATAAAATATTTACTTACATTTATATTTATATAAAATATTTACTTATATTTATATTTTCCTAGTCCTGGCACAGGGGCCAAAGTGTGACTATTAAAGCGACTGGTTGTGGGTTCGATTCCCAGTCGAGGAGATGAAATATTTACTTAAATTTATATTTCCATTTCTTCGCTCTGATGTCGAGGCAAAGCGTGGCGTTGAGTTCTGCCACTTAACACGCATCCACGCTCCAGAATTCGACAGAGAGTGGGGAACGGAGCGTCTTAACACTAGGTTTGATATTAAAATTATATATATATATATATATATATATGCTCAGGTGTCGAGGCAAAGCGCGGCGTTGAGTTTCTCCACTCAACACGCAAATGCAAAAATCAAAAAGTGAGAAACGGTGTGTTTTAACAATAGGTTCCCTCTGTCTACCCTGCTGTATGCGGGATACAGCGTGAAGCTGATTTATTTATTTTTGAGTATTTTTGTTTCGAACCAGTGGTTCCTGACACTAGCGTGTTCAACCAAACAAACTCTTCACATTTATAATTATGGTGTAAAAGTAAAATAAATACAAAACCATCCAACCACCCATAAATAGAAACCATGTAGCATTGTGTGTGACATCGTAAAAATTCGTATTGCGCAGATTTCAGACAAACAATTTTTTTCAGCTTCACGCTGTATCCCGCAAGAACAAGACACTTCCGTTCTCCACTTTCTATCGATTTTTTGAGCCATTGCGTGTTGAGTGTCGGAACGTAATGCTGCGCTGTGCCTCGTTACCAGAGCGAAGAAACGAAAATAAATTAATAAATAGTAAATTAATTCCCCGAGTAGGAATCGAACTCACAACCTTCGCGTTTACAGTCACACGCTTGCGCCACTGCGCCACGGCCTCATATTTAAACATCTTTCGTAATTTATATCTCTCGTATTTATTGTAAGTATTATTTCATATTTAATTTACTAGTACCATTAATCATCATAATTACTTGTAATTACTCCACCGTGACGGTCTTTATATGCCAAACTGTACTATACAGGTGGAAGTGTCAGCGCTCTTTTTACGGGAACAGCATGTAGGGTAAAATATTTTAAACCCATACCTAAAAAAATTAATCAACATAACTCAACGGTTTAGACGTAGGATTTTTTTTCATTTCACGATATTTATCCATATCTGTATTTCGTGTGACGCAGTTACGAATAGATACCAATAACGTAAACACATACTACTACAAAAAAACTACTAAAAAAACTACAAAAAAACTACTAAAGGTTAAGTAATTTTGTACTTTGCCGCCAATACTTACGGCTTGATTTCGGAATAAGGCATATGCGACGGTTTCCCTTTGATGGGTTTATGTTTGCGTGCGTCGTTCTTGACAAATGGCGTTTTATATTACAACAATAATTTTATTATTTATTTTGTTTGAAAAGATCACTTTTTCATTTTTGGATTTTTTTTTAATTGTATTAGATTTTTATAGAGTATTTAAAACTGTGGTTTCATTTATAGTGGTGCTGACACTTCCATCCTGTATAAAGTATAATTTATTCTATAATTATTCGACTGCATTTGTATTCAACAACGTTCGTTTGAAACTCAAGGCTGGCTCAAGGCAGGCTCAAGACTTGAAATAGATATCACGTTATAAAAATTATATGTATACTTTTGATCGAGGCCGTCGTGGCTTAAGTGTGTGATTGTAAGCGCGACGGTTGTGGGTTTGATTCTTAATATCTGACTCGGGGGAATAAATGATTTAATTTAGTGTTTTAATTTCTTCGCTATGGTAACAAGATAAAGAACGGTGTTTAGTTCCGATATTCAACACTCTCGAAGAATTCGGCAGAAAGTGTGTGTTTCAAGCTGTATCCCTTAAATAGCGGGGTAGGCAGAGGAAACCTAGGCGTCTAGTGTTAAGATACTCTGTATTCATTAAGACACTTCCCACTTTCCACCAAATTCTGGATGGATTGCGTGTCGAGTGGCGGGACTCAATGTCACGCTTTGTCTAAGGAGATATCTGGTGGAACTTACCAGAGCGAGGAATTGAAAATACTAAGTATTTCGTTATATATGATTTAATATTATATATAATGTATCTATTTATATGTATTTTTCAGATTTTACTGTGCCTCTGCTGCCTTCACCACGAACTAAGATCAGAGCCAGCTGGTCTAATCGGGAATTTTCTTCAAACAAATTTAGTAGGATTTCCCGTAATTCATGAGACCCGACCCTGGATTTTCGACCCAGACATATCTTTGAGGAGGAGGAAACAATTTATTGAGTTACATGGTGATAAGGGAGAAAGACTTATAGAAAGACTTGGCCTAGGCATCGATGGTTACGCAGATGAACGGTTGAGGCTACAAAGAAAGAGGGATGAAGGCCATCTTGGAGGTTTAAATGCTTTGAGACCGTAGATTTTGATAGAAATAAATATTTATTTGGTAAAATTGAAAAATTGTGCATTTGTTCACTTACAAGTTACAAGAAACTTACTAAAATATGAAATCGATATATAATTTTACGTTCTTAGTGTTATTATCATTTCTTTATTCTTCATATATGTAACATATGACACCTGCATCACTCGAGGGAATGAATTATTGTTTACTAATATTTTTATTTCTTTGCTCTGGCACCAAGGCAGAAGCCCGGCGTTGAGTTTCGCTACTCAATACGCAATAACTCGAAAATTTCGGTGGAAAATGGGAAATGGAGTGTCTTAACACCATATGTTCCCTTTGTAAGTAGGTAAAGCGGGTAAAGCGTGTAGCTGATTTCATTTTGTGCTAGTGTTAAGACACTCCGTTCTCTAAGTTTCCACTAAATATTGGAAACATTGCATGCTGAGCGCTGCGCTTTGTTTTACTACCAGTGAGAAAATGAAAATAATTCATTCGTTTAAGTGGAAATCGAACTCTATATTGTCGTGCTTACAGTCAGATGCAGGCAGTCCCCTTTTCACTTTCGATACTTTATATCGAAAGTGAAAAGTTACAAGTATATTTTGTTGCAGTTTAGAACTACTAACATAAATATATATTTTTTTTAATTTTGAAAAAAAAACATTAAAACTAAATTTTTGCTCGCTTTTTTTATTTTTTTTATTTTATTAATTACCAACGGCTCATACATTATTATATTTCAAGTAAATCTAACTTAAAAACTAAAAACAATTAATATACAGCCACTTAAAGGTAAACACAGCATGCAAAATAAAGTGGCTGTGAATAATCGTGAAACGGTAATTTATATAAACATAGATTTGCTAATATATAAAAACGGATCAAAATTATTTACAAATATACTATAACCTAATATAAACTATATTACCAGGAGTAGCATTTATAACATAATTTACACACATCGTATTGTTTCCTTAAAAGCTGTTTTAGACATTTTAAAGATGTCAATATCCGTGGATACACTACATTTCATATTATAAAGTGAGGCTTGTAATAGGAGAGTTTGATCCCAATTTTGTTCTCCGTTGCGGTTGTGCAAACAAACGGATTGGTTTCCAAGGTATTTTACGGGGTATAGTAAAAGAGAGTTTTGAGAGAAGCTTTCGATACTTTACCTAGAGACTATCGATTTATTTGATTCTTTTTACCTTCACGCTGTATCCAGCACTTGCCAGGGTAGGCAAAGAGAACCTGGGAACTTAGTGTTAAGACACTCCGTTCTCTTTAAGACACATTTGTTCCTCATTTTCCGCTCAATTCTGAAGGCATTGCGTGTAGAGTGGCGGAATTCAAGGCCGCCTTTGCCTCGTTACCAGAGCAAGGAAATAAAAATATTAATTATGTTGTTTCCTCGAATGAGAATCAAATCCACAACCGCCGCGTTTACGTCGTTGCGTTTAGTCAGACGTGCGCTCTGCGCCACGATGGCCTCAGTATTTATCTGATTAAACACTATAATAACATACGGTTACAATCTCACTCGAAGAAATATGTTTTTATATTTTTTCCTGAGTCGAGGTTAGATAGGGGCCAGGGCGCTAGTAGACCCCGCAGTGCAAAGTTTATATAACAAAACAGAATAAAGAAAATACGTGTAGGTACAGTTAGATTAATTCCTCTAGATTTGATTCGGTAAGTGGGGAATGGAGTGTCTTAACACTAGGTTCCCTTTTACCTACCCTGAAAGCGAGATACAGCGTGAAGCTTAAGAAAATGCCTAGTGTGTGCATTTATGAATCAAACTAACGTCATGACGCTCCGATCTTTGCTTTCAATCGAATTCGAGACATTACGCATTATGTCGAGTACTATGTTGAGGCCAGTCGTGGCGCAGCGGCACGAGGTGTGACTGTAAAACCGACTGGTTGTGGGTTCGATCCCCACTCGAGGAGATGAAATATTTCCTCAAAAATATATTTACATTTCTTCGCTCTGAACTCGAGGCAAAGCGCGGCGTTGAGTTCTACCACTCAACACGCAATGCCTCCAGAATTCGACAGAAAGTGGGGAACGGAGTGTCTTAACACTAGGTTCCCTCTGCCTACCCTGCTGTGTGTGGGATACAGTGTGAAGCTGATTTATATTTATTTATAAATATAATCGAACCCACATCCATCCTCTATAGTCACACATTTTCCAACTCAGACACAATATTTGTTAGTTGTAATATTTATGTTAAAATAACTTAAAACCTTATCTAAACACGCCTTGTCCATAAAAGACTGTGATTTTTCTCAGAAATATATGAAACTAGTACAAATATATAAGGTGCGGTTATTTACAAAAATGTCTGCGTGAAGGTAACCTACATGAGAAAATAATAAAATTGCACTTTAGTTTTAACTATCCCGAGGAAAATATATAGTATTTTTCTTCATACATGCCTTAGCCCGCATTTAACAGAATAGACAAACGGAATTTAGTGTTAAGATACTCCGATCCCATACACCGTATAGTTTTTGAGACATTAGGGGACTCCTCGGTCCTATTTCAGTCATATTCTTATATGAAAGACAATGGAAGCATTCATACTATAGAGAACTATAGTATGAATGACCAGAAGGTCAAGCTCCGGTCCATATTCATATTATATAAGAATAAATTTCACACAACAATATGGCAATGATATTCCGACTTCTGAGCGCAGATCGTGGTCGCTGGTTGCCTAAGCTGGGCCTCCCTTGGGTAACCAAGGATCTCACCTGGGTGGGCTCACTGCTCCGTCAGCACAAGCTCATCCCCCCAGCTTCCCTCCCCTCCTAACCCATTTAAAATTGAAGAAGAGGCATACCGGAGAAACAACTCCAACCCCGAAGACGTGCCCATATTAATGGGCGCCGACAGAGCCCTACGGCCAGAGGGCACAGCCCTGACGCCTTCCCCCCTCTCCCTCCGCGGGAGTGAGAGAGGAGAATACATCACGGTGTCACAATATGACATAGGACCGAGAACGAACCGTGGCTTAATTATCTATGTCTCTCTCTCTCTCCCTCTGCACGTTACCAGAACAATCCAAATAGTTCATTTTCTCGAATGG
Source organism: Heliconius hermathena (assembly GCA_013403705.1). Taxonomy (NCBI): domain Eukaryota; kingdom Metazoa; phylum Arthropoda; class Insecta; order Lepidoptera; family Nymphalidae; genus Heliconius; species Heliconius hermathena. The sequence goes on from JAAIXJ010000069.1 coordinate 583,042, forward strand.
AAATCGAATTCACAACCATCGCTATTACAATACATTGTCTAATTAAATGTCATTTAAATTTTAAAGGTAAAAATACAGAAAACTAGACATACGACATATGTAAGCATTAATTATAAGTCACATAGCCATTTCAAAGTTGTAATGTTACATATCAAAGATCGTGGCATCACGACTCTATAAAAGTTGACAAACTTAAATTTGCCGTTATATATATAGCACACATTTTCTATGAAATGAACTACTAATATATTTTTTTCTACAAAGTACCTATATTTTTTTTTATGTGTGTTATAAGACATAGCCAAATTTCAAGATTCTGAGTTCACGGAAAGTACCCTGTATATTGCATATGCTTATACCTGTATAAGTGTGAAGTGTCAGTATATGATACATATGCTTATAGTATTTTAAAAACATTTTTTATGTCTCTTGAGAATTTACTTGAGGCCAGTCATGGCGCAGAAGTGCAAGCGTGTGACTGTAAACACGACAGGTTGTGAGTTCGATTTCCACTCAAAGAAATGAAATATTTAATATTTTCACTTTCTCGCTCTGATAACGAGGCCAAGTCCATTGAGTTCTATCACTCAACACGCAATGCCTCCAGAATTCGGCGAAAAGTGGGCAACAGAAGAATGATAGAAAGTAGTGTTTTTCCAGGTTCCTACCTACTCCGCTATTATGCGGGATACAGTGTGAAGCTACAAAAAAAATAATGACTTGGTCATTTTGTTATCACTTTTGCCATAAATAGGTAATGAAAAAACGTATTTTTAAATCAGGCCGCCTTAGAGGATTCGAGAGAATGAACTATTTGCATTGCTCTGGTAACGAGCAGAGGGAGAGAAAGAGAAAAAGAGAAGTAAGTATAAGTGCCGCAATGTCTCGAAAATTGGAAGTTCCGTGGAGCGTCTTAACACTAGGCTCCCAATGTTTACCCTGTCATATGCGGGAAGCTAAAAAATAATTATCACATAATATTTAAAACTTTCAATTGTAACCAGAATATTATCTCTATATATAATAAGACAGTAAAAATATTTTGTCTGTACATTTAGTAATTTTGACTGAAATGGATAGAGGGACACTTAAAAAGAATAATAGAAAGCAAAAATATATTTTTTGAATTTCTTGTCTGTCTGTCTGTCTGTCGATATATTTATGTCCGCATTTTTCTCTGAAAGTACTGAACCGATTTACTTAAAAGTTTCACCAATTGCTTTGTTTTAACTCAACTTAACTACTAAAGTTTGGTTCATCAAAATAGGTTCATTAAAAAAAAGTTATCGTCGTTTGAGTGAACTCAAGGCATTAGTTTGCCTGCGAATGTTATATAGCAATCCTTTCTACGTGTACTCTGTAATAACTACATATTTACCAATTGTACATTTAGAAAATAATATGTGTAACTAATTTAAAAACTGTACAGGAGTTAATATGCAAACATTACAGTTATTTTACAAAGAATATTATGAATCCTTACCCAAATCAATAATTTTACATTTAAGGCTGTTTCTGAAGCAGTACATTAAATTATTAAGTAACATCAGCACATTTAACAGAGCTTTAAAAAACATAACATAGGTAAAAAGATCGTAATGTTGCAAAAATATATACGTATATTAAATAATTAGCTTTATGTATATATTTTTGCAACATTACGATCTTTTTACCTATGTTATGTTTTTTAAAGCTCTGTTAAATGTGCTGATGTTACTTAATAATTTAATGTACTGCTTCAGAAACAGCCTTAAATGTAAAATTATTGATTTGGGTAAGGATTCATAATATTCTTTGTAAAATAACTGTAATGTTTGCATATTAACTCCTGTACAGTTTTTAAATTAGTTACA
>JAAIXJ010000069.1:585739-962073 GCA_013403705.1 Heliconius hermathena
ACTTAAATTTATATTTCCATTTCTTCGCTCTGGTGTCGAGGTTAAGCGCGGCGTTGAGTTCTGCCCCTCAACACGCAATGCCTCCAGAATTCGGCAGAAAGTGGGGAACGGAGTGTCTTAACACTAGGTTCCCTCTGCCTACCCTGCTGTGTGCGGGATACAGCGTGAAGCTGATTATTATTATAAAAAATCTTTGACGATAATGTCGTAAAAATCATATTAGAAGTCATTATAGTTCTCAATCAATTCTGCTTATTAAATCAATAATCATGTATTTTAAGCGGGCGAAGCCGTGGGCGAGCCGCTAGTTTTATCTATATACGTAATAAAATTGTAACTGATCGCTGTCTGTACATAGAAGATAAATATATGAGAAAATATAAACTCTACTGTTCTATTATATTTATCAATGTAATAGAACCTCAAAACAATAGTATTTAAAATATCTGTCTGGTTGTCGGTTTGTCTGTTTATTTGTGCGATTGTTCATGCTAACTTCTGAATCGGCCTAAAACCTAATTCACTGCAAGGTGAGCCTAGAAACTTGATATTTGATACCAAGATAGATTTTATTTTATATAGATAACAAAATTCTGATAATTATTAATAATTACTATCAAGAAAGTAAAAAAAGAGTTAAGTGAAAAGAGAGCCAAGTTAAATGTTAAGTCGTTTCTGTAAGCCTGTTTGGCACGGACTTCAAAATTATAAAATCTTTTTTTAATTATTTTTGTTTAACAAAATCAAAGTACGTATTACGTTATGTAAAATTATTTTTTACTTTTTAGTTCGTTGTTAGAAGATGGTTTTTCTTGTTAAAAATTAATTTATTATAGGTTATCTATAATATTTAGATAACCCATAAGAAGGCCTGAATATTTACTAAGAATTTATTATATAGGTCACTAGTAACTTACTACTATACACGGGGACATAATATATGAACTATTACAAATATTCTTCAATTAAATAAATTTCTATAAAATATACAACATTAAGAAAGATACCTTTTTAATTTCATATATTTTGTATCTACCTATAAAGAAAATTTAATACAAATAAGTACTCAACATTGAATATTCCAAAAAGTGGTTAACAAAGTTCTCTCAGAATCTGAGGCTGCCTAAAATCCCACAAAAGCTAAAACAAATAAAATCATTCAAGAGATTTGAGGCCGTCCTAAGCGCGACTATTGTGGGTTCGATTCCGCCGATTTCCGCCACTCAACACGTAATACCCCGAGAATTTTGCGGAAAGTGGGGAACGGAAGTATCTTAATGGGACAGTGTCTTGGCACTAGATTCTCAGGTTCCCTCTGACTTGCAGAAAAAAAATTAAAAATCAAGAGATTTATTGAATGAGTAACATTTCAAAAGAAATTTGTTTTTGTATTGCTCAATAGCCAGTATGGTGTTTTAGCTATATTATTTATAAATAAAATATTTTGCCTTTTTATTTGGGTAAGGGAGAATAGCCAAAGTCATGTTGCATATGAATAAAATTGAATTGTCTGTTTGTGATTAAAAATAACTGAGTTTTTTCAAGTCCATGCAGTTTATTTACTAAAAGGCAAAAAAAGATTTTAAAACTTTTTCTGTTTGTCTTTCCATTTATCCGTTGTATTCTCCGGAACAGATCCTTACCTTACCCCCAACCTATCCTTATGGGACTTTCACTGGAAATTGGAATAGAATAGAGGGTATTGTGGAGCATCGTATATGGATTTCATTAGATATAAAATAACTTTGGTTATTTCATACTTGTTGGAATTTGCTATTAAATACTTCTTATTTTTTGGGACCTAATGAAATCCCAAAAGGCCTAAATTACAAATTATTTATTTTATTTATTTATAGATACTTAACATATAATTACAACAAAAAAAAATTAGCACATAATTACAACAAAAAAAAATGTACAAAAGACGGGCTTAACGCTAAATAGCATTCTCTACCAGCCAACCTTGTCATGTGTGATAATAAGTATGTAGGTGTGCAGAAGTATGATATACATACATATACATACATTTACATCCTATAAATACATAATAAATGTAACATAATATAATATATAATTAAAATAATAATATATTACCGATATCCTAAATAAACTACATAAAAATATAAACCATATATAACAATATATACAAATAATTACATAACAAATTAAATAGATGAATATTATATATTTATGCTGTTTTTTAAAAAATGTTCTTTTACCCGGCGCTTGAATACCTCACGAGAGGGAGCTCTTCTTATGAGCTCGGGTAATTCGTTCCATAGCCTAACTCCGGCGACTGCAAAAGAGTCAGACATGAACCCTGACGAATGGCGAGGTGTGGCCAGCATAAGATTGGATTGGGAACGTAAGGATATGTCATGGAAAGAGGAAAGGAAGGAAAAATCAGAAGATAGATAAGTGGGAGACTGGGGATGGAAAAGAATTGAGTAAAGTAAGCATAGGACTCTAGACTTCCTGCGATCAACCACGGAAAGCCAACCAAGCTGCCTCCTGTATGATGATATACGGTCATACTTACGGAGGTTATAAATAAAGCGTATACAGGTGTTGAGTGTCCGCTCAAGCTTGTTTAACAGATCTTTATTCATATCCAAGCAGCAAGCATCACCGTAATCAATAATAGGAAGCCGCAAGGTATTAACCAACTGTAGTTTAGTCTGCACAGGTAAGAAATTCTTAAGACGCATCATGGAATGCAAGGAAGCGTAAATTTTGCGGGATATATCTGCGACATAATTGCTCCAAGTTAATTTATTGTCAATGACAATGCCTAAATTTTTCACAGTGGTAGTAAAACTGATGACCGTGCTATTATAACTTAAGTTGGGCAGTTTGCTATGATCGAGCTTAGTTAGAAGTTTAGTTAGCTTAGAAGTTGTCGCGAGCTGCCAATGATTATAGCCTGACATTTGTCAGAATTAACACGTATTCCGTATTTGGACGACCAAATCGAAATGTTACGCAGATTATTGTTAAGAGAATTAATTACACCAACAATGTTGTCTACACTAGCATGTTCATAAAGTTGCAAGTCGTCAGCATAAAGATGGTATCGAGAGGTTATAATGGAAGTGATGGAGTTAATGAATATTGAAAAAAGAATAGGAGATAGAATACCGCCTTGAGGGACACTAGTTGTCACATCATGCCAGTCAGAAAAGGTCTGGCCTACACGAACCGACTGCTGACGTCCTTGAAGATAAGACGAAAACCATTGTAAAGATGTATTGGAGACATTAGCGTGGGATAAGAGTGCAATAAGAAGATCGTGGTCTACTGCATTGAATGCATTACTAAAATCTATTAAAATAAGCACAGTTAAATGCTTATTTTCCATTGCAGATCTAATGTCTTCAGTAACTCTCAATAAAGCAGTAGTAGTGCTGTGACCGGTTCTAAATCCGGACTGTAAAGGATTAAACAGGTTGCATTTGGAAAAATGACTAGAGATTTGTTGGTAAACAGTGGATTCTAGAATTTTGGAGAGGAAAGGGAGGACTGAAATAGGACGAAAATATGACGGTAGCGTAGGATTAGATATTTTAGGAAGTGGGAGAACAAATGCCATACGCCACATCACGGGAAACTTACAAGAGGATAAAGAAAAATTGATAATGTGAGATTTAAATAAAAAAAAAATAAGATAAATTGATAATTATTAAATAAGAATTATATAGAATAAAATTGATAATTATGAAATAAGAAAAATTGATAATTATTAAATGTATAACAGTATACAACTACTTATCTCCAAAAACATTTAAATAACATTAAATAAATGATGTCATACAGCAAATTAGGTCACAGGCAGGTCGCTGGTTATCAACAATTTTCCCAGTAGGTATAAGCAAAAACATGAATTATAAAGTCATTTTTGTACCCTGTAATTTTTTTTTATTTCGTCAAGACATTTACATATTTCAAATAAACCCGCTACAAGTATCTGCAATGTAACTTTCCTTCTATAAAAAATATATTAGTATTTAAAGTAAATTTTTATAATATTTTTTTATAAACATACTGTATATGCTACATGCTGGATATAGCAGAGAACTGGGAACTGATGTTAAGACACTTCGTTTTCATTAAGACACATCCGTGCTGCACTTTCCATCGAATTCTGGAGACATTGAGTGTTGAGTGGCGGAGCTCAACGCCGCGCTTTGCCTCGACACCAGAGCGAAGAAATGAAAATATTAAAATATTTCATTTCCTCCATTGGGACTTGAACCCACAACCTTGCACGTGCCACGATCTCTGATACAAATGTTTTCTTTTATATTATCAGCGTGGATAATAATATGAAAACAATTTTTAATATAACTAATCATAAAGCTTGGACGTGTTCTTCCCAGTGATGCTTACACAATGAAGTGCGTTGTTAGCGTTCTTACAACTATAATATTACCAATTTTTATTGAAAAAGTTCATAGTTTACCTCCTTGGTTTGAAGTTATTACCTTAAAGCATAGTTATCCAGAATTTTATGATTATTTTTGTAAAAATAACCTGAATTTAGTAGTGACTTACGATACCTCAGTGCCTGTAAAATATTATGTGTGGATAAACGAATTTCTAGAAGATGGAACAGAAATAACTGTTCATTTTGATTCAGAGCCATATGTTAATCTTGTAAGTACAGTTTATTATTTTTTGTTTAAAAAATAGGTTACCTTTGTATTTTTTTAATTAATAAATTTGTTTTTTTTTGTAAATTATTTTTAAATATACTTTAGTAGCAGTAATTAATATGACAATAGTATTAATTGGAATACGAATATTTAAAGTATTATTTTGCAACATAGGTAAGGAAATTATGAAAACGTTAATATATTGATTGAACTAAGTAAAATTGTTTTATTTGTTCGATTACAATTAAATGCAGCAAACTTTCTTAATAATATAAGAAAATAAGTTAAGTTCTGGGTAGTAACTAGTACTTATATAAGAATTAATAATAATTTATAAATGCATATATATTTCAGGTAACAACATATTTTGATAACTTGGCTGATTTAAAATTAAAATCGGAGCCAGATTTAATAGAGAACGTATACAAGTTTGTTTTTAAAAATGTATCAAAAACGAATACTCGAGCACTATTCTACGTACAAGGCGAGAGACCTCCACACCATCCTCCCTACATAACCAGTTTCAAAATTGATGGAGAAGAAAAATGCTCAGAACCGATTTTGGTATGATAAATATACATTTTTTTGTTTTTCTTTATAGTTTACTATGGATTTTATATAAAATTCAGCTATACAACCGTCGTAGCGCAGGAGCATAAGAGTGCGACTGTAAACGATGATTGAGATTGTTGTTGTGTTGATGATGAAGATGATTGTTGGTTCGATTACCACTTGGAGTAACGAAATATTTTCATTTCCTCGCTCTGGTAAAGAGGTAAAGTACAGAGTTGAGTTCATCATGATCCTAAAGTTTAATTAAATGAGAAATATTGAATTAAATGACATTTTAAATTATGAAGCCAAACATCGAAATAAATGCGCTGCTACAGGAAATAGCTCATTTAAATTGCAATCTCAGACATATTTAGTTACTTAAAATAAGGGTTACCTGACGTCACCTATCCCGTATCTCTATTTAATAGGTTTAATGTTATAGAAAAACGTGGTATATTGCTATAACCTCAAAACAAAATTGTTATTAATCAGTCCCGCAATTCCGTTTACGTCGATTTTCGGACCATTTCCATATAATTCCATTCATCTTGCGTGCGTTATAATTGAAATTTAAAATTTAATGCTTGTGCTTGCGTCAACGCCGTTCTTTGCTTTACCGGATAGGAAAAGTAAAAAATTTAAATATAATCATTACCGTTACATTCTCCAGGATAGCTTATAAATATAGAAAATTTTGGTTATCAAAATTAAACGTTAATAGGGTTTCTTCGGACAAGGCAACATAGCGGTCGATGAATATTATCGTGATGCACCAGACAAATTTTGCGGTAGAAGAAAATTGAGTACACAAAAGGAACCCATGTCTCTAATTGTTTCGGGATCGTCGACAAGGGCCGGTTGGTGGCCTTGGCACGCTGCTCTTTTCAAAAAACAAACAAAACAAACCAATGGAAGCTTAAGTTACTTTGGTGGAGGAACACTTATATCAAAACGTGTAATTTTAACAGGTATTGTGTTAAAGGTCATGTTGTAAATTGGAAGATAAAGTAAAAGTTGTAAGTTTTAGCAGGGTAGGCAAAGAGAATTTGAAAACCTAATAGGTCGAGATCCCATTGCTTAAATCTGCAGGATCTGTTTTTTTTTAATGAAATTTATATTTAAGAATTATATAGGATAGTAGAATAGATTACACTAGAGTTGCCTAGAAGAATCCTGCCGCAATCACCTTTTATAAATTTTTTCGTAATGCGTTTTTGGAGAAAATTCCACTCCGTATGTTTTTTATCTGAATCTCACATCATTTGAAAGAAAATCGCTTAAGGAATTGGAAAAACAATGGTTGCCAGCTCTCAGTCTGTCGCATTCCCAGGGTTGCCCGGTTTAAACAGGTCACTTAATGTTAATAATTTGCACTCGTGTGTTTCTTAATGTATCAAATTGAAGTTAATTTTTTTTCTCAACACTATAACAGATGGTTGCCTGGAAAATAACTGCCGCAAAACAAACGTTGCCATCATTTGAAATATTTTATTCCAGTTCCGTTTGATTATGAAATAGACGATGAAGTGCGCGGTCTGTCTTATGTTTTAAAGTAAAATATTATATAAAAGAAGGTCAATCTTAAAATCAATGTTTACTCTAACTGTTCCCCTGTTAAATGATGATTTAAATCATATTAAGTACATCCAAAAAACGATTTAAAGATGCAATCATCCTTGTTTTTCAAGTGAAATAATAAAACCATTCTATTGAGACTATGCTGAATCTTTTTTCTAAATACTCATTTAAATTATCATTTTAAAATCACTTAATTATCTAAGGTATTAATTCCATCATATCTCCTTAATATAATGAAGGGTGGTGTTATTTTATTGCCTTTTGCCTAAGATTAACAATGTTAATGTTGCTTTGGAGTACATATTTTTATAAACCTGTGTGATATATTTTTTAAAATGGTGGAAAATATTTATTTTCTTTGTTTAACAGCTGCTCATTGTGTAACGGTTAACGGTGAACCTGCAAATCCAGACCTCTTTGTAGTAGCTCTTGGTAAATATAATCTCTTTGAAGATGAAAAAACTACTCAATTAATTCAGGTTTGTTTTTTTACATTTCTGTTACTGTAAAACTTAATTTAAGCAAGAAGTGGGTCAACGTCTGACTGTATGGATTTAATGCCCACTGAATTTATCATTTTCATTTTTCCGTTCTGGTACACTCGCCACTCAACACGCAATGCCTCCAGATTTTTTTAGAAAGTGGGAACGAAGTGTCTTAACTCTAGGTTCCCAGGTACCATCTGCCTACCATAGTATGCGCGGGATACAGAATGAAGCTAAAAAATTATAAGGCAAAAAAAAAGTAAAAATGCAGCTAACTATCGTCGTTGTTGTAACTGTACGTAGATTATCTCTAAGAAATATGGTAAGCGGAAAAAAGAATGTCTCCACACTCAACCACTGTCCATTGTCTACTCACGTCTACTGCGTGAAACAAATAATAACAAAAAATATTTTTTCAGGTTAAAGAGATAAGTGCCCACGAAAAATATACTTACAGAGGTCTCGATAACGATATCGCTTTATTGAAGTTGAATAACGACGCTCACTTCAATAACTATGTACAGCCAGCGTGTCTGTGGTTCGATGGGATTTACGACCAGATTGCCACTTACGCAGTCACAGGCGTAGTATGCGTTTTCTTTGTAATGAAAAAATATTCCGTATCCGTAGGCTATCTGACTGTAAACGCGAGGGGTATGTATTCATTTCCCACTTGGTAGACTGAAGTATAATATTTCCATTTTCCTCTACAAGACAAAATGCCGCGATGAGTTCCGGCATGAGTGCCGGTGCAATGTCTTAAAAATTTAGCAGAACGCAGAAACCGTACTGTCTTAACACTTAATTCCCTCTGCCTGTTCTGATATGCGTTAAAAAGCGTGAAGCAGTTTCTTTCTGCAATACAAATATTGTAGTTGTAGAGGTTGTGGGTTCGATTCCAACTCGAGGAAATAAAGTATTTAATATTTTCACATCCTCCCTCGTTACCAGAGGATGTGAAAATATTCCGCCACTCAACACACAACGCCTCGCAATATCGGCGGACATTGAGGAACGGTAATGTCTTAACTACACCAGATAGCACTAGATTCCAGGTTCCCTCTGCATACACTACCATGTGCGAGATCCATCGTGAAGCAATATATATATATATATATATATATATATATATATATATATATATATATATATATATATATATATATATATATATATTGAAAACTTTAATTTCAGGTAGTCGGATGGGGTTTCGACAGAACTGATCATGTGACAAATACATTACAATTAGCGTCGATGCCACAAGTGTCTGATCCTATGTGCATTTTGTACCAACCGATATTCTATTCTCGTGTGTTGAATGGCAAAAAGTTTTGTGCGGGATCTCGATATGGGTCAAGATCAGGTATATATATATACCTCTGTATATTTTCAGGTTTATATTTCGTCAGCACCATTTTAAATGCAGCCACAGTTTTAACTATAAAAGCCTAATACAATTGTTTTTTTTCCAAAAATGAAAAATAAGATTTTTAAACAAAATAAATAATAAAATTATCCTTTTAAAATAAAACGCCATTTGCCAAGAACGACGCACGTATGGATAAACATCGTGAAATGAAAAAAAAACATCCTACGTCTAAACTGAGGTATCTTGATTAATTTCTTTAGATCAGGGTTTGAATATTTATATGCTGTTCCCCTAAAAGGAGCGCTGACGCTTCCACCCTGTATAGATATATTATATACATATTTGAAAATATTTTGATATTGGTCTTTGACAGTCCAGGTGTGGGTTCGATGTTTTTTATGTTATTATATTATATTATTCGAGCTATTTTCAACACACAGCCTGTCACTAAACTCTTATTATCTAACAGATAATACTGTCACTAGCCCTTATTACTAACCCATTTATTTCGTATATCGTGAATACTGTTGTAATACTGCTGAAGCGTTTTCTTTATTTCTTATTAAGATTATATTTACAGGGACACCGTGTAACGGAGATAGTGGAGGCGGCTATGTAGTACTAGTCACCGATCAACCAAAAACCCAGTACCCCCCGTACCCAATTTATGCCAGTCCACTAATAGACGCCGGGGCGTGGTACGTCAAGGGAATCGTATCGATGACCCTCAGCAGGGAAGACGGAAACGTGTGCGATCCAGATGGCTATACAGTGTTTACTGATGTGGCACAGTATAGAGATTGGATACTCAAATATTTAGAATTGCATACTTAATATTGTTGTTGAATTAATAATGTTAAAAAAGTTTACTTTGAGGTTTTATAAGTAAAAATAAAAAAAAAAATAAGCTATGATATTTTATTTCCGTATTCCTCTTAACAAACTTTTTTTATTTTATTATGTGATTTTGGCATATTGGATATTAACAGGCATACATTCCGTGAGGTCTAAATTGAGTTTTACACTTGTACGTGTGTTAATATATAGTGACATCGTACGTCAAGCGCAGCGCATCCCTTACCCAAACCAGCTTAAACCTATAGAAGATTATAAGATTTAATTTTTTTTTTATTAAAAGTGAAAGATAAAGTTGGCGCTATGATTGTACATGAATGAAAAAACTGTGTATGTGACCAAGCAGTAGAAAACAAAAAAAAAATTGTGTACACAACGCTGTAATATAAATATTACCTACTCAAATCACATTAGACGTTAGTAAAAATTTTGAGGATGCAACATATAGTGCAAAAGAATCAATTTATTTTTTATAATATATTAATTTTTTTTTTTTACTGATGCCTAATAAAAAATATATTTCAGCTTAGGCCTCATGAACCATAATGCAGTGGAGACAATATTTTAAGCGAAACGGACGTCAAAAATTAATTTTAAATAATTGCAAGATAAAAAAATAGTTTTTTTTATCAGCTTTACGCTGTATCCCGCACACAGCAGGGTAGACAGAGGAAACCCAGTGTTAAGAATTCTAGAGATATTGCGTGTTGAGTGACGGAGTTCAACATCGCGCTTTGCCTCGACCCCACAGCGATGAAATGAAAATATCGATTCGATTTCGATTCGTTCGATTCCCACGCAAGGAAATATTTCATTTCCTTGAGTGAGAATCGAACCACAACCAGTCGCGTTTACACATTGTCCCACTGCGCCACGACTGGCCTCGTATGTTAAATTTATTTTTTTATTTTTAGTAGATATTATCAATCTCACCAATTTAATTTATGTGTAATCTATACCTAAACATAAATTAATTTGAAGAGTCTGTCTGTGATATTAAAATAACAGTATTTTGCCTATTTATACGAGGTTCACAAACAAACAATTTTAAAATTTTTATCTGTCTTTTTTTCTGCTTATCGGGTTATCCGGAATTACAGTAGGAAAAACCGCATTTACAAATTTCACTTGTACCTACCGCCTATGATAGGGGCGCCCAACGGTGATTTCGGGAATTACTAAAACGCGGCAGATTAATATACAGGGTGATTCCTTATACTCGTTTAAGTACTTCCACCAAATATCGCCCCATACATATGGCCTTCCGTCCCCGTCTAGGATAAAAGATTAAATTAGTAAAAAATAATGATCATCTGAAATTCTCAAGTACGTCAGATTAAGGTAGAGTGAGTTAGTTACATGCTAAATCATGTATATTCCACTTATCTGAGAAATTTAGTGACATAAAGAAGAGGCCTCCAAATAAAGTACAAAGTACATAAAGTGTACAAAGGCTACAAAGTTGATTCAAGGAAAAAATGATTCAAGGATTACGAAAAATATATAATCTGACGAATTCTACAAGCTGATGTAATAAAAATTGATCGACAAAGTTTAATACAGCTACGGGTTGCCTATATTCCTCTCTTCGTATTTCTATTCCTCTCAATTTCTCAATCTCAATTTTAAAAAAATCTCATGTTAGACAAGTCTCTTCAGATAATCGTCAGATTATGAAACGATACGTCTAGGGCATAAAGATGAACCATATCGCGTTTGAGTATGTCCAAATGACGAAATTGTTTTGCACAATGGCTACTAGTTTGCGTCACATCTAAATCGTCAGACTATTATATAAGAATCATTTTTCAGGCACACTTAACATCCCCTTAGAAAATCTGAGGCGCTCGATAATTTTTAAACGACCTGGAGTCGATCAGATTAACATACTTACATTTTTAAGAATACATAAGACATGGACGGTATCAATATCTGACGCACTCGAGTATGTTCATGCAAAAGTGAAATTTTTAAAAATCTATAGCCGCTATAACCTATCAAAAGATATATATTAAATGTTTTTTTTCTTTTTATCATCTAAGCCTCTCAACCCAATAAATAGATCTGTATGACGCTCGAGTAAATTCCGCCTTAGCGTTGTGGGCTCTCTACTTCTATGGATATGAAACAACTAATTATTTTTTAATAGGACATTTTTTTTGCTTAAAATCTCATAAGATTACAATAAAGATTTATTAAGTGCACGATAGTATAGATAACTAAACTAAAATAAGTATTTTTCCCCTAAATTCACTTAAATAATGTTAAATAAATGCGCGGGCTGCAATATAACAAACAAGCACTTTACTTAAAAGCCTCCGGATTATTTCAATCTTTCCACTTTTTAGAGACGTCGTCATGTGAAACACAACGCCATACTTCCCTAAATTTATCAGTAAGACGAAAATTGTTAGAAACATAGAAACAACCCCTATTGTATGTACAGTCAGAATATAAGAAGATAATGTTAAAGATAGTTTCTTATGACAATTGCATTCGATTTTTTTGGCCTTCACGCTATGCCCCCATATATAACAGGGTTAGCAAAAGAACGTAATTAAGGAATATTTATTAATTTTTGTGACATTGCGTGTAAAGTGACGGTATTTAACGTCGCGTTCTGTTTGTTACCAGAGCGAATAACAGAATGAAAATACACGTATTTTCCGTCCGCGTATTTTTGAGTAGAAATCAAATTCACAACTGTCACGCTTACAGTCACACCGTATGTGTGCCACGACGGCCTCAATAAAACAAAAATACAATTGCGTTTTTATTTTTTTAAATTCTTTCATTTATAGAAAGGATACAACTTCATTTATACAACGTTTGTTGTATAGGAGCCCCCTTAAATATTTGTTTTATTCTGTTATTTTAGCGACTATTAATATATAATTTGTAATAAACTCAACTATCTCAACTAATTATGTCGGTTCATAACATACAGTCTAACTATCACGGTTCATGACATACAGTCTAGTGACGGACGGACAAACAAACAGACAGCCTTGTAATAGGATAGGATTCTGTTTCATTCTGGGTACGGAATCAAGGATAAAAATACAGGATTTTTTCATAAATAGCTTTATTATTATTAAAGAGAAGCATTCTCCACAAGGCTATTTTTTATATAACTATCTATCCAATCCCTATATTTATCAACATCTGTGAATACTGCGTATCCGTCGGGATCACATCCTTCCACATTATCATTGTAACTTTTGAGGGTAGCAGATACCATCCCCTTGACGTACCAAGCTCCAGGACCCTTCACGGTGTTTGGACCAAACAAACTTTGGGATGGCTTATAGTCTTCGATGTATACCATGAAGGCATTTCCCATATTTTTACATGGTATTGTAACTAAAATAAAAGAATGACAAAATCAACGTATTTCTTTCTCCTAAAAATATAAAGTCATAGCTAAGAAAAAAAGGGGCTTCCGGATAACGAATTCCTATTCAATTCCAACCATACAAGAAATAAAAAAAATTAAACGGTTTCCATTAACATAAAAAGATTCGTTCATTTGGTGCCACATATAAGTAATTGAATTTGTTTTTATTTACCAACTATGGTTGCGACAACGATATTTATAAAAATGCGAATACTTCATTGTTTTAATTAACTAACGTACTTACATATTTATTTCTATACAAATTAAAATAAATTGAGTCAGTGGCGCAGAGGCACCACGATGTGTCTTGACTTTTGTGGGTTCGATCAACACTCGAGGTAATGAATGATTATTTTTTTAATATTTGATTAAATAATGACAAAAGAGCGGCAGAAAGTGGGGAACAGGGTGTCTTGACTCTAGGTTCCCTCTGCCTACTCTGCCGTATTCGGTATACAGTGTGAGAACTGTTTTTTTTATTTAAAATAAAAATCTTTTAATGGTTGATAATAAAATGTCACTTAAATATTTATTTTAGAAAAAAAATCTAACTATAATTAGATATATTTACCGTTTTGTGGGCCCGCGCAAAACTTAAGGCCATTCAATAGTATATGGTAGAAGACAGGTTGGTATAGAACGCATGTAGCGTCTGGAACTATGGGCATACTTCGAGCCTTGGTAACGTTTGAAGTGTTATTCTGTATTTTCTCTCCGTCTAAATAGGAACTGACTATCTAGAAAGTACATTAAAAATATATCGCTAGCGGCGTTTCGGTAAACTTAACTATCTTTAGACTATTCTAAATTGTATTTTTTTATGTATACGGTTTCTGATTTCTAACTTTTAAGATACAGAGGTAATAGTTCTATTATATGAGATAACTAGTTACTATAAGAATATTTGATGGGAATATTAACAATGGGACAATGTCTGAATTTCTATTTTCTGAAATATCTCTATTTCCTTCCTCTTGTACGAACAGAACAAGAAGCTTAAAAAAATCTATAAGCCTCGATAAAAATAGATGGAAATGGAGTGCTAAGAGAGTATATTGACTCACCACTCTATTATTTTTTTTTGTAGAGATACTTCGTTAGTTCTTTAGTTTCAGATAACATAAATCCAACATCAGGTCCTTTTTTTAATTTGTCCAAAAAAGTGAACATTTTAAAAACAAAATCACATTTATTTTTATTTAAGAATAAAAATGAGAATTGTAGCCGATGTCAGGTAATTTTCTTAATAAAATAAGTTATATACGTACAGTGCCAATGATTTCTTCTTCATTATTTTGTTCATAAGTTTGATCGAACCACAAGCAAGCTGGTTGCACGTTATTATTATAATTTACTTCACCTTTTAATTTCAGCAATGCAATATCGTTATTCAAAATCGTATAATTATAATCCTGGTGAACAATTACTTGAGTGACCTGAAATTGCGTGAATGTTGCATAAATCAGCTTCCCGCACGAAGCAGAGTAGGCAAAGGGAACTTACGATCGAACCCACAAACAGTCGATTTTACAGTCACACTTTGTGCCCCTGCGCCACGACTGGCCTCAGATTTTCTTTTTTTTACAGTTTCTTTTGTGTTTAATGGCTATATATTTAACTTAAATTTGATATATTTGTTTATTTTCTTAAAATTATTAACTGTCTTAACTGAACAGTGGATAATAATTTTGGATATGATCCCAGTGATTATTATTCGCGTTCCCACATCTCGATTAAAATAGTGTTTTGTAAAAATTCTGATGCTGGATTTGGTCTATTAGAATTTAGCTCCTTACTATTTTTTAATATTGTTGCTCTTAGCGATATATTTTAATATTTACATTTAGATAAATATCTTTTCGTATTATTAATTTTAATAAAATTAGTTTTTATCTCAAATGTAAATTTGAAACTGTAATCCTATTCTGAATAGATCGTCATACTTACATATTGTCTAATACCAACAATATCTCATATATATACAGATTACACTCATAGCCTTCTTATTTTTAAGTCGGTCAAAAACATTTTTGTCTTCAATAAAACAGTTTTGTTATTTTCCTGGTGTTTTTTTTTGGATAATTAAAAAATGTCAAACCTTAAATATTTGCTTTCCATCTTTTTCATGAAGGGAATGTTCCCCAAGAACTACTTCTAGGACTTCTGATGCAACAGTTTCGTTACCGACAGTAACACAATGGGCAACTGCAACAAAGGACTAAGGTAATGATATATTATTTAAAAAAGACGGTCAAGTGCGAGTCATACTCGCCCATTGAGGGTTCTGTATCAATTTCAGGACTGTAGATGAACGGGAAATGCAACTTATAAGAGTTGAGAAACTTATGTATGCACTCATTTTACACCTATAATTTTCCACTTTTCTGGTTTTTTGCTTTTATCTGTATTGTAAGTTTTTACTTTATGCCAAATTTCGTAACTGTAATATAACATACTTGCTCGTCTTTTTTTTGTGTAGACTTGAGAAGTTTGATTTTTTCTGTGCTACAAGTTTTTTTCTGCTTAATTTCATGTTGATACCTCCACGTGATCTCGCGAAGCCGAAAAAAAATTTTTGAAGACGTGTAAAGATTTAACAGAAATATGCTTATACAGGCTGGAAGCGTTCCTTTTACGGGAGCAGCATATAGGGTAAAATATTTCAAATCCATTCCACTTTGCCATTTTTCATTTAAAAAAAAAACATACTAGAACGAGAAAGGGATATCTCTCGTTCTGTTTTGAGCAATTCAACATCGCCGCCATTACCTACTCGATTTCGTGATTGAGGCGTGTACGGTGTTATCGCTTTGATAGGTTTGTGTCTGTGTGCGTCATTCTTGACAAATGACATTTTATTTTACAACGATAATTTTATTAATTATTTTGTTTGTAAAAATTACTTTTCTATTTCTGGAATAATTGCTTTTGTTTTAATTGTATTAGGTTTTTATAGAGTAGTTCAAATCGTGGATTCTTTTAAAGTGATGATGACAAAATCACTCTGTACTATAAAAAATAAATAAATCAACTTTACGCTGTATCCCGCACACAGCAGGGTAGGCAGAGGGAACCTAGTGTTAAGACACTCCGTTCCCCGCTTTTCAACAAATTCTGGAGGCATTGCGTGTTGAATAGCGGAGATTAACGCCGTGACAACAGAGCGAAGAAATGAAAATATTGAATAATACTTTAGAATATGTTTTTTCAACTTCACGCTTTATCATAAGGTAGAGGGAACCTCAATAATGATTCTCTAGTATTTATTATATGTTTAGCAAATGTGGTGCTGTATTCGAACACCTAATGTACACTGTAACTATATTATTTATTATATTTACCTGTTAAAACTAAACGTGTTGAAATAAGTGTTCCTCCACAGATGTAATAACTTTTGGCATTATTATTTATATATATGGCACCGTGCCAAGGCCAGAATCCAGGTCTGTTTGGAATAAAGGTGTTATCTTCAGTACTCTCTCTAATTTTTCGTCTGCCACAGAATTTATCGTGTGCCTTAGAAGAAGGTTGGTAATTTCGGTCATTTTCGAAAATTTCCTGAAATGTGTTTATTGTGTATTTTATATATTATTAATATCGAGGGTTACGTACAGAAATTGGAGGTCTCGAGGTTTTTCTGAAATTCAAAATTTAGCTTAGCCAGAGCCCTTTCATGTGATACCTCACTTGAATTAGCGTCCTTAATACCAAATTTTGCCCCACCTTTAAGGCTATTATTTACATTATAGCATTTGTGGTTAACCGCAAATGTATATGTTTCTGATTTTTTTCTGAACTAGGATTGTCTGTAGATGCTAGCTGACAAATTTCATAATTCTAGATCATCCGGAAGTACTCTATTAACTTTATTTTCTTTATAGTGTCGAAAAACGCATTTTTTGCGATATAAACGGCTGTATATTTTTTAAGTAAATGTTTTTCACAAAATTATGGGTCCGTAAATCTGAGTATTTGGTTTGAATGAAATTCTCGATATCTCCGAGCGTTCCTGAGATAAAGACAACATTGTGATCATTGTAATCTTTGTAAGGTCCGGGCAAAAGTATTTTCGTATTACGGTTTTAATACCATTAAATGTGACATTTTGAAGATGCAATAAATTAAAAAAAAAACTAGTTCCCGCCGTTTTTCAATTGTTTTCAAGCAAGCAAAATGAACGTATGTAACGAAGAAATTCGGTACATTTTAAAGTTTTATTACAAAAAAGGTAAAAATACGACGAACGCCGCTAATAAAAATCGTGCGGTTTACGGACCTAACGCTGTATCAATAAGAGTAGCACATATGTGGTTCAAGCGTTTCAAGTCTGGAAATTTTAGTGTGAAAGGTGATGTTCGCTCTGGACGCCCGCCCTGTCACAGATAAAATCAGTGCCATCTTTGAGAAAGTGGAGCAAGTTCGACATATTAGTAGCTATGAAATTGCTGAAGAACTAGATGTTGATCATAAAATAGTTTTAGGTCATTTACGAAAGTCTGGGTACAAGAAAAAACTTCACATTTGGGTACATAATCTCACTGAGAGAAACCTAATGCAACGTGTTTCCATTTGCGTTTCTTTGTTGAAACGTAACCATTCCGAACCATTTCTTAAACAGTTGATTCGGGTTATGAAAACTGGGTGACTTACGATGAGAATGTGCGAAAAAGATCATGGTCGCAGCATGGACAGGCCCCACACATCGTGGCAAAGCCTGGCCTGACTCGAAACAAAGTGATGCTATGTGTGCTTTTGCCACCTTGTAAAACTATCTATTCTGACCTCTACTGTCAGCAACTGATAAGGTTAAAAAGATTGACAAAAACCGGCCGGAGCTGGTAAATAGGAAGAGCGTGATGTTCCACCATAACAACGCCAGACCACACTCATCTGTAGCCACCCAGCAATTGAGAGAACTTGACTGGGATGTGTTGATGCATCCTCCATGTAGACCTGACCTTGCTCTATCAGATTTCCACCTATTTCGGTCATTGCAGAAGTCTTTAGGAAGCATAAAGCTAACCTCAAAACTACCTCAAAAGAACACTGTGAACACTACCTATCAGATTTTTTTTTATCAAAAATCTCAAAATTTCTACAGGAATCAGATTATGGCACTACCCATAAGATGGTAACAAGTTATCGATCAAAAAGGCACAAACATATTATAAATAAAAAAAAAAAAATACCTAAAAAATATAGTTAGGTGTAATTTTTTTGAGGCCAGTCGTGGTGCAGCGGCACGAAGTGTGACTGTAAAAAACCGACTGGTTGTGGGTTCGATCCCCACTCGAGGAAATGAAATATTTACTTAAATTTATATTTCCATTTCTTCGCGCTGGTGTCGAGGTTAAGCGCGGCATTGAGTTCTGCCACTCAACACGCAATGCCTCCAGAATTTGGCAGAAAGTGGGGAACGGAGTGTCTTTACACTAGGTTCCCTCTGCCTACCCTGCTGTGTGCGGGATACAGCGTGAAGCTGTTTTTATTTTTTATTTTAAAAATATATTTTCCTTTGTATGAACAATACGAAAATACTTTGCCCCGACCTTATATTACAAAGTGTATTTGTAAAATTTTTGAGTAAGATCATAGTATGCTTAAATTATAATGTAAGGCGAAGGCAACAATTACATACTTTCAACAGATCATATCCAACACATTTTATATTTTGTCGTTTTAGTGGGACAGTGCCTGTAAATGCGATGGTTGTGGATTCGATCCTCACTCAGTGGAATGATTGTACTTATCTTAAATTTGCTCTCTCTCTTTGATAACAAGACGAAGTGCGGCATAAGTTCCACCATTCAACATGCAATGTCAAGAAGACTGCGCAAAATTGGCAGAAAGTAAGGAACCAAGTATGTTACCACAAGGTTCCCTCTTTCTATTCAGTTTTATGGGAAAGCGTGAACCTGCTTTTGAAGAACGAAAAGCAAAAGATGAAGTGATATATCCCTTAATCCTTAACGTACATTTAGTTAAAAATAGTTATAAAACATTTTACTACCAAATCTGGGTGAAGGCATTTTTCAACGCCATTAATTTTTAGGCTGGTTATATGTGTTTGGTGATATGGTGTGTTTCCTTTTACTCTGAAAATTTCTTGTAGCTTTTGAGTATTATTAACAAACTCAAAAGTATAAATATTATTAACGATATCCTTATTTTTTGTAATATTAGAGTTGATTTTTGTGATGTCTTCATTCTTCTGAAATATTTAATAATTTTACCATTTTTAAGCTGAAAAGATCTAAAACTATACACGGAATGGCAGGTTCTAGCCATGATGTTACAATCAGGATAAAGAATAATGTGCTCAGGTGGTTTGAGCATGTCGAGAGAATGAAGCAACAGTGAGTGATAAGAGAGGCAGAAGGAGACCTTAGACTACTTTCGAGAACACAGTGTCGATGATACTAGACAAAAGTCACGTAAAAAGCACGAGGACAGGGCATGTATAAAGAGGTTGATGTCAGTGGACAAGGTAAAAGAGGTATAATAACACAGTAGCGTTTGGCGCTCCGTTCTCTCTAACTAAAACTAAAGTGTGAAGATAAAAAAAAGAAAATATTTATTGTAATTATCGTAAGAGTACGTGGTTATAACTTACAACAAATATAGAAGGTTCTGCATCAAATTTCACCGTTATTTCCGTTCCAGTGGCAAGTATCTCATTTATCCAAACATAATAACTAGAAGGTTGCACTCTATATGAGAGAACCAAGTCGCTGTTATTCTTACAAAAGTATCGCGTTTGCCAAATAATAGCGTTCGACTTTCCATTTCTCCACGGTGGATAGTAAGCGTGTATTTTTCTTATAAAATAAAACAATAATATAAATTGTAACTTCTTAATTGAAAACATTTTAGAAAATTAACTTTCGTAAATAGTAAGTGTATATGACTATTATATAAAAACAAGGTTACCATACATCAGCGCTTTCCATAATTTATTCTTAATTTGAGAAGTTTTTGTAATTATACATTGGATTTGAGAATTGAAACTACAGTAACGTACACCTAAATTAAGTTATATTAGAACATATTTTTTAAATCGTAACATTTTTGTATGTTTTATTCAGAAGAATAATTTTCATATATGTTTGGATGTATGTACCTAGAGTATAAGAAAAATATCTTCTCATATATTTCAATATATAAAATTTATATGGATTTCAAAAACAGTTGAGTAAATATTTGAGTGAATAAAAAAAAATTAGACTTTATCTCACTGAGATAAAGTCAAATTTTTTTTTCAAATGAGCGGCTAAAACTTTTTGACATGGAAACCCTACACGGATCAAAGGTCACTGATATCGGTCTACAATAATTTAAATATTAGCTTTAACATCAGTAACTCTAATCATATTATAATATACTTACAATCGCAATCTGTGGCGTCAATTAATATGTAATTGGCATTAAACCAATCAGTTTTCCGTTTCTGATTATCATTTTTAGGAGTAGTTACCAAAAGTATATACTATATACTATTAGAAAATGTTAAGAAAATAAAAAAAAATAGATCATAAATATAATACAATGATAAATGGTGAAAATCAAATGACCCCATTGATCCCATCTATGTTATTAAAATAATTTAAGGTTAAGTTGAAGGTCAAAGCTTTAGATTTTTTGGATTTTTTTCACAAGAACTAAGCTATTTTAGAAAAAAATCGTGTATGAGCCGTGTGTGATGATCACTTTGATAGATTTGTATCTATGTGGTTCATTCTTAACAAATGGCGTTTTATTTTACAACTATAATTATATTATTTATCTTAATTTCGACAGTATAGATTTTACACACTAGACCTGACACCAGAGCGAAGAAAATGGAAATATAAATTTAAGTAAATATTTCATCTCGAGTGGGGATCGAACCCACAACCAGTCAATTTTACAGTCACACTTTGTGCCCCTGCCACGTGGAAAGCTCAACCAACCACGCCAACAGAAAAATATACTCCTAAAATTTGATAATCCAGTATTTTATTTGTGAATATAATTAAAGGCAAAAGATTCTCAAATAGACTCAGGGCTCCAGGGCTTTCAGTTTAATTAGATTAAACAATCAACTATAATTAATAGGTGAACTAACTCCCACTACGTAGTGAATAAGGAAAAAAAATAAAATATATACATTATTTAAGATATTTTAATATCCAATTTCTATATTTGGCAACATCAGTGAATACAGTGTAGGCGTCCGCACTGCAATATTTAGAGTCTTCCCCAGCTATAGTGAGGGATACGATGCCTTTGACGTACCAGGCGCCAGGTCTGCTCTCTGGCGGGTAGGAGAACGAGGGCGTCCTGGCGTCAGGCACAAAAACCACAAACCCACCACCACTGTCGCCGTTGCAAGCTGCAGTTCCTGAAATATGGTGAAACGATACGAATTAATTTATGTGATAACTAGAGAAGAATATTCATTTAGAAAACGTATAAACTGAACGTAGCGGGACTCCAACTCCTGGTCCCGGTACGTAAATTTTTTTATACGTTTTCTAAATAAATATTTTTCTTTCCTAAGTGTGAAATAAGACTTTAAAAAATGTTTAAAAAAAACTAGAGAAGAAATTAACACGGACAATTTACGAGTTGGAATTTTATACATTGTCAAACATAATACAGTTGTGTGTGTGTTTGCAATTATTAATTAAATTTAATGAATGAACTGGAACGGAATTATATACATTCTGCACTTACTGTCTATATAAACCATAACAGTGATATATGCTCTGTTATAACCGAATAATATTTTTTTTACATAAAGTGTAACCTGTGTGTTATTCTGATGTATAAACTATATTATTGTGGAATTATATTTATCTAGATCAGTTTAGTAGATTTTGCGTGAAAGTGGAACAAAGATCCATCTTCACAAACTTTTACATTTAGTAACTTATAATTAGGTATATCTATAACAAAATTAAGTGCATGGAGTAAAGTAATACAATATAAAAAAGCAATTCGCGTCTCCCGCATGACAGGGTAGGCAGAGGTAGCCTTATGTTAAGCCACTTGGTACCCCACATTCTCTTCTATTTTCGAGATATTTGTTGTTAAATGGCGGAAGTGTCTGAATGACAAAACTTCCAGAGCGGGGAATCGTAATGAAATAAAATAAAACATATATAACTTTGTGAATTAAAACTCACCATTGTTGAAACCGGCGCAAAACTTCTTTCCATTCAACACGGTACTATAGAATACGGGGTCGTATCTGATACACACTGACTCTGGTACCAGCGGCATAGTTGTTTCGCGAAGTTCGTTTGTCAAAGACTGGTTCTGGTCGATGCCCCATCCTACTACCTAGAAAAAATAAGGATATAATATATTGTTGTAAACACCTAGAAACGTATGTATATTAGGTACCAATAAAGAAAATCTAAAAAAATAAAATAGAAGGCAAAATATTGCTAAAATCATGTTTAATAAACGATATATTTCTATATCGTTTATTAAACATGATTTTAGCATTTCTTCTTTTGTTATTCTTTAGCGATACAGCGTGTAACCGCGAAGGCAAAGGTCGTGAGTTCAATCCTACTTAGTTAGGGATTTCGATCCTACTTACTTAGAGATTGCATTATTTTCACTTTCTTGTTTTGATAAGACAAAGCGCAACGTTAAGTTCCACCCAAAAATTAAGCAGAAAATGGGGATCGGGGTATTTAATACTTCGTTCTATCTGAGTATCTATATGAATCTAAAAGTAAATTAGTAATAATCCTATGACTTGAAGACTTCCGCCACTCAACAATGTGGGCAACGGGGAGTGTATTGACACTAAGTTCCCTCTGTCTACCCTGCTGTGTGCGGGAAACAGCGTGAAGCTGATTTTTTTTTAACATATCTCCCTCATCTTACCGCTCCTTTAACTTCGTAAGAGTCCAGCTGGTCATAGACATCGTCGAACCACAGACACGCTGGTTGTACATAATTGTTGAAATCTGCTTCGGTGGCCAACTTTATTAAGGCGATGTCGTTGTTTAGCTTTTTGTAGTCGAAGTCGTCGTGCACTATTATTTGGAACACCTAGATGTAGATTGTGTACGTATTATATTGATCTGGCGAATATGTAAAGGAAAAAAAACTAAGTAATCTATCAATACAACTAAGTAGAACTCAAAATTTTGGGCTTATATATATTTTTTGACTACTTTAGCATGAATTAAGACTACAAGCAAACTAATAAAATAAGCGAATCAAAACCTATGGCGTTAAGTTAGTAACGTTAATTTTCAGCGGAACGCCGCGCATTGTGCTGTTATCGATCTTGTTTGAGTAGAAATCGAACTCACAACCGTCGCGCTGTGCCACGAAGTACTCGTAACTAAACGAGTTAAGGGTACTGTTTAATATTGCTCGCAAAAAGTACTGTATTTAATATAGAAAAATGATTAGTTATTTCATTTCTACATAAGTACGCACGCACAGCAAACGCGTGTGATTCTCCATAACTCCTCTATCGGTCAGTAAAGTCCCATAAAAAATCAGTTCTGCTGTTCAGATCAGCCCGGAGAAATAGAAAGAGGGAAAAACAGAGAGACCACAAATATTGTTTGTTTCTATTTTAGTCTAAAATATATATAGAAGTAGAGAGGTTATAGAGAAACACCCACCTAGCAAATTTTATTCGGGAATTCCCTCGGGATAGGCATTTGCCTGGGAAAAACAGCATTTACCGTGCGTGTACGATGGCGTACAACATTTTCTATATTAAATAAATAGAGATAATAAGTAAATAACCACATGTACTTAAAAAAAATATGGTTTATTTTGAAATCACAAGCAAACACTTATTTTTTTTATAAGAAACTAAGGGACAGTCAAATATCAATTTGCAATTTTCAATTATATTATTATTTTTTTGTCGCAAATCGCCTTATTGCGACTTATTTATAGTATAATATACGTACTTATTTGTATACGGTGTCGCGGACTATTTTTAAGAACGATTAAAATTGAATATCTTTTTAGTACAATGTTGACAGTACATTGTACTAACGTTTATTAAAAAGTGTTGGAGGCTGAGGAATGTAAAAAAATCAGCGACAGTATATGTCTATCACTTAAATATAATATTTCATAGCATTTCTAAGCGCGGCGTTGTGTTCCCACCCACTTAAATGCAATGCCTCAAAAATTCGATTTCGATTCGGGAACAGAATCTTTCATCTTCAGAGTCATCTTAACATAAAGGTAAAAAAATCACAATATCTTACTTCTTTATCTTGAGTCGTAACCTCTGCATCGAAAAGAGTATATTTACCTAGAACTACACTAATTGCTTCTACGTTTATTTTCGCCCCACGTTTTGTAACGCAGTGTGCAGCTGTAAATTATAAAACAGTTTATTTATTTTTTATATTATATATTTTTTTGTTTATTTATTTTTTTATATTTTTTTTATAAATTTCTTAGCTTTAGACTGTATCACGCAGATAGGAGGGTAGGCAAAAGAAAACCTTGGCACCTAGTGTTAAGACACTCCGTTTCCCACTTTCCGCTGAGTTCTGGAGGCATTACGTGTTGAGTGGCAGAACACTACGCCGCCCTTTGCCGCGACACCAGAACAAAGAAATGAAAATATAAATGTAAATAAAATTACATTTTCTCGAGTGGAGCGCACAACCAGTCAATTTTACAGTCACACTTTGTGCCCCTGCGCCACAACTGGCATCAAGGATATAAAAAGAAAATATTATAAGGATATTGATTGCTAGCTCAGGACAAACAGTACAGGTCAAGATTAAGAAAATCCGCAGGGTGCAGGGGCACAAGCATGTGGCTGTAAGTGGGACAGGTTGTGGGTTCGACGCCCATGCGAGAAAATGAAATATTTAATATTTTAATTTCTTCATTCTGGTATTGAGGCAAAGCGCGACGTTGAGTTCCGCCACTCAACACGCAATACCCGTAGAAAGTGGATAGCGGCGTGTCTGAACATTAGGCTTCCTCTGCCTACCCTGTTACACGTGAGATACAAAAAAATACGATGTACAAATACCTGTTAGCACCAGAACATTAGATAGCAGAGTACCCCCACATCTATATTTTAATTGGTTTTTTTCCAGATGATACAAAGCAACGTGCCAAGGCCAGTTGCCAGATTTAGTGATCGATCCGCTTACTATCAGCTCGGTGTGCTTCTTATAAATCTTTCGCCTTCCACAAAATTGGTCTGGCGCAGCGGACCAATATTCTTCAACGTGGCCTGAACTAAGTCGTGCCTTCTAAAAAAAAATAAAAACTTAAAGCAAAAGAAGAAAAAAGAATAAATAAATAGGGCTTGGACATTTCTAATACTAGACAAGTAAACGTATTGCTATTGCTATAACGAATATTTTATATAAAATACTTACTAGCTTAGGTGTAGTGCATTTCTCTTCGCCGTTTACCTTTAAACTTATTATATGAGGTGGGTATTCAGGAGCAGGTTTCCCTGCAACTCTAAAACTGAATGAATTAGTATCTTCAAGCACTATGAAAGTGAAAATATTATTTATTAAATCGGGATCACTTATGAATCTCGCAGGATGTAAATCAGTATTCTGCAAACAAAGAAATAACTGCTTATTTTTTTTACAGCTTCACGTTGTATCCCGTTGCATATAACAGGGTAGGCAGAAGGAACCTCGTGGACACTCCCCCTTTTCCGCTGAATTTTCGAGGCATTGCTTGTTAAGTGGCGGAGCTCAACGCCACGATCTTGTCTTATTACCAGAGCGAAGAAGTTAAAATATCAATAAAAAGTAATTTACACCCCCTAAAGGTAAAAACGAAATCCTTATAGGATCAGTTTGTTGAAGGTCTGTCCGTCTGTCACCAATGACCATTTATCATGAATGAAGCTTAAATTATCTCTCTAAACTAAAATATTCCAGTCTAGGGTCTATTGCAGCACAGAAAAATCAAGCTTCTAAGATAATACAATCAAGATATACGAGTATTTATGTATAGATTTTGGTATATTTTGAATTCACTATATAATCAAATCTTATAGGATATTTGTGGAACTATAGTTATGAAATTTGGCATGAAGTGAGAACTTACAGTATAGATAAAGGAAAAAAAATTGAAAAGTAGAAATTCATAGATTCAAGTTACAAAGTGTGACTGTAAATCGATCCTCACTCGAGAAGATGAAATATTTACTTAAATAACTTTATTACGCATGGCGTAAACAGAAAGTCATCCAACGCGCGCAATTGATGCGCGGCAATGCATCAAGCCAAGTTCAGTAACACAGAAGTGAGTATTTTTTTAAATTAATAATTGAAACATTTGAAGTATTTTATTTATTAGTAACTTATTCAGGTCCAAAATCGTCGTCGTTGTTTGTAGACTGGCTTACGTAAGCCATCTAAAGCGAGTTATTGTCTTTAAGTATATTTTAAGATACTAAGTAATACCTATTTGGAGTTGAAAACAATTCTCATTTATGTCTTGAGACAGCCGGTCATTATGGATATATGAATTTCAAAGTTTTCACATGAATATACAATGAACGGATTATGATCCTTAATTATTTTTTAATTTAAGCATATCAGTTTAATTTAAGCATATCAGTTTTAGTATTCATTTCTTCGCTCTAATGTGAAGGCAAAGCGCGGCATCGAGTTCCGCCACTTAACACGCAATGTCTCCAAAATTCTATGGAAAATGGGGAACAGAGTGTCTTAACACTAGAAACAGCGTGAAGCTGGTTTTTTTCATTCAATTATTATTTCAATATTTACCAGACATCAGTAGTGGAAGAACATTACTTATTAAAGCGAATATCTGGGTGAATAGGCTTTACTGGAATGAAAGAAAGGGAATTTAAATAAAAAACACCTAAATGATTTTTTGTATAGCAGAAAATATACTAGATAAGCAAATGTTCAGCAGTCTAGGTCTAGATAGTGGTGGTTGAGTGGACAGAATAATTATTGAGAAGGTGCACCATGTAGATCAACACGAATTAGATGAAACCTAGATATGGAGTATAATTAAGTTACTGACACAAACATATCAGGATAATGAGCCGGATAAATATTTATTTGAAGAACATTAAAATTTATCAGAGAATCTGACAAACAAGAATCAAGGGCGACTCTTAGTGGAGGAGTTGATGTACTGTGGAAAGTACAGATGCACTTGGTTAGTACAATGATGACGTAGAAAAAAAAACAATAATACACAAAATATATATATATAAAATATGAATAATATTTATAAAAAGAATACAAATATATACAAAATTTTATAATAATATACTAGACAGTATATTATACAATAATCTGCCAGCTTATAAGGGGCATAAGCCTCTGCAGTCCTAGAAAGCACAAATAAATCTCGATTTCATCTTGTCTTGCTACTCTGTTGAATGATAGCACTAAGAAAATCACAGTAAAACGTAAAATCTATGAAGCGTTACCAACGAGGATGGATCACGACGTTCTCTATCGAATATATGTCGGAAGAAACTTCTGGGGGATGATAGATTGGCCGTGGCACTAAAGGTAGTTCACAAAGAAGGTGGAAGTTCCAACGCTAAAATCCCGGTCAAAACCCACAAAAACGGCAATGGACCTAACGCAACTACTAGACTTTTTATTAATACGGCACCACGAGGACCACTATACTTATGCCATGTTCGAATTTATTGCTATCCTGAAGTCAAGCTCAGGAAATGCAAGGTGGTGTGGTTCCACGGTGTTCCCGGGCGTGGTAAGACGACGTGGATAGTGGATCAATTTGACATAGCTAGGGATACAGATGACGGAAGAAGCTAACGAATTTTGAGAAACGCTCTCGGAACCTATAGGATTTTTGGTTAAGAGTAAAATCCGCACTATGTCTTCAATGCTGTTAAACAGAGAACCACTTTGGGGCGATAGTAATGACAGAGAGGTAATATCACGGCACACTGACTGCTGCACGTACTATAGCCAAGGCAAAGAAAATGCAGTAAAAATGTTGATTCAGAATGCAACGGTGGCAACGACAAAACGGATTATGGAATATAACTTTCCTCTGCAGGTTTCTAAAGAGGCGCGGGTTCAAATTTTTATACGTTTTCTTAATAAGTATTTTTAGTATTGTTTTTAATATGAGCTGCCTGCTCATAATTTCAGTACAAAAAGTAATGATGCCCCATCAAAAACATAAATGTAAAATGAGAACCAAGTTTAATATTATGATATATGCCTTAGTTGTTGACTTCAACGACAAAAGAAATTAAATGTAAATGGGTGCCAAGTTCAATGGTCAGTCTTAAAATATATATTTTTAACAACATAAAATATCCTTTCTTCTTACAACTTAGAACACTATATTTATGTGTAAGATCTGACTTGGCTAGTTTTCAAATGAATTTACCTACTGAAAATGTAAATGCTTGTATCAAAAGTTAATATAAAATTTGCTCTTTTACTTATAGACGCTCTTAGAATACATTAATTTCTGTCGATGCCTTCGTAAATTCATTTGAAACCCGCTTTGCTCAGTTGCCGAACTTCGGGGAATTTTCTCTAAAGATAGAGTATGACACTATGCACCTTGCACTCACTGTATACATATATTGTTTCTGTATGAACACGTGACTCTAATGGAAAACAATATTGTAACACGATAGTGGTGAATTAGAAGGTATGTAAACAGATTGTGTCCAAGGATCTAGTGTAGATGAAAAGTTTTTGAAAATGTTTGACATTTTCAATACCCGCCAATAACAAACGCAGTATTGGTGGTACTTAATTTTCGTGTGAACACCTCGGACACTTCGACTAACAAATTGACATTACTCAGCACAAAAAAAATCGTACAAGTGTAAACAGTACATATGTATGTACGTTAATATCTGATACTTGTGTCTTTATTCCTTTCATAGTACTATTCGTACCATAAGTGGTCACCTATACAAGCGAAACGGAAGTTAAAGAAAAACTTACTAATAAAATGGTTCCTCCTTTATCTAGTTTCACTCTTATCTCAGACGTACTAGTTAAATTATCATTAATATAAACGACATAATGAGGCACTTGATACGTAACTTGGGCAGAGAGGTATGAGTTACCACAAATCAAATCTAAATATGTCCAACTTGAACTAACATTTTTTATAATAAACGATAAATAAAATAGTAGACACACATATAAAAATTCCGCCATTTTATTGTTTTTTACACATTTGTAGACGCTAAGGTCAAGAGACGTAGTGCCTTCGTTCGATTGCGATGTGTGACTAACCTCAGAAGTTATGCTTTGATGTGTAACAGAATATATTTTTATTTATTTTATCTCTTCATCGCTTCTGCTATATTCGGGATAAGCCAGAGAACCAAGTGCACCTAATTATGTATTTATTGAGACATTGCCTGGTGATAGCGGCAACTGAATTATACACATTCACTGCCCAATTTCAATAATATTTAAGGTCACGACCATCACACACAATGAAATATTTCATGAATTATTTTTTGTTGTCATAAATGTATGTCTTTACTATATTTCACAATAAATTGTTAGATTATTATAATAGTTATCATTTATCTTAAAAAATATCCTTTGTACTAGTCCCGGATATACTCTTAAACTATCTGAAATCTGGTCTGCTGTTTGTGTGATGATATTATTAAGTTCGAATCTTTATATATTATAAACGTTGTATTATCATCCTTTACTTTAAAACATAGAGGTTTTAAATAGTTTTATTTAAGTGATGGTTTAAGGAAAATTAAATATTGAGAAGTACGAGACTCTATGATTGCAAACCGGTATGTATAACAGGTTTTTTAAAATGAATTAAAACAAATTCTTATAGGTTGACCTATAAGAATTTGTTTTAATTCATTGATATATTATAAATTATTGCTATCGTGGCACAGTGGAAATGTTTAACTGTAAACGCAATAGTTGTGAGTTCGATGCTCATTTGGGATTTTTTTTATTCGCTTAGTAAGAAAGACAAAGATGCGGCGTCAAATTACTTCAATCAACACACTGAGAAGACCAAATACTCCGTGTATTTGGACACTTGATTTTTCTACCTACTCTGCGAGAATAATGCGTGAAATTGTAAAAAAAATATTACTTTAACCCATGTTAATTTGATTAATTAACGGTTTCTTTTTGAGGAACAATATCTTAATTTTACTCGTAAAGTTTTTTTACTAATAAATAGAGGTGATTAATTATCACTTTCTTTCCTCCTCGCCATCATTATACAATTATTGACGCAAAGAATGCAAAAAATTTGGATATATTATAGTTAGTTGTAGCCGTGCAGCTTCGGCAAATATTGATTAGATCTAAGGTGCTATTTGATAAAATTATTAGTAAGTAAAAGTTTAACTTCAACCACATACAGCTATTCAAATGAAAATACATAAAAAATATTTAGTAGTAACTTTATAAGAAACTTTACATCAGATTGACATAATTTGGTTATATTATACAAAACTAGTGGGCACGCGCAGCTTCGCCCGCGTATTTGCACCCTTAGGGGTGACTTCTAAAAAAACCACGAAACACGTGTTCATTAAAATATTTTTAACAGTATGAACTTAAATTTGTATAAAAATCGGTAGCGATTTAAAGATTTTTCCGTATAAACTTTCAACCCCTTATTTGAACCCTTAGGGGGTGAATTCTAAAAAACCATGAAATACGTATTCAATGAAATGTTTTTAAGAGTCTGAATTTCAAATTTTATAAAAATCGGTGCTTATTTAATTTTTTTTCCATACAAACTTTTAACCCCAATTTCATCCCTTTAGGATTAAAATTTTTCAAAATCCCTTCTTAGTGGATGTCCAGATTATGAAAATGAACATCTGTCCAGATTTCACGTTTCTACCATCAGCGGTTACGGCTGTGCGTGCGTCTTACCTCAGTCAGTCAGTACATGTCCTTTTATATATATAGATATACAAAAAGCGGTAAAATACAAAAAACTATCTTCGAAAGTAAAAGGTATCGTCGCAAGTGGTCTAGAATTTCCATCGTTCCATTCTAATTATTCTTGAACCTCTTCCTTTATCGTTCGTAAAAGCATAATCACAGTAAAAGTCTTCTGAGGTCCTACAGGATCCTACGGGTTAACAAACCACCATTTTGGACCTTAACAGCTTTTCATCAAAAGGTGGAAAAAGCTGTTAAGGTCCAAAATGGTAGTTTTGGTTATGGGAAGATTCAACAGTCCTTCCAAAACTCTATTTGAATAACAAGTATTTTCAATTTAAATTTAAATAAAGATGCAAGCCATATGGTTTTCATCTTTCTTTAAATTTGAACCTATACAGGTTACCATATTTATCGTGCAGTGATTATTTTCCTTAATATTTTTTTTTGGTCTTCCATATTTTGAACATTGAAAGATAGAACCAGGTAAAACTAATTGAATTAAAAAAATATATTATTTAAGATAATTTAATATCCAATTTCTATATTTAGCTACATCTGTGAACACAGTGTACGCTTTAGGATCACAAATTGACAAATCTTCTTTAACTAATGTGACTGACACGATGCCTTTAACGTACCAGGCCCCAGATCTCTTATGTGGATACGAAAAAGAAGGTGTCCTAGCATCAGGCACGAATACTACAAATCCTCCGCCACTGTCACCATTACAAGCTGCAGTTCCTATAAATAGGATAAATATAAATATTTACACAACAAAAAAGTAGAAAAAATATGTTTATATATTTCGTAAGCTTACGAAAACATTATTGTCAGGAAAATACAACAGTTGAACGACACTATGAGATGCCACTTTAGCACAATTGGATAAAGCTAACAACTGAAAACTTAACATCGCTCTAGGATTTTATTTATTTATCATTTCTTAGTATGGATTTATTTTAAAACATTTTACGTAGCCTACCGTTACTATATCCAGCGCAAAACTTTTTTCCATTCAACATAGTGCTGTAAAATACGGGATCATATCTGATGCAAGTTGATTCTGGAACGAGTGGCATTGCTGTTTCACGAAGTTCGCTAGTCATAGACTCTGTTTGATCAAAGCCCCATCCTACTACCTAAATACACACAAATGTCATGTAATTGTTTTTTTTATGGTTCTACCTAAATTGTTTACTCTTAAGTTTCAAATCGAAATATAGTGTATATTTTATTCTCTATATATTATGCCTACTATATAATTGGTCTGATATATTTTTTTTGTCAAGAGATACTTCAGTCTTCCCTTCAACACGGACTGCTTAAGAGTTTCACTTTTGATGATTGGGTTGGCAGAACTCGGTGATAACAATTTTGAAACATTAATCTTAAAGTACAATCCTGGTACTATAACTATAATTAACTATTTAATTAAAAATTAACATTAAAATTTCATTAATTGTCAGAAATTTTCGTGATGTTTTTTAGAATTAAATTTACTTTTTAAATGTAATAACTGAAGTCTAAGTCAAAGTCAAATAATTTTATTCAAAATAAGAAGTTACATGCTTCATTTTTTGAACTTCAAATAAATAACCACCAGTTCGCTAAAGTAACTCAGACCTGAGAAGAACTGGCACAAGAAACTCAGCGGGACTTTTTTGAAAAACACTACAAGTGAAATAAATTTACTCCTATTTCTAGTATTGATATTATGTACATCACCGATTTTGGCAAAATCTTTAATATTCTTCTTAACGTTCATAAAATTTTCAAAAATGTATTGAACATCTTACCGTTCCCTTAACTTCATAAGAGTCTAGTTGATCATAGATATCATCAATCCACAAGCACGCTGGTTGGACATAATAGTTTAGTAATTTAGTAGAG
The DNA here is from genome assembly GCA_013403705.1 of Heliconius hermathena. Lineage (NCBI taxonomy): Eukaryota > Metazoa > Arthropoda > Insecta > Lepidoptera > Nymphalidae > Heliconius > Heliconius hermathena. The sequence continues at coordinate 618,427 of JAAIXJ010000069.1, forward strand.
CTATATCATTATTCAACTTTCTGTGATCGAATTCGTCATGAACTACTATACTGAAAACCTAGAACATTGACAATAACAACTTTTAACTTTACTTTAAGTTTTCACATGACTATTTTTTTTTACAAATCAACTTCATTAGATCAGGAGTTTTATAATTAATGTAAGAATATACATTATTTTCGTGTTTAGTTTCTTTTAAAACACGACTAATCCCCGAATGACATAAGCATGGAAACCGAATTATAAAACGCCGAGGTGTTTTCTTATTTTATGTTCTCAAGCAATTCAATATAATTTAATTTAATTTCTCTTACTTCTTTATTTTGAGTTGTTATTTCTGTACCGAGAAGGCTAAATTTTCCAAGAACAACACCAATAGATTCTGGATTTATAGGCGCTCCGTTTTTGGTAACACAATGTGCGACTGTAAGTAATAATTTTATAAACTGAAATTTGTCAAAAAAATATAATAAACAAATGTAAATATTTAAATTATAGTAACCCTTGTCTTACCTGTTAAAACTAAAAGTTTTGATAAAAGGGTGCCTCCACATCTGTATTTTAGCGAATTTTGTTGCCAACCATATAAAGCGACGTGCCAAGGCCAGTAACCAGACTTAGTGGCCGAACCACTCACTATTAACTCAGTATGTTTCTTATAAACTCTCCGTCTTCCACAAAATTTATCTGGCGCAGCAGGCCAATAATCTTCTACTCTTTTTGGACTATGAAACACTATCTGAAATTAAATTTAAAATATAAAACAAATTTATTCCCCAACAACAAGTCCCGTTTACTACGTTTAAGTGTCAAATAAGTGTCGAATCACCCCACAATTCTCACATATTCCTATATTATTAATAACCAAAATAAATATTTACTCTTGTGGGTTTTGCACATTTTTCTTCGCCATTAATTTTAAGGCTAATTAGATATGGTGGATGTTCAGGTGGGAGTCTTCCTACAACTTGAAATCTAAAGCCGTTAACATCCTCCAGAATTTCGATAGTAAAAACATTATTAATAAAATCAGGTTCACTTGTAAACTTTGATATATTTTTGCTACCTAAACTCTTGTCCACCTAAAAACAAAAAAAATAAATATTTGCATGAAATATGTATAACAATACAAGTACAGCTGAAAAGTTCAGAATATTTTTTCCCAAATATTCAATCAGTGAAAATATAACAGTAATAAAATAAAAGTGGCCTGTTAATAAAAAATATTTTTGATAATATGACTTAAATTTTTTTTTATCGTCTGATTGGTTCGTGATCTTCTCTATCTATACAGGACGTCTGAGATGTCACAAGTTCCTGTTCTAAATCATAATTAACTAAATATCTGCTAAGCTGGGAAACCAAATATTCCTATAAAACAGATTCATATTCATAACACATTAAACCAAAGTGGAAGGTTTAGGGCGGTCATGGCGCAGGGGCACAAAGTGTAACTGTAATCCATCACTCGAGGAAATGAAATATTTATTTAAATTTATATTTCATAGCTGTGATGACAAACTAAAGCGCGGCATTGAGTTCCGCCACACGCAATGCCTCCAGAATTCAGCGGAAAGCGGGGAGCGGAGTGTCTTAACACTAGATTCTCTCTACATACCCTGCTTTGTGCGTGATACAAAAAATATACATGATATATAATGCGAAGCTACAGTTCATCAAAAGAATTGACCTTGTTAAGTATGCTATACGATAAGACTATGATTATGTGAAATGTTTTTATCATTGGGAATTCCAAGTGAAGAGGGAAACCATATTTGGAAATAAATTGCGGAGAAAACAATCGTTTAGGTCTTAAGTATCTCCTGTATATTGCAGATACCGGTACTGGTAAACAAAAAAGAGTTAATGATTTAGTTGACTTTTATTAATTTTCCACTAACTTTCTATATTTTAATGACGACTTTGCGGAGCTAACCAATCTTTTTTCATTTTCTCGGTAAACGAAGAGATTGCCTATATATGAGTACATAAAACATAAGTTTTAGTCTCATTTAAAATTACTGCCACTGTGAAAACCAGATATAACTGTGCATCTAAAGCGTCTGACATAAATATTATACTCACTAAGACAATAGTGCCCCCCGAATCAAATTTCGCTTTTATTTCTGTAGAAGATTTAAGATCCTGTGTGATAACAATATCATAATATGGAGTATAAGAATATACGTTAGCTACAATATTACTATTATCATCACAAATTGACTTCGTATACGCCCACACTTGAATAACACACATTGAACTTTTGATCAGAGCACAAAGAAATAATAATAAATAGAATAATTTAAACATGTTTTTGAGTTATGCTCTTTTATATGTATGTAGATATATAGTCGTATGTTGCGACGTCAATAGTAATCTACGGGTATGTAGATTTATCACGAACGAAGAAAACGAGACGAGACGAACGAAGAGCAGCTTGTTTTCAATAGTATCAACAGTGTCGTAAATTATCTTTTTGTACGTAAATTATAATCTAAATGACGTGTTTAAATAATGTTGATTAAAAATATATTATTAATTTTGTAAATTAATTGTGCCTATTCGACACTAATCAACAATTATAATTCAAATTCTTTGCATTTTTACAAGTCAGTTCAGTTGTCTCCAGAATTCGGCGAGAAATGGAGAACGAATTATCTTAATGGGAACGGAGTGTCTTAACACTAGGTTTTAAGGTTCCCTTTGCTTACCCTGCTATGCACGGGCAGCAAGAAGTTCCAAGTCAGTGAGGGAGCCTAGAAATAACAAAAAAGGTCGTTAAAGTGCCAAGTTTAAAAGGCTATTATGACGACAGGTTGTCTCTACCTACCCTATTGAATGCAGGATAGAGCGTAAAGGTAAAAAAATACAACTAAAATACACAAATTAGTCACTATATCAATTGTGTCCCCCGAATCATCCTTAACCTTATTTCTGTAGAAGCTTTGAGCTTTTCTTCGATGGTTATATGACAATATTATCCGTATGAATAGGCTTAAAATTGGATTGTCATCACAAATTAACTTTTGATACGTCTGCACTTTAATAAGATATTTTAAACTTTAGATCACAACAAATGTATTAGTAAAATATTAAATATTTTTATCATATTTTTAGTTTTACACAATATATCTCGAGACATCAATAGCGACCTTTATCATGATTAAAGTAAATGACGAGTGAGTAAAATTTTCAATGCCTATCGATAGTATAATAATTTGTCAATAGATTAAGCTTTCAATACTTTTGCTACAAAAATTACGACGAATTTTCAAATACTATTGTTTTATTTAACTTCACGCTGTGCCCCGCAACAGCAGGGTAGGCAGAGGCAATATAGTATCAACACACTCCATTTCATATGCACAGCATCGTGGCGAAACTCAAAGCCGCGCTTTATCTTGTTATCAGAGCTCGAAAGCATAAACGTCTCGATAATTTAACGTACACACTTATGATGTATCTCTAAGTAAATTATTGATAGTTATGTTGTTGCACAATTTTTACTTTATAAATGTATGCAAGCAGAGGTTATCACTTTCTGTTATTATAGTATATATTCATTTCATATTGGGTTTTATAGTGTTATACAAGTCAAATATTATAATTTTGAAAATGTTATAACCATTGTTTTTACAATATTTTTAACTAATTCTCCAGTGACACCAGGGACCTAAACTATTGTAAATTAAAAGATTTATATTGAGTGGAGTCTTTATCTTAGCGCTGTAAACAACAGACGTGCTTAAAGTGTTAGCATTGTTTAAAGTTAACCTGAAAAATATGAAATATATAAAAAATCACGTATTATTATTATATTTTATAACTGAAGTTCAGACGATATATCCGCCATGGATTGCTGTGTTTAGTACTAATCACCATGCTCCGTGGTATAATGATTACTTTTGTAAAGACACCACAGACCTCGTTTTAAATTATGCAGAGAACACTCGTGATACTTATGATGTATGGATAAGTGAAATATTGGATGCTGGAACAGAAGTGAGAGTACAATTTGATGCTGAAGCTTCAGTTTTCCTTGTAAGTAATCAAACTGTATATTGAAATTTGACCGATATAGAGGCCGCTGTGGCGCTGGGGGACGATAAGCGTGCGACCGTATACACAATGGTTGTGGATTTGATTCCCTCTCAAGGAGTTAAATATTTGGGATACGCAATGGGATCTTAGGCCATATCGCTCGAACCATGTTATACCTAATTCACAAAATTAAATAGTTTTAGATTATTGGATACATCTTCATATATTCTATTTCCCTTTTTGAGTTAAGGTTATTTTCAAATTTTTTAAATAAATAATTTATTTTCTTTCAGAATGAATACTATCCTGTGGTCAATTCAAGGTTTACAAAAGAGCCAGATACTATTAACAACGTTTACACATTTGAATTTACCAATAAAAGTGAAAGTTTGAGACCAATTTTCACTGTCAAAGGAAACTCTCAATACCATCAAATACATATTATAAGCCTCAAGATTAATGGAGTTGAAAGATGTCATGAACCTGATATGGTAAGTTAAAGTATACTAAAATCGAAAATCAAATTAGCTCCACACTGTATCCTGCACACTATGTAAAGGGAACCTAGTGAGTGTTAAGACACTCCGTTCTCTACTTTCCGCCGAGTTCTGGAGATATTGCGTGTTGAGTGGTGGAACTCAACGCCGCGCTTTGCCTCGACACCAGAGCGAACAAAAGGAAAAAAATATAAATAATTATTCATTCCCTCGAGTGAGGATCGAACCCACAACGTCGCGCTACATTCACACCCTTGTGCCACTGCGCCACGAAAACCTCAAGTCAACTACATAAAATTATTAAAATAATAAAAATCATGTTGCAACATATTAATATGTAATGAATGTGTTGCAATAAGATTTTTTGTTGGATTTATACATACATGACTTGTAGCCCCCAATTTCATTTGCCTGGAATATGAAACGTTAAGTCCTATCTGCTTTCCTCCCGTTCCATTCCTATAAGAATTTCAGGAAATCCTCTGTTAGTATTTCCCTTCATGGCCTAAGATCCCATTGCTTAAAACTGTAGGGATCAGATTTTCTAATGAAACTTATATTTAAGAATGACACATGATAGTAGAATAGATTACACTAGGGTTGCCCAAAAAAATCCTGCCGCAATCACCTTTAATTAATGTTTTTCTTAACTCGTTTTTGGAGAAAACTGCACTCATGTTTTTTATGTGAATCGCACATCATTTGAAAGAAAATCGCATAAGGAATTAGAAAAACAATGGTTGCCAGCTCTCAGTCTGCCGCAAGCCCAGGGTTGCCTGGTTTAAAGAGGTCAGTTAATGTTAATATTTGCACTTATGTGTTTTTTTAATGAATTATATATCAAATTAAAGCTTATTTTTTTCTCATCANATATATATATATATATATATATATATATATATATATATATATATATATATATATATATATATATATATATATATATATATATATATATATATATATATATATATATATATATATATATATATATATATATATATATATATATATATATATATATATATATATATATATATATATATATATATATATATATATATATATATATATATATATATATATATATATATATATATATATATATATATATATATATATATATATATATATATATATATATATATATATATATATATATATATATATATATATATATATATATATATATATATATATATATATATATATATATATATATATATATATATATATATATATATATATATATATATATATATATATATATATATATATATATATATATATATATATATATATATATATATATATATATATATATATATATATATATATATATATATATATATATATATATATATATATATATATATATATATATATATATATATATATATATATATATATATATATATATATATATATATATATATATATATATATATATATATATATATATATATATATATATATATATATATATATATATATATATATATATATATATATATATATATATATATATATATATATATATATATATATATATATATATATATATATATATATATATATATATATATATATATATATATATATATATATATATATATATATATATATATATATATATATATATATATATATATATATATATATATATATATATATATATATATATATATATATATATATATATATATATATATATATATATATATATATATATATATATATATATATATATATATATATATATATATATATATATATATATATATATATATATATATATATATATATATATATATATATATATATATATATATATATATATATATATATATATATATATATATATATATATATATATATATATATATATATATATATATATATATATATATATATATATATATATATATATATATATATATATATATATATATATATATATATATATATATATATATATATATATATATATATATATATATATATATATATATATATATATATATATATATATATATATATATATATATATATATATATATATATATATATATATATATATATATATATATATATATATATATATATATATATATATATATATATATATATATATATATATATATATATATATATATATATATATATATATATATATATATATATATATATATATATATATATATATATATATATATATATATATATATATATATATATATATATATATATATATATATATATATATATATATATATATATATATATATATATATATATATATATATATATATATATATATATATATATATATATATATATATATATATATATATATATATATATATATATATATATATATATATATATATATATATATATATATATATATATATATATATATATATATATATATATATATATATATATATATATATATATATATATATATATATATATATATATATATATATATATATATATATATATATATATATATATATATATATATATATATATATATATATATATATATATATATATATATATATATATATATATATATATATATATATATATATATATATATATATATATATATATATATATATATATATATATATATATATATATATATATACGTGATTCTTAATAATAGGATATGGAATGAAAATATAATTAAAAAATATATAATTTTAGGAAAACTTCGGAAGTTCTCGACTTTACCGTTATCTTCCCCAAGCACCGGATAAATTATGCGGCAGACGTAAAGTTAATGTAGCACAAAATCCACTGATCGTACGTGGGTCGACTACAGAGCCTGGATGGTGGCCCTGGCACGCCGCTATATATAAGATAAAAAAAGGCACCCTAAGTTACATATGCGGAGGGACTCTTATCTCAAAACATTTGATTTTGACTGGTCTGTAAGAAATATATCAATATTTGTTTCATTTGATAATTATTTGATTCTGACTTCATTGCAAATCAAGAAAGTCTCAATCGGACTATAGAGGGTCCAATTCTCACATAAGAAATTTTTTATTTGACAATATTTACGATGCCTCCGTGTGTTATAATAAAGAAAAGCAAGTTCAATGATAATTAAAACTAATTTTGAATAAACAATATTAAAATCATAAGAAATTTAAATTCCTCATAGAAATCAATGTTTTAAAGTATTATAAAATACACCACCGAGGCAAAGAGTCAACATTACAAAACTTTTCTGCAAATTTCCAGCTGCTCACTGCGTGACAGTCAACGGTGCGCCTGACAATCCTGAAGTTCTTGGAGTAGTTCTTGGGAAGTTTTCTCTTTTTGGAAATGATGTAACTGCTCAATCTTTTGAGGTTACCCATTTATTAAATATTGTATATGAATAAATTTATAAATTACTTAATCAATAGTCGGTCAGTCAATCCATTAATTCTTCAATTCTGATAGCTCACTTCTTAAAGATATTATAATTTTTAGATATTTCATGTAATAGTCCATGAAGAATTTAATCACAGACACCTAAATAATGATATAGCCTTATTGAAATTAATGTCAGAAGCTCGTTACAACAACTTCGTACAGCCAGCTTGCCTGTGGTTCGATGGGATTTACGACACATTGGACTCCTACGATATCACCGGCTCCGTAAGTTATAGTTAATTATATCTTTCTTCACAAATATTATACAGCTCCACGCTGAAGCCCGCATAAAGTAGGGTAGGCAAAGGGAGGTTCCCTAGTGTTAAGACTCTCCGTTCCTCACAAATATTATTGTTACAATAAATATCATTTAGCTAACACTCAGATTCAAATCATTCTATATATTCAAGTTTCTAAAGATATTTTTATTTTCTAATAATTAGAAATGTGCTTTGATAAGACAAAGCGCTGTATTAAATTCCACCATTGAACAAGTCATGTCTCAAATTCCAACGGAAAGTGAGGAAGAGAGTGCTTAAACACAATAATTTCTATACACATTAAAAAAATTGCGTGTAATTCTTAAACTATTGAGGTTTGAATGATGATGTATAATATGATGTTACATAATTTCATTTTAACAGGTAGTTGGGTGGGGATTTGATAGGAAGGACAAACTGACGAGAACATTACACTTTGCCACTATGCCACAAGTACCCGACGTTACTTGCATACTATTTCAACCGATTTTTTACCACAAAGTGTTGAATGGAAAAAAATTCTGTGCTGGTCACCAAAATGGTAAACCATTTAAGCTGTTTTAGGATGTTAAAGAATAATTTTAAGAAGTTTCTTTACATAATCAATATAAAATATTAAAGTAACTATTTATTATACGAGGAATATTTTTTATAACAAATTTTATTTATTAATGTTATCTAAATGTTAGTTTTCTCGCTTATTGATATAACGGGGTAGGCACAGGTATCTTCCCTCTTTATCCCACCATGTCTCCATTTTCCGCTGAATTTCCGAGACATTGCTCGTTCAGTGGCAAATAAGCGCGTTTCCTCTCGCAATACCAGAGGAAATTAAAAATATTTTTATGAGTGAGAATCGAACACAAAACTATAAGCAATTTTTACAGCCCGATGCTACGCCTCGACGTTATATATGTATATGCAACGTTTAATATAAGGCAAAAAAAGAAAAGAAATTGTCCAACAATAGTGTTCATATATTCTAGGTACTTCCCCCTGTAACGGTGACAGCGGAGGAGGATTCCTTGTATACGTACAAGACTACAAGCCCGATCCATCAGACTATAGACAGAAAGGAAAAGCACCAGGAGCTTATTACGTGAAAGGCATAGTCTCCGTTACTCTGAAGAGCGACAGAGAAGACGCAGTAGTATGTGATCCTAATGGCTATACAGTATTCACTGATGTAGCTAAATACAGGGACTGGATTTTAGATCACATGAAGAATTTTTGATTTATATAGTACTTAGGATTGCTTTAAAAACACAACATTTTCTTAGTAAATAATATTTGGGTAGCTATAATATTTGGGGGTCGAAATTGGCCCGAAATGGTTCTTGTAATATAACCCACAGCCGGTGTGTCGCTTTTTTTGCTCGAACTTGACGTACACACTGCCGTGTGTTTAGATTTGGGCAGCTTTTTGGAAGACGTTATAGTAATATAAAAATATGGGTAGCAACTGTATAAAATATTTTAACTGTATTTTAATCTTATAAGTCAAACGTTGAGGATAAGGAATGTTCCGAAATGTATAAGTTGCCCAACTTTCATCAACTCTGGAGGCTGTTGAATGGCGGAACTGATCGCCGCGCTTGGCCTTTTTATGAGAGCGAAAATTAAAATATTTAATATTTAATTTGTTCCAGTGAGTTGATCCCACTACCTATCGCGTTTACTGTCGCACGCTTCCGCTCTTGCGCCACGGCTACCCTAATTTTATATTTATGTAATAGTAGCCTGCTTAAATATGTGAATTATTTGTTAGTTAGAGTAGGGAATTAAGTACCTGTTTAATAAATAATGTATGCTTGCGGCGCTATTAAGATTTCTAAAGTGAAAATTATTAAAACCATAGGGTGGCATTTTCGATTTTCATTAAAGTTATCAAAAAATATTATTGTGGGCATCAGAAACGAACTGAACCGATTAAAAGAGCGAAGACGCCAGCGCGGTGCAGGAGGCGCGGCGGGTTAAATCGGTTTAATTAATAATTAAACCGATTTAACCTTATTTGTTTTTATTTACTTTTTATTGTAACATTCATCATGTATGAATGGTGGAATGATTTAATAACTGGTCTTTATAACTATTTTCTTATTATCCTCATAGAGAAATTATTTCTTAGGCACTCTTATTTTTTTAAGAAAATTAATTTGTATAAAGTACATTTATTTATTAAGGACAAAAATTTAAATAACATATAATATCTTATATATTATGTTATAATAACACAATAAATGAGAATGATTTTTTGGTTCAATAGCTCCCAATAGTTATTACAACGCATGCAAGGAAAGAACATTTCAGAAAGTTGTTTAATTCTATTAGAATTTTAAAAACTACCAACATTTTTATAGTTAATCAAATATTTTCTCAAATTAAAAAAATATATATGTTTTTAAATACAATTATATTATATTATGATATATCATAGAAATCTTCATGTGAGAATTGTATCGTTTATATCGATTGTAAGACACCAATTAGGTGTTGCCAAAGAAAATAAACTTATCTTATTTAATATTTATTGGCATCAAAATAAATAATATATAAACTACTAATTATATTATTCAATAAACTTATATTCAACAAAATATAAAAATAAAGACGAATAAATCTTAACATATTAGTATTAAGCTTATAATTCGATTTTATAACAATGACGAAAACCTGATGCAGATGATACATAGAAAAAATCGGAACGCGCTTAACAGAAGTCTGTATTATATTAAAAACTAGTTTAACACGGATGCTGCGCGTACGCTATGTTTTCCTTGTATCACACATTACATTCATTTCGACAAGATGATACTAAATGAAGCTTATTTCGATATCTTCTTTACATAATAATTACAGAAATATAATTTAAAATGAAAATTTTGTTCCTTATTGTGATCGCTTGTGTTGTATCCGGTATAAACGGTCAAGCCCATAGCATACCTCAGCCCTCATATCATTTCTGTAAGGGAGTCGAAGATATTTATTCATCAACTACTCCTTATATGTATCGTGGGTATAGAGTTATAATATACAGGCAATTACCGATATTTACGGAAATCAAAGTTAAGCTTGATTCCGTTGGAAACGTATTTACAGTAAGTACTTCATATTTATTCATATTTATTTCTTATTTGTCTTAATTTGTTCACCAAAATGCAATGATGACCCGTAAGTCTGACGTTGAAATTTAGCATATCTCTCAGAATAAAAGTGAGATAAATCACAAATTTGCATATTTATGGAGATTTACGTTACTTAAAAAATTACTATTAGTTTGTATGTAATAATTGTTTTAAAACATATACTGATAGACTGAAATATATTTTTAGTGATACGAAAGTTGATAAGGAGTTGGTAGAGTGAGCGGTATAGTTTTAAATAATTTTGATTTTTAGCAGATTTTCTATATTGTTTTCACTATTAGTTATATTGATATTAAAGACAGATCTTTTAATTTTATTTATATGTATAGATGTGTAGATATAGGTGAACAGTCATTTAAGTTTTTTATTGCAGCTTTACGGTATCCCTAATACCCCACATATAACAGAGGGTGCAGACGGAATCTAGTGTTACGACACTGTTTTCTCCACTTACCGTGCAATTTTCGAGGTATTGTGTATTGAGTGGAGGAAATCAACGCTGCGCTACTAAAGCGAAGAAATGAAAATATTAAATCGAATCAAATCAGCTTCGCGCTGTATCACACAGCAGGGCAGGCAGATGGAACCTAGTGTTAAGACACTCCGTTCCTCAATTTTCCCCAAGTTAAACTAAATCTTGCCAGAATCATAATGAAAACTGCATTTAAATCGGTCAAGCCGATTCTGAGATTAGCGATAACAAACGCACAGACAAACAGAGACAAACATTTAAAAAAATCATTGTTTTGAGTTCTACTACATCAATAAAGGTCCATAAAATCTTTTTTTCTTATATATCTTCCAAGTACAGACACCGATCCATTACGATTTTATTATAAGTATAGATATAATTTATATTGCGTATCTTATAACAAATGCAGTATAATAAAAGAATTACAGGCAGTATGCGGGCAAAGCCGCAAGTGGGGCGCTAGTAATATGTATAATACCATACCCCCAAATACCATAACTATATTTTTAAGGCCAACGATTCAGCCGAAAGTGGCCAACGGAGTGTTTTAACATTAAGTCCTCAAGCTCCCTATTCCTACCCTACTATGTGCAGGATACAGTGTGAAGTTAAATATGATTAAATTTGTAATATCAAAAAAATATGTGAAATATAAATTTGTAGCGGCCCGTATTCGTATGGAATATACGAATTATGTATACTTTATTATTCTATTACTTGAACTTGAATATATTTATTTTATTTTCAGGTAGGTCAATACATATATAGCGACTATCCCTCAAAATTTACATCGGAATTGGATCTTGTCAACAATGTTTTTTCCTTTGTCATAACGGGAGAGTCTAAATTTTATATTTTTAGTGTAGAGGGTAAACCTTATCCCGATCACCCACCCTATATAACGAGCTTAAAGATCAACGGAGAAGAAGTCTGCAAAAATCCTGTTCGTGTATGTGACTAATGAGCTTAACCATTTTGAAATAACTTAGCCCTAATGTATTTTTATGTTCGGCACGAAAACAGAGGGAAAAGGAAGTGTCTTAACGTGTAAGCAAAGGAAAGCTTGTATAGACAATGGGGACCTGGGAACTTAGTGTTAATACTCTCCGTTCCTATCAAGACACTTCCATTACCCACTTTTTTTGCCTAATACAAATTTAAACTAGGGCTAAGTTATTTTACTTACACTAATTGGGTGTATAGATTGTTACTCGTAATAAACTTTTATTGTAATGTATTTTTTTTCTTTGCACATATATCTATTAATTTAAATGAGATCGAGCTCACCTACACAACTATCTCCCACACAACAAGGTTGGCTGATAGCGAATGCTTTTTAGTGTTAAGCCCGCCTTTTGTATAAGGTCGGGGCAAAAGTATTTTCGTATTGGTCATACAAAGGAAAATATATTTTTTAGGTATATTTTTATATTTATTTATAATATTATATGTATGTTCTGTTTTGGTCGATGACTTATTGCCATCTTATGGGTAGTCTCAAAATTTCTACAGGAATGGGATCATGGTCATTCCTGTAGAAATTTTGTGACTCTTTGATTTTTGATTAAAAAATCTGATAGGTAGTGTTCACAGTGTTATTTTGAGGTTAGCTTTATGCTTCCTAAAGAGTTCTGCAATGACCTAAACAGGTGGAAATCTGATGGAGCAAGGTCAGGGCTATACGAAGGATGCATCAACACATCCCAGCCAAGCTCACTCAATTTTTGCTGCGTGGCTATAGATGACTGCGATCTGGCGTTGTCATGGTGGAACACCACGCCTTTCCTATTTACCAGCTCCGGTCGGTTTTTCTCAATAGCTTTTTTTAACATCATCAGTTGCTGGCCGTAGAGGTCAGAATCGATAATTTTACCCGGTGGTAAAAGCTCATAGTGGACGATTTCTTTCCAATCCCACCATACACATAGTTTCACTTTGTTCCGAGTCAGGCCGGGCTTTGCCATGGCCTATGGGAATTGCGGATGGTTCGACGAATTGTTACGTTTTAACAAAGAATCACAAATGGAAACACGTTGCATTAGGTTTCTCTCAGTATGATCATGTGGTACCCAAATGTTAAGTTTTTTCTTGTACCCAGACTTTCGTTAATGACGTAAAACTGTTTTATAATCAACATTCAGTTCTTCAGCGATGTCGTAGCTACTAATATGTCGATCTTGCTCCACTTTCTCAAACATGGCACTGATTTTTTCTGTGACAGGACAACCATAGCGAAGCCCATCTTTCACACTAAAATTTCCAGACTTGAAACGCTTGAACCGCTACATTTGTGCTATTCTTATTGATACCGCATTAGGTCCGTAAACCGCACAAATTTTATTTGCAGTGTTCATCGTATTTTTACTTTTTATGTATTATAATAAAACTTTAAAATGTACCGAATTTCACATACGTTCACTTTGCTTACTTGAAAAACAGTTGAAAAATGGCGGGAACTAGTTTTTTTTAATTTATTGCATCTTCATAGTGTCACATTTAATGGTATTAAAACCAGCCAGTTACATTCAATACAGCCAAAGAGGTTTGATTACCAATAATACATTCAAAATACGAAAATACTTTTGCCCCGACCTATTACATGATTTCTTTTTCCAAAAATGTTTGCAATAAAAAATAAATAAACTTTTAAGCTTGGTTTATTTGCGTTTTCGCAGTTGGGTGTTTTGTTTTTTATAATTATTTTCATATTTACATTTATAATCAAACTTCCAGGGATATTTTGACGAATATACGGATATAATAAAACTATGGCGTGATGCGCCAGATAAATTTTGTGGAAGACGAAGAATAACTGATGAGTCTTTTCCTTTAATTGTCAGTGGTGCCTCGACGAGGGCAGGGCACTGGCCCTGGCACGCTGCAATAAACAGATTTTCTAAAGGAGTACAAAAATATATTTGCGGAGGAACACTCATATCAAAGTTTTTAATTTTAACAGGTACTTATTTTAGTTTAGCTTTGTGCTTCATCCATAGTAGCATAGTTAGAGAGAACAGTACTTTAAACTACAGTCTCTGTATTATTCTGTTGCTTCGTTCTTATTTCCTACCTGAGAGACAATTTTATACATGCCGAGACGTCCTCTTGCCTCCAGTTATTCTTAATGTTCCGTCGAGACTGTGCTCTCTAAGCTCCTACCTGCCTGCCTTACAACTCACCCTTGCTTCATTTTTCTTATTTACGTCTCTTTCATTCATATTCTTCACATGATTAAACCACTTAAGTACGTTTTTGTTTGTTTTATTGTTGTAACATTCTCACTTGTTCAAAATATTGATAGGTAATATTAAGTACGCCATCAAAGTCGCTAGTATAATCACTAATAGATAACGAAATTAAATATTTAACAGAGCCATACTTTCTAAGCACGCCATATTATTTATATGTTTATAGACCGGCTTTACAAGCAAAACCAAAAGTTTTTCGAGTGCGAGGAAAGAAAAATATTTTATTTTCCTGAAACCTGAGTGGTACAGCGTCTAACTGGAAACGTTGTCACGTTTACAGTTAGACGCTGTACCACTTCGTCTTAATTAAATATAGAGGTAGTTTTTATTTCGATATAATTATTGTAATTTCTATTTATATCTATTTTACAGCGGCCCATTGTGCCACAATACGAGGCGTGGCCGTGAATCCAGAAATTCTTGGAGTAGTTCTAGGAAAACATAGTCTATTCGACATTGAAATGACAAATCAAGGAAAAGAGGTTGTAACTTTGCTTATCATTTGGTGCATCACTTCATTTACACTAAGAAAATAATAAGTAAAGCAAGTTGGTTAATAATAAGCATATTTAAAATAATATACTCTTAAAGTGAATGAAAGCTAGCTAAAAGCCTCATATATTACACGACGTTAGGGCCTGACCTTAGAAGCAGGAATTTCAACAAAACAGTAAGGAAGATAAAACAACGTTCAGTGATAAAAGAGAAAAGAGGAGACCACACTTGATCTGCTTCTAAGGAACATTTATATACTTATGACATCATTTTTTTGAAGGCTAATTAAATTTGGTAGGTTACATCAAAGTTTACTTGTGACTTTTTATTTTTAAGCTTTATAATTTCAATTTCTTTTAAAGGTATTCGAAGTGATAATACACGATGATTTTGATAAGAGGACTCTAAATAACGACATTGCTTTACTAAAATTGAGTACGGAAGCTATGTTCAATAACTTTGTTCAACCAGCTTGCATTTGGTTTGACGGGATATATGACAAAATGTCCTCTTTTGAAATAACTGGCACGGTAATAATATTTTTTTGTCTTTACACATCCCATGTGTTTTTTTTTTTTGCTTTGAGCCCTTTGAAAAAAATTATATAACCAGTTGGGCAGAATTTAAATATTATAAGTAATTCTCGACCTAAAAGGTCATGACGATCATATCTTCGTGTTTAATAAAATAAATAAATAAAAATAAAAGTAGGTATTATACTTTTAATATATTATTTTTTAAACGAACCTCTTTCCGAATCTTTTATTTAGGCAATCCATCCTCCAGTTTTCCGGAAGTTTTTTTACATATTGCATTCTTATAAATAAGTATATTATTTTTTCGAAATCAGGTAGTAGGATGGGGTATCGACCAAACGGAGTCACTATCAAAAAATCTCCGTTCAGCAACACTGCCCATAGTACCAGATGTTACTTGCATAAGATATGAGCCCGTTTTTTACACTAATGTATTGAACGGAAATAAATTTTGCGCAGGAAATGCTAACGGTGAGATAATAGTTTATAAGTATCTATATTGTATATGTTATAAAATCCGGAATAAAAATATTTTTTATCGATTTAGTGTGACTGGTAGTGTAGTACGTAAATATAATTTCATTTTATTTTCTGTATAATGGAATTAAAAAATGCCACACTTTTTTAGAAATATAGAGTAAGTACAGGATATTAGAACTAAAAAAATAAAATAAATAAAAACATTTTTATCGAATTTAAGGATTGATATTTAGTTATAATAATATTTCTATTCCTCAAGTCTGGTCTGGTCTAGATAAAATGTGGTCTCAAAACTGGGCAACAAGTGAAAACACATAGTGTCTTATACTAGCTTCTCTCTGACTGGGAGAATGTAAAAAATAAGCTGCAATTTTACTCTTGACCCCTCATAAAGCAGGATCGACAGATAAAAATTAATACTAAGGCATTCCCATCACCACTTCTGGCCCGACTTCAACATTGCGTGTCGAGTGGCGGAGTTCAACGCTGCACTTTAAAAAAGAGTAACGATTGATAAATTTTAGGTACGGCCGCCTGCAACGGGGATAGTGGAGGCGCATTCCTAGTATTCGTAGAAGATGATAAAGAGCGCGCGACAAGAATAAAGCCACAACTTAAACCAGGAGCTTGGTACATCAAAGGAATAGTATCTGTGACGTTGGTTCAAAAAGATAACAATATTTGTGATCCGCAAGCGTACACAGTGTATACTGATATTGCCAAATACAGAAATTGGATACTGAATTATATGAAAACATAAATTTTGTATGGTTTTCAAGAAACTTTAAGCCATAAAAATATTTATAATAACAATTTATTAATGAATTAAATATATTTATATTTCATTTTTCTTTTATTTATTTATTTCTAGACATATTGAATTATTACTGATCAGAATTTAGGTTCACCAAACTACTTACGGATTTTACTTAATGTATCTACTACTAAGGAAACATAAAAATTAACGTAGCGGGATATGAACCCTTGTCTCTTGGAAACTGTCCAAGTCCAATTTTTGTATGTTTTCTAAAGTTGTTTATTCCACATTTAGAAAAAGTGTGGAATAACACTATAAAAGTTTAAAAAATATTCCACTTAATATGTTTGGCATTAAAATACAGATTGATATAATACAATGGGATAGGCCCCCACCTTCCAAAAATCCTATTTACAAAAAAAAAATTCAAATTTCAAATATATTTTATATGTGCCTCCCATTCTTTTGAAACAATCTATTTTATTAAAATTGAAGATGACGCCCTAGCTGATTTGTGTGATAAAAAAATTATAAATATTTAAAAGTAAACCAAGGCATCTTCGATCAACTATATGCATAAAGTGTATAGTTGATCGAAGGAAGGCATTAAAAAAATACCATTTTAGATTTAAATTATAACATAATTCTTAACTTGTTGGTAACAAAGATTAAAAAATAAATAATAAGATTAAAAAATTAATAATCAAGTATTCAAATATTTAAAAAAAACTAAATAATTAGTAAGTAATAATTAGTAGTAAGATTGTTGTATTAGCATTAGCTTGACCGACTTCAAAATTATACAATATTTTTTAATTATTTTTGTTTAAATAAAAAAATAGAAAAAGTAAAATTATTTTTTACTTTTTAATTTGTTGTTTGAATTCGGTTATTTTTGTTAAGAATCAATTTATTTTACGATTTTAAGTGATGGGATAAAAGGATGCTTCTCAAGTTAGTGGTTGTTAATGCCTAATTAAGTTTGAAGTTAGGAACTTAAAACTTGGTTTTTATTGTACATATTATTGTGCATACTAACTTTTTCACAAGAACATACAAAAAAATATTCGGGCGTATTAGAAACCTCTCCCTTTTTTTAAATCGGTTAAAAATGAGAACATCCTCTTTTTTCTGAATGTCACTTCTGACGCCCATTTTAACAATGTTTTTCCAATATAATTTTTTTTTTGTACCTCCAGTATAATTTATATTTTTTTACCAAAAAAAAAACTTGTTCAATTTCAACCGGATCCCATAATCATAACCTAACCAAACTTACACCAAAGTATCCTTGAAGTGTATCCTTCCAAATAGAAAAGAATCATCAAAATCAGTGAGCGTGATATTGAGTTATTCGCCCATTAGTCGTGCATATACCTAATGCAAATTTAAGACTTATGTAATTTTCTCACAGATACCATTTTCAACCGGATCTCATAATCAGAATCTAACCAAACTTTCATTAAGCTATGCTTTCAAATAAAAAAAGAATCATTGGAATCGGTTGGCGTGATATTGAGTTATTCTTCAATTTGTCGCGCACACACCTAATGCAAATTTAAGGCTTATGAGATTTTCACAAAGATTACCACCATTATCAGAAATGGACTAAAAAAATGGCACCATATGGGAAGCACTGGTTTTCAAACACACAAAATATCATCAATATCGGTTCACCCAGTTCTGAGGTAACAAACATAAAAAAATACAATCAAATTGATAACCTCCTTTTCTTACAGAAGTCGGTTAAAAAGGTATCTATCTCGCAATGCGGACATCTATCTTTCTTAGTGTTTTACAGTACAGCATCTATCCATATAGGGAGGGATCCATCCCCAAAATAAGGAAAACTTGTAATAGATATGTCAAAAAAAAAATAATAATTCAACAAAAAGGTTAACCCTCTAACATACACAACACTAGCTAAATAAAATTTTTTTTCAAACTTGGAGGCATTTAAAAAGTTTTTATTATTTGACAAATATTTTTTAAAAATTGTATATGTATAAAAGTTGCTTATTTTATTAGTTAAAGGCCGAGAATATAACAAATTAATAATGTGATGGAAAATTAATTTCCTACCAAATATTATTTTTTTGAGTTACGTCACTTTCATTGTAATAATTCAAATAGAAGTACTTTCGTTCTAATAAGAACATGGTCAACGTACTGCCTGTGCACAAGCACTATATAGTTATATTATGTTCATTTAATAAGTTTTATTTTCACGATTATTACACATTTTAAATGAAACTAATTTAACCGGATTAATCGCGTATATTTAAGATTTTACATTTTGGAAACCCGACGTTTCGAACACTTTGCAGTAGTAGGTGGTCACGGGTATAGTAAAATGTAATGTGTAAAATCTTAAACATACGCGATTAATCCGGTTAAATTAGTTTCATTTAAAATTATGTTCATTGTATTCATTAATCGTCTCGCGCATTTTACCACAAGGTGTACAGCATTTTAACTAAAAGAATATAACTTTATATTTAATTTATTTTTATTTTATTCGCTCCTAAACACAAGGCACTGCGTTGCGTTCAACCCTTCAATAAACAATGCTCGAATCCAAGTGAAAAAAGTACAGTCTTCTCTCGACCTCCAGCGATACAGAAATAAGCTGAAAATATATTGTCGCGACCAAATTCAAAAAGTAAAGTATGCAATTTAGATTAGATTATTAGAACTGAACTAAATTAAAATGGGACTACACGGGAATCACCAGCTATCAAATAAAAAAAGAATCATCAAAAGCAAAACTTTTAGTGTCTAACATAATCCTTAATGTAAATTAAGATTTTTTCATATGATTTAGTATCCAGTCCCTGTATTTAGCTACATCAGTGAATATTGTATAGCCATTAGGATCGCATATAACCGCATCTTCTCTGTCACTCTTCAGTGTAACAGAGATTATGCCTTTCACGTAATAAGCTCCTGGTGCTTTAAATCTTCCATATGTATATGATTCAGGCTTGAAATCTTCTACATGGACAAAGAATCCTCCTCCGCTATCACCGTTACATGGGGAAGTACCTAGAATATATGAAGAATACGATTAGACTATTTTTTATTTTAATGTGTAATGAGCTTACGTTTGACTTATCAAGCCTTATGTTTAGTAATTAATGCGTACTTTGACTATCACATTAATATGTCAAAGTGGTATTGTAGTATTTTCATCCATAGTTCGGACATTTCACATTGATTAGCTTCACATATATAGACGATACGTATCATTCTGTTTATTAAATAAATAATCATGTAGTTACAGCGGGCGAAGCCGCAGGCGGGCCGCTAGTCTGTAATATTCTAATATGATTTTTTTACGACATTATCGTAACTTCTATAAGAATTTTTGATTGTTTAGAACTAAAGAATGCGACTTGATACGACGGTTGATATTTGATTTATAAAATATACATAAAGCTAATTATATATTATACGTATATATTTTTGTAACATTACGTTCTTTTAACCCATGTTATGTTTTTTTAAAAATCTGTTAAATTATTCATTTGGGTAATGATTTATAATATTCTTTGTAAAATAACTGTAATAATTGCATAGTAACTCCTGTAAAGTTTTTAAATTAGTTACATATATTATTAGCTAAATGTACAATTGGTAAATATGTAGTTATTATAGTGTTACGGTGTACACGTAGAAAGGATGTTTTTAGGCATTTTTATATAGATTTATTTCAAACGAACGAACGAACCAAAAATCTTTGTATTTACTTGATAATTCTTCCAAGATCAAATCGTTCTTTATCTCTATGTTGAATTAATTACGACTTAAACTTAACTGTTATGATTTATGAAGGTAATCTCCATTAACAATTCAATTTTGTTTATGTTATTGTATAAAATATTGTATAATAGTGCTTCAAAAATATATATTTTTATCTACAGTCATATAACCAAGACGTTTCGAATGTCATTCTTTAGCCAGGAATCTTACCAGCGCAATTGCTATATAACATTCGCAGGCAAACTAATGCCTTGAGTTCATTCAAATGACGATAACTTTTTTTTTAATGAACCGATTTTGATGAACCAAACTTTAGTAGTTAAGTTGAGTTAAAACAAAGCAATTGGTGAAATTGCTTTCAAGTAAATCAGTTCAGTATTTTCAGAGAAAAATGTGACCACACGTATAGGCAGACAGACAGACAGACAAGAAATTTAAAAAATCTTTTTCTATCTATTATTCTCTGCCTATATTTCGTAAACTTCGTAAGGTTTTTTATTACCATCAGGAAAAAGCTTTGATCGGTTTACCGTTTTGGTCTCCAGCACAGAATTTTTTTCCATTCAAAATTTTGTGGTAAAAAAGGGGTTGGAAGAGAATACAGGTGACGTCGGGTACTTGAGGCATAGTTGCTACGCGTAACGTTCTGGTCAGTATGTCCTTCCTATCAAATCCCCACCCAACCACCTGTTAAAAGAAATTATAAAAAAAATAGATGATAATAGACAAATAGAATGATCTATCACTGGGTTAACCTTAAACAAAGTATTCATCTTATAACTTACCAAACCGGTGATTTCGTATGATTCCAGTGTGTCGTAAATCCCGTCGAACCACAAGCAAGCTGGCTGTACGTAGTTGTTATAACGAGCTTCTGACATTAATTTTAGTAAAGCTATGTCATTACTTAGGTGTCTGTGATAAAATTCTTCGTGGACTATTACTTGAAATACCTAAATTTATAATATCGTCAGATCGACGCACCGACTGCTTTAGTTAATTAAGTGTAGTAATTAAATTAAGTTAATTAAGTTTTTTTTTATTTATAACATATAAATATAATTGAAGCCGTCGTGACGCAGAAGCACAAGCGTGCAACCGTAAACGCGATTGTGGATTCGACTCCCACTCGGGGAGACGAAATATTAAATATTTTTATTTTTGTGCTCTGGTAACGAGGCAAAGAGTAGCATTGAGTTCTGCATCACTCAACACGCATCTCGAGAATTCGGCAGAAAGTCGGAAACTGAAGTGTTCTAATAAGAATAAAGTATTTTAACACTAAGTTAAAAAAATCCATAACCTCAAGAGATTGTGTAGTTATATCATTTTCAAAAAGGGAAAATTTTCCAAGAATTACTCCAAGAACTTCAAGATTGTCCGGTGCGCCATTAACTGTTACGCAGTGAGCAGCTGGAAATTACAGTAAAGTTTTGTAATGTTATCTCAGTGTTCTAATAACATCATGAAACGTTGAATTCTATGAACAATTTAAATTTAAAAATGGGTTATATTTAAGTCTTTTTAAAATTTTCTCTAATTAACTTGTCTTTTCTGTACCAAACAAGGAATAGTAAACATAATAAATTTTACAATTTATTAAGTGGAAATCGCACGTTCTTACTTGCCAACTGTTTTACAATTAAGTCTAAATCAAAGTCCAAGAAGCTAGACAGCAGTGAATCTGGAAATGGAAATATTGAAGTATGCTGGTAAAACCTTAGGGATTGTATGAAGGAAACAGCGACAGGGGTATGTGGTAAAGGGAAAAGAGGCTTTAGCAAAAAGCGCTACGAATGGTGGGATGACGAAATACAAAATTCTGTAGAAAGAATGAAGAATGCATGGCAGGATTATAACGCCTCAGGTAAGGATAAAAGTATTAGAGGGATAAAGTATTAGAGGGATACTGATAAAGATGAAGCGTGAAAAGTCAGAGAATGAAAAAAGAGACATAGGGTTGACGAACAACTTCAGGAAAAATACAAAGCTTTTCTGGCGAGAAGTTAGTGTTTCTCCAGGTTGCTCGCTAACCTGTAGAATGAAACAAATCCGCATTTAAGAGATACACAGAATAGCAGGTACAAGCGAGAATGTCACGATGAGAATGAAAAGGAATGTGCAGCTAGTTTAGGCACGTCGAATGAATTAGTGATGAAAAAAGATTATTGACCGAAAAGTGACCGTAAGAGAGGTAGGGAGAGACCTGGGTTGACCTTCGAAACCAAAGCATCGAAGATACTGACCTTCCGTCACGTAAAAAGCTTGAATATCCATAGAGGACATGTATGAAGAGGTTGATAATAGTGGACGAGGCGAAAGAAGTATGCAGGGACTATGGTCCCGTTATGGGAGAGGGCGTTTGTCGCTGCGTTTCCTCTAACTACCCCTCTAGGGACACAGTGAAAGCTGGATTAGATAAGATCGAAATCAAAATAGTTATTCATATAAAACAAATATTCATGTACTTCTCACAGACCAGTCAAAACCAAGTGTTTTGAGATGAGGGTCCCTCCGCATATGTAACCTAAAGTGCCTCTTTTTATCTTATATATAGCGGCGTGCCAGGGCCACCATCCAGGCTCTGTAGTCGATCCCCGTACGATCAGTGGATTTTGTGCTACATTAACTTTACGTCTGCCGCACAATTTGTCCGGCGCTTGGGGAAGATAACGGTAAAGTTGATAACCTCCAAAGCTTTCCTAAAATAATATTTTTTGTTATAAAAACTGTATTAATTATATTAAATAATTTAATTATTAAATCTTATTTTTAGTTTCTATTTTTTTTAGAAAACACAAAGCAAACGAGCACACGGGTCACATTATGGTAAGTGAACACCGCTGTCCACGACCTCGTGTAACACCAGAGGAACTACAGGTGCGATGCCGACACTTTTCGAAGTTACCGAGTAAGTATTTCTCCCAGAACTTCTGAAAGTTAATATTAATCACCACCCAAGTGCATAACATAATTCATGGCCTGTGCTAGAATAGCTTTAAAATATAAAAATATTTGTACTCTACAAGCATTGCTGGATTATAGTTAACTGATGACAGCAGTGCGATAACTATCTAAAAAAACAATTTAGAGGTAGTCAATTCTCGTAATGAGTTTAAATAATTTTTACCATTTCACGAAATAAGTACATCTTTTAACATACTGTCTTTGAGCTAGCTTTATTTTCAAAATTCTTTAATTAGGCAACAAAATTACCAGAACTTGTTTTCGCTACAAGCTTTTGCCAAAATTTTTTTTTTATCTATTCATTTTTATAAAATTATATCCAAGATTATAATAATAATATATATAATTATAATAATTATAATTTTTAACTATTACATGATAGGCCTCTTACTGAGCTGTATTGAGGCAAAATATTATCATTATATAATTATCCATAAATTCACAAATATCGAAATATCTGCTGCACTACTAAAAGTCGCTGAATAAATATGAAGGTGAAATTTCTAGGTAATGAGGTCCCCTACCTATAGATCACCGTTACTGAAACCTAAAAATTGACATCTAGGCTTATGTAGAAAAGAGAAGATTTCAAAAAATTGTTACGGCAACGGTAACAAACGAGACTTTACGTTTTGTAGTCCAGGCAACAAAATTCCGGGCTACAGCTCGTGTATGTTTTACTTTGCTGTGAATTGTGCTACAATCTTTTTTATTATGCTTATAATATTTTTGTAATATAATTCAATTTACCAAATTAGGTTCTTGACATCTTTCGACTCCATTAATCTTAAGGCTTATAATATGTATTTGATGGTATTCAGAGTGTCCTTTGACCGTGAAAATTGGTCCTAAACTTTCACTTTTGTTAGTAAATTCAAATGTATAAATGTTGTTAATAGTGTCTGGTTCTTTTGTAAACCTTGAATTGATTACGGAGTAGTATTCATTCTGAAAGAAAATAAATTGTTAGTATAAAAAATTAATAATTGGCTAGAATATATATATAGGTGAATAAACAATTACAAGATATCGAAACTCCAAGCCACGCATGTACAGTCGAAATTGCGCCACAATGGAAAGAAAACGAAATATACTTCATCTCGTTATGGGATTCCGCATTACAAAAGAAAAAATGGAACCATTATAGGGTCACTTCGTTGTCAATCTGTCTGTCCGTCAGGGGATAAATTATGCTTAAATTATTCAGTTCTAGTAAAAAAAGCGCAACGTTAAATTCTGCCTTTCAAAATGTTAATTTGTTTAATTTTTAGCGGTTAGTGGTTTCACTAGGTTTTTCTTCTGCATACATTGCTAAGAGGTAAATACGTGAAGCTGTTTTCTCTTTATCAATCATGAACCTTCCGAGTTCAAATGATATGAACAGTGACCAAAAGATAACTTACATTTATTATATTTTATTAATAGAAGAGAATATGAAGAACAAACGCAAAATGCTCTGTGGGATTTTTTTAAAGTCAACTTTTACATTCACACTTATTTATTAGTGACAATGATATCTTTAAAAAAGACTGGAGTAAGCAATTTATTCCCAATGCATTTATTATTAAAAATCATTGATTTTGTAAGTGCCTAATCATTTGTAAGGTACTTATTACTTAAGTAACGTGGGAAGTACACACAACATATATTTTACAGTCGATTGTACAAAGTCCTTTTATACTTTTTTTGACTTGACGCTCTACGGTCTCCGCATACCCCATCCCACGTTTTCACATTTCAAAATAATCGATACCTTGTTATCGAAGTTCAATGGGAGATTTTTAAAAAGATGACTTTAAATATTGATATTTACTTTTGTTCGCATACATTTTCCAACTTTCATACAGACATTCGTTAAATAGTATCCAACGCGACGAATATTATTGTTTGACATTCAGTAATATTAACACTGCTGTATGACACTGTTATTTTAAAGTTTGCAATGGCTGATAAACGAAAAATCTGAGATCAATAGTTTTTTTAATCTTGTAAAAACGAATTGTAGATCATCTTAACTTCTGTATAACTTCTTTTTTAGAAATTACTTGTGTTAGGTTTTGTAAAAAAAGAGGGTTGTTGATAAATAAATGATGGTATAAAATCGACCAATGTTAGGTCTTGTAGAAAAAAAGGAGGGTAGTTAATAAATAAATAATATATAAAAGCGGTACACATCGTATTGAAAGGGCATTCCCGAAACGGCATCGAGGCTAGATATAGTACCACTGGTGAAGAAATACATTGGAGGAGTTCATAAGATAAAGTGAGTTTTATTGTTTTATTATATTTCAGAAGTGGGTATGTAACTCTGTAAAAATATTTGCATGTTTTTTTTTCTATACTTTGAGTTTTACTTGCATTTTATATTTGCTGCAAATGTAATCGTGATTCGTGAAACGTTTGGTCAGGGCCACTCTCTGACAATGTGACACGTAGAATGATTATATATTGATATAATTTTAATAAAAGAATAAACAATTTGCCAAGCAATTTCAAAGTAACTTAGCCTGTGAGACGCGTGGTTAGGGCTACTCTCTGACCGTGTAACGCAGGTTAGGCAGAGATTGTTTTGTAAATATCGCGTAATTTTTATATGCACAATTTTGTTGAAATACCTGCGGATATATATTACTAATCTAAAATATTAAAATATTTTAATGTACCCTCGAGTGAAAATTATATCGATTTGCAAATTTGATAATTGAATTTATCATGGCGGTATTTATTTTTTGTGTACTCTACCCAACATTAAAGCATTTCAAAACTAATATTCAATATTTCACTGATACGTGTTATTTTGTATTTATGGTCAAAACGCGACGAGACGTCAATTCAGCAGAGCATCGATGTCCGATTAAAACGGAGAAGCGGTAATGGAGTATGACGACCGTGTGGCGCCGCGGCAGTTACTATACTCTAGAGCAGCTGTACTAGCGTAATGTATGTGCGTCTAAGAAGACTTATGCAGTCAACAAACCCATTGCAAGGTAAGACCGATTGTCACAAATATCAAGATTTCATTAAGTTGCTTGCTCAATGGAAAAACACAATAAAATCGTAATCGAAATTTTAAAAAATTGTGAAAATAAATAAATTCAGTATGCCAAAAACTAAGGCAATGCATAATTATGTTAAGCAGCTAAATTATATATATTATATTATAAATTCAAGGTAGCGAAGTCAACCGCAAGGTGTGAATTAAATCAATTTGATAAATTATTTGCTGACTTAATTGAAAAAAAGTGATGCATTATATATTTTTATATTTATATACAAATTTTATAGAACTTTATTTATATGACCTTATTGACAGTCTTATTTACCGTAGCGTAAAGCTAAGTCAAGTTAAGTATTATGTATATGACTAAAGTGAATTTTATATTCATATTCACGATGCAACGAGATCGGTGTCTGATGTTACTGCAACGCCGGGAGCTGTCGCAGCCGGGTGCTGTCGCCGTCGGGTGCTGTCGCCGCAGGGAGCTGTCGCAGCCGGATGCTGTCGTCGCCAGGAGCTGTCGCCGTCGGGTGCTGTCGCCGCCGGGAGCTGTCGCGGCCGGGAGCTGTCGCCGCAGGAAATTGTTGCGGCCGGTCGCAGCACTAAGAGCAGACGCAGTTAGGCGCTGTAAAGGACACTAGCTGACATTATTTTCAGATCGGGAGGAGGAGATCGGGGGATCCATCGCCGTGAAAAGGTAAAAGGTCAGAAAGTGTAACATTCACTTCTAAAAATATTTTATAAATTTTGAATTTTTCGTCAGTAAGCTTAGCAACTACACTATCTAGTAACCAAAAATATTGTATCAAAACGGTTTATGAATGTTAAATTTGAGTACATTTCCATCTGAATAAAGTTATAAAATTATGGTAAGGGATAGAAGATATTTTTAAATGAAATTTAAACATAATGAGTCCCTAGAAGTATATTATTATGAGAAAAAGAATGCAAAAAAAAGAGATTGACTGTTGAATATATGATTTAAATGACAAAAATACAAGATCTAGTGTAAACGCGTTGAGATATTCTGAGCCTGACCAATTATTGCAATATCTTATGACTTGTAAAGACGAAACAAACAATTATTTTTTTTAACGAATAATTCATCATTCTATTTTGAACATGCGTATACAATTTCTAAAGTTTACGATTAAAAATCTCAAAAAAAGCATTGATAATTCTAGCTTGCTACAAAATAATACATTCACATATCACTAAAACATACGAATAAGTTTTGAATTTAACTATGATGAATAAGTTTTGATTATATGAGGAATATGTTTTGATTGTAACAATTGATGGAATTACAAATGAAGAATAAGTTTTGAATATAACTATGATGAATAAGTTTTGATTATATGATGAATAAGTTTTGATAGTAACAATTGATGGAGTTACAAATGACGAATAAGTTTTGAATTTAACTATGATGAATAAGTTTTGATTATATGATGAAAATGTAACAATTGATGGAGTTACAAATGACGAATAAATTTTGATTGTAACAATTGATGGAGTTACAAATGACGAATAAGTTTTGATTGTAAATATGATGCATAAGTTTTGATTATATGATGAATAAGTTTTGATTGTAACAATTGATAGAGTTACAAATGACGATCATGAGAATTGATGGGTTCACAATCGTATGGATTTTTGAGTAAAATTATGAGAATGGATGAGTTCATTATTGGAACATTTATAAATGATAAATGATTCAAAGTTTTTAAAGTTTTTTTTTTTGTAAACATGTATTAAATAGTTATAAATAATTATTGTAAATCTAGCCTCCATGCCGAGTGTTAGGTTTAACTACGTGCATGAGGACATGGATATAACGGATGATATAACGGATATTTTCTGATTCCCTTCAGTATCATTAAATCGAGGTTGCACTATATAACCAAAAATGAACATTGTTGCACTATGATTATGGGTATGGGTTTACTATGAATATAATATAATTTCCGCACGAATTCGAGGCACTACGTGTTATATGACGAAGTTCGACGCTGCGCTTAATCTCGACAGAACGCTCATTTCTCCTCCCGGGGATCGATCCTACCACTATGGCGTTTACAATCAGATGCCATCCCATTGTGCCACGATGGTATTTAATAGATATGAAATGATTGTTATTTAAAAGAAGCAACAATATTCTATAAAATTTAAAATTAATAGAATATTAGACTTAGGTCTTCAGGCCTTTAGGAATAAATTGATATTTTCATTTCTTCTCTCTGGTGTCGAGGTGAAATGCAGCGTTGAGTTCCGCCACTCAACACTCAATGCCTCTAGAATTTGGTGGAAAGTGGTGAACGGAGTGTCTTAACACCCCTCTGTCTATCCTGCTGTACTTAGAAACCTTATAAAGTTAAAGTTCTAATATTTCGGTATTTAATCGGCCTCATATATTTCGGTATTTTGCTATTACGCTAGTGCATGTTACGTTACATATGTACAAGAGGCTAAAAAGATCTTAACCGCACCAGCTTAAAGTTATTAGTTAAAACGCCTTATTCTTAGATCTATTGCATCGCAGGATTGGCAAGGATATTAAAATATTCCTTTTTCGGCATGTCGTCTAATTTCTAAACCCTGCCATGACCATTGAAGAAACGGCGCGCTTTCTTATCATCCCCAAAAAAATAAAATAATTTAAATTGAACCATTCTTCCGAGTGGTGATCGAGCCCTTAACATTCCATGTTCAGACACTTTCAAATGCTTTTTTTTATTACTTACGAGGAAAACTGAGGCTTCAGCATCAAATTGTACTCTCACTTCTGTTCCAGCATCCAATATTTCATTTATCCATACATCGTAAGTGTGACGGCTATTGTCTGCATAATTTAAAACGAGGTCTCTGGTGTCTTTACAAAAGTAATCATTATGCCACGGAGCATGGTGCATAGTACTAAACGCAGCAATCCATGGCGGATATATCGTCCGAACCTCAGTTATAAGATATAATAATAATACGTAACTTTGTATATTTTTCATAATTTTTAGGTTATCTTTAAACAATATTAACACTTTAGGCACGTCTGTTGTTTATAGCGCTGAGATAAAGACTCCAGTGGACCTAAATCTTTTTATATAGTTTAATTCGTAAAATAGAAGAATAAAAAAAGTAGAAGAATAAGTTACAAATATTGTAAAAACAATAACTAATATATTTTTAAAATTATAATATGAATTGTTGTTTATTTTGTAAATTTCTAAATTGTGTTTATATTCGTATATTCATTGTTTAAAATTTCTAATTTTGTTAATTACTCAATCGTTACTTACTTTGGACATGATAAAGATTTTTTTACTAAGTATTTCCATTCAAAGTATAAATACTCTTAATCAGAGTTTGATCACATCGCGAAACTTAATATGTGATGACAATCCAAAAGTTATTGCCTTCACCTATGTAATGTCTATAGTATTTATAAGTATGGTCATAAGTATTTATGAAAAACTGGAAACTTCATCTGGAAACGATCATACGATTGAAGCTTATTTCGTAGCGCACCATTGTTATCTCTATATCTTATAAAATAAGAACGCATTTCGTCTCTCTGGCCTTTCTAAGCGATCTTCTTCTAAACCACCCTCTTTGATTTTGATGCGGTTTTCACCATTAGGTAGAGTATTTCTCAGGGAAGGTTTATATATAGTTTATTATATGTATATTTTATTATAATTTGACATAAATATGATAAATGTGCATAAAGTCCTACCCGTTGAGACACTTTCACGCATGCGCTGCTTTAATGATAAGTCCTACATGAAAATAATGTACTAGAGTATTATTCCTCTTAATAAGATCTACAAAAAAGTCAGCGACAGCATATTTGTATCTTCTAAGGATAATATACTCACTGAGTATATTTCTGTCTAAAAATAGTAATTTGAATATATTTTTTACTGTGAGGGATATTTGTCCATAATGGTATCAATCCTTATCCTTTTAAATACTTTATTAATTTTCTACGTTAAACGAAGATAAAATTTGTCCTTTACACTAATTTGAAATTACGAATAGTTTTAGAGAAAAACGCATTTAATTGTTGACACATCNATTGAGAGTTCGAGGTCTAGCAGCGACTCGATCGCTGCCGTTGTTCCCCAGGGCAGCATTTTATCACCTGCTCTCAACGCACTATACACTGATGACATCACAACGCCCTAGCGAGTATCACTCAACGAGAAATCCTGCAGGTGGTCCAGAACCTCATCCTCCGTCGAGTGACGCAGACGCCATACTAAGTGAGGTACACCACGCATCATCGCAACATAAAAATAGAAAGCCTGGAGGTACACATTGGTCGTCTCGCGTCCAACGCATTCCGCTGCGCCAATGTATAACCTGCACCTAAGGAGCAGCACTCCGTGGCATACCCGGCCGCCCAAAGTCAGACGTAAGACTACTTCCGAGGGACTTTCTATTCTCCTCCAAATCCGACTCATGAGCCTTGCACTGAACCTTGGTCGTTTAAGATGGGCCTCCCTTAGGAAACCGAGGGTCTCTCCTGACTGAGTTGACCGCCTAGATGGCATTTGATAATCCTTCCAATTTCATACTGTGTCAACGCCCAGATGTCGTTCGGAGCTACTACGGAGATGGACGAGAGAATGCTTCAATTCTGCGCCTGGCTCTATAGCAAAGTTAATTTAGAAGCGATTGCACGTATTTTGGAGTTATCCAATAATTATAATGTATTTCAACGCGACATAGTTGGTTACATCTTTCGTTTAAGTATTTTTGGGTAAGAGAATAGTAGGTAGTCTGCTGTTTATAATTTCTTTCGTTAAAGTTTTCTGTTGTTTGTATCATTTGTTTAAGTGTGTTTTTTTAAACAATTAGAACATCCTTATTGGAACTACGAAAATGGGGGTTGCATTAAGGTTTAAATAATTTTCACATTAGTAATCTTAAGTGTTTTGCAAACATAGGTATATTACATAAATAATTCAGTAGTTAAAGCGGGCGAAGCCGCGAGCGGGTCGCTAGTCTATATATATAAAAGGACATGTACCTGACTGACTGAGGCAAGACGCACGCACAGCCGTAATCGCTGTGCGTAGAAACGTGAAATTTGGACAGGTGTTTATTTTGATAATCTGGACATCCACTAAGAAGGGATTTTGAAAAATTTTAACCCTAAAGGAATGAAACAGGGGTTGAAAGTTTGTATGGATTTTTTTTAAAACGGCACCGCTTTTTATGCAATTTGAAATTCAGAATCTTTAAAATATTTCATTAAACACGTGTTTCATGGTTTTGTAGAATTCACCCCCTAAGGGTCCAAATTAGGATTGAAAGTTTATATGGAAAAATCTTTATTATATTTTATTAAACACGTGTTTCGTGGTTTTTTTAGTATTCACCCTTAAGGGTGCAAATAAGCAGGCGAAGCTGCGCGCGCCCGCTAGTAGTGAATATTTCTATATATTAGTTATATATTTTTGTTATCTTCACACTATATCCCGTAGTTGGTGGAACTTCACGCTGCGTTTTGTTTATTTAAATCTTGCTAAGACAAAGTTTTTATAATTGTTTGATCGATCGTTACTTTCTTATACATTTTATGGCCTCATCACACCACGCACAATCTACTTATGAAAGATAATTGTGAAAAGCAGAGTGATTCCCTTGGCTAGGGAAACTGTTGATACATAGTTTCTTATGGATGTTATAGATGTCCTAGACCCATTTAACAAAGTTGCTACTGAAAAACTCAATAAAATTCGGACCTTATACTTCGAGACAGGCCTCTTCCATACTTGCTCAATAGTTTCTTTACTGATGCTGATGAAGTAGTAGAGATAAAAAAAATTATGTTAATGCTGTGAGATATTTTTATTAGAAGCTAAATAAATGTCTTTCACATATGCTCTACCTATATATAACTGTCTATATTCGGATTCATAAACAGACTTGAAGCCGTTGTGGTTCAGGGGTACAAGGGTGTGACTGTAATGGACGGTTGTGAGTTCTATCCCCACTCGAGGAAATGAAATATTTATGAAATTTTTATTTCCATTTCGTTGCTCTGGTGTCGTGACAAAGAGCGGCGTTGAGTTTCGCCAGTCAACATGCGATGCCGCTACACCTGTGGTCGCAGGTCCCAGGTACTGCTCTAAGCCCAACTATGTTAATACATTTTATAAATCAAAAAATATACGAACTGCAGTTTAATTTACATCATTCAATACAGAAGACAACACGATATTAAAAACAAGCTTCACAATTGCAATCCTCTTTGGACGTTATTTGTACCTACATACATATATGTACTATCATAGACATAGCAACATTAATATAAATTGTATAAATCAAGAACATATTTAAATTATTCAATTTAAGATTCGATCTCTTTATTGTTATCAAATATTCAAAGTGTCTTATTTAAGTATGGAAGTATCCAAAGTTAATTTGCTATAGAGATGCGGTTATGTTCTGGTATTCACGACGACGGCTGACGGCTGTGTGTCAAATCTGATTCAAATTTATGGTTCTGATGTTAACTTTTTTATTACACAACATCATTTAAAACAATATGTTAATTTACTAAAAAATTAACTACTAGATCATTAGTTTTTTTTTTTCATTACCGGTATCTGTAATATGCAAGAGATACTTTAAGATTTAGATTATCTTTTCCTACGTAATTTGTTTTGTTATATGGTTTTCCCTC
This sequence comes from Heliconius hermathena, assembly GCA_013403705.1. NCBI lineage: Eukaryota > Metazoa > Arthropoda > Insecta > Lepidoptera > Nymphalidae > Heliconius > Heliconius hermathena. Next base: position 652,215 of record JAAIXJ010000069.1, read on the forward strand.
TTCTCTTGGTATTCCCAGTGTTAAATCTCATATATTAATAATCTTATCGTAAACATACTTATTAAGGTCAATACGTTTGATGAACTGTAGCTTTGCATTTTGTCTTTTATATATATATTATATATAACCGTTCCTTTGTCTTTATATTTGGTATCTCGTAAAATACTTTTAAAACGAGGTATAACTATCACCAGGTTCGTTTGTTTTCCGCAAATTTTGCCAAGAATTTTTATTTTATTTGTATGAGCCGTAAAAACACAGCTCGCATTTGTCCAGCATCAATATATCCGTTACATCACGAACTCGGATAGAAGACTACCTCGAATGAATGTGTTATGTATGAGGTCAGACCACATCGCGGCACACATCCAGTTCAGCATCTTCATTTCTGGGACGTGAAGCTCTTGAATATGCCGAGATAGTACTGGCCAGCATTCGCTGCCTTAAAACAAAACCGGCCGAATGATGCTCTTGTAGTATATCAGCCATATATAACATTTGGACCAGAGCGTTCATCTAACCTTAAATATCGTGACCGATAATAATGAAATTTTTAGTAATCATTTATGTCAAAATTATATTTATTTATATTTTATTACTTAGTAAATTTTAATATATAATTTGATTTTTTCACTTTGAATATACATGTTGAAAGCGTCTGCACTCCTTTTACATATAGGGTTAAATATTTCAAAACCATACTTAAAAAAATTATCAAAGTTAATCAACAGTTTAGGCGAAGGTTTTTTTTTTATTTACTGTATTACATGTGGCGCAGTTACGAATAAATACCAATAACGTAAACACCTACTACTACAAAAATACTACTTAACGCGGCCGATCTACTACTAGCTACTTTCATTCTCAAAAATATACTAGAACGGAAAAGAGATATCTCTTGTCCTTTTTTACGCAATTCAATTTGACTGCCAATACCTACGACTCGATTTCGTGAATGAGGCGCGTGTGATGTTGTCGCTTTAAATGATTTTCACCTGTGTGCGTCATTCTTAACAAATGGTATTTTATTTTACTACGAAAATTTTATTATTTACATTATTTGAAAAAAATACTTTTTATTTTTGGCAAAATCTCTTTTGTTTTACGAGTATTTGTATTAGGCTTTTAAAGAGTATTTAAAACTGTGGTTTTGTTGTTAAAGTAGTAGTGATGACAAAAACACTCTGTATGAGAATGAATATTAAAGAAACAAAAACCTGTATTCAGTTTTGTCCGTTTTATATATTTAATGCAAATGTTAATGTTCTTTGCTTTTAAAATTTATCAAATTCAAATTCAAAATATTCTTTATTCAAATAAACTCTTATAAGCACTATTGAATCTTCGAATGAACATATAAACAAAAAAAATGCTACCACCGGTTCGGAAGGCAGTTCTGCTGAGAAAAGCCGGCAAGAAACTCAACAGTTGCTCTTTTCAAAGTCAATGGTATTATTACATTATTTGGCAGCTATCCTGCATCACATTCAATAGACACTAATTCCATACATGTTTATCTTCTAAATATTCTTGAACAGTGTAATAAGCTTTACCTGTTAGTATTTTTAAATTGTGATAGTGGCAACCTTAGAATACACTGCGGAAGTTTATTATATACACGTATATTCAGACCCATAGAAGATATTTTAATTTTTTGGACGCGAAAACTTGGCGTAACAAGTTTATCTTTGTGTCTCGTTCCTATCGTATGTATATCACTATTTTTACTGTGACACTGTACATTTTGCTGGACAAACAGAATATTATAATATACAAATTGTGAAGCAACTGTAATAATACCTGCAACTTTAAAAACATCTCGCAGAGAATCTCGAGCTCTTAAGTTATAAATATATCTCACGGCTCTTTTTTGGAGAATAAATATTGAATTTATATCTGAAGCACTGCCCCATAGCAACATTCCATAAGATAAAATACTATGAAAATAGCTATAGTAGACTAGTCGGGCAGTTTCAACGTCCGTCATTTGTCTTACTTTTTTTATTGCGAACGCGGCAGAGCTGAGTTTATCCACAAGTGCTTCCAGATGAGTGTTCCACTGGAGTTTGGAATCTATAGTTAAACCTAAGGCTGATTCCGACACATTGAGGGTTTCTTCTTTAATTTCTACGCTACAATTATATTTTTTAACGTTTGGTAAAGCAAATTCAATACATTTAGTTTTTTAGCATTTAACATTAGATTATTCATATCAAACCAATAAAGAATATGCGATAATGCACTATTCACTTCGTCATAGTTAGTTTTATTTCTGTCTACCTTGAATATTAGAGAGGTATCATCTGCGAAAAGTACAAAAGGCAGATCGTTAATAATATAAAGAAGAAATAAAAGGGGACTAAGACTAGATCCTTGGGGAACGCCCATCCTTAGAGGAGATCCAGATGATTTTACATTATTTATACTAACTTTCTGGATTCTTTCGTTTAGATATGAGGCAATAAGATCAAGGGCAGTATCCTGTATACCATAATGATAAAGTTTTAATAACAGAGTTTCAATGTCACATAAATAAATCACACGGTGGATAAATCACAAAACACTCCAATTGCATTTTGTGATTTCTCTCATGCGTCATAAATGTGCTTTAGGAGTGCAGCACCCGCATCTGTAGTGGACTTGCCTTCGGTGAAACCATATTGCTCGCTATAAAGCCATATTATCGCTAACAATTATTAATATTTAAGAAAATTGAGAGCTGATTAAATATTATTTTTTCAAATATTTTACTTAAAGACGGTAAAATTGTATTAAGAACTTTAACAGACATGCCTCATAAGTCACCAGTTTTCTTTAAATTAAGGCTTTTAAAAGTTTTGGTAATTTCTTCTGGTGACACAGTCTTAAGCACAAAAATTTGTCTACGATGGTTTTTTAGTATTAATACTGCTTTTATTGCTTTGCATTGTCTTTTATTATATAATTCGTATAGTTTGTTTCTGCTTCGGTATATACCAACAGTTGCCCAGTCGCTAAAAGTTAACTTCGAGTTTTTATATATTTGTTTTTCTTTAAAAATATTATCAAACTCTGTTGAGAGTATATAGTATCATCATGGAATGTATCCAGATTTACAAGCGAGCGTAAAGATTAATAATGTTATTATTTACCATATTTAATTAGCCTTAAAATTAGTGGTGAAGAAAAATGTGCAAAGCCAACCCGAGTACGCATTCTACTCCGTATTTAACAGCCTTTAAGATGGAGATAGATGCGCGTTTTAAAGGTACCCATGTCATATTGACCCGGAAATAGTGCCGCAGATGAACATTTTACATTTGTGTGGCACGTGGAAGAAAGTTCCAAAAGAACGGGCGAGGTGAGGATGGTCTTTGAGCTTTTCACAAACTATGCGGCTAGATAATTTAGTTACAAAAATTAGGTCTAATAATTCTTCAAAACACTCCCTGTAGAAAAGACGGTAGAGAACACACATCAAGAAAAATTACATGCAGATGAAACAGGGGACAATATAAAAACAAAACTTATTCACAAGGATTAAATTAGAGTTTTAATTTTTATAATTTCAGATAGTGTTTAGTAGTATAAATGATACAAGTGTAATAGAAAACTATTAGCCTACTGCGCCAGGTAAATTTTGCGAAAGACGGAGAGTTTATAAGAGCATACTGAGTTAATAGTGAGTAATTTTTTTTATTGAAACGATTTTGATGAAACAAACTTTAATTATTAAATGGAGTTAAAACAAAGCAATTAGCGAAACTTTTGAGTAAATCGGTTCAGTACTTTCGGAGATTAGCGTGACCATGCGTATAGACAGACAGATAAGAAATAAAAAATATATATTTTTGCTTTCTATTATTCTTTTTAAGAGTCCCTCTATCCATTTCAGTCAAAATTACTAAATGTACAGACAAAATATTTTTACTGTCTTATTTTGTATTAACCCACTCTGACCACTAAACCATTTCTCACGTTCTCAGAGAACCGTACAAGTGCTCTGATCACCGATGAACCGTACGTTTGTTTCCATAAGACGCAGGTTCAAATCCCAGATTTTTAAACGTTTTCTACAAATATTTTTTCTTCTATTATTACTACTACTACGTCTAAACTATCAAAGTATTTTGATTAATTTCTTTAGGTATGGGTTTAAAATATTTTACCCTATATGCTGTCCCTGTAAAAGGAGCGCTGACACTTCCATCCTGTATAATTTATTAATATTCATATTTTTGATTGTTTGTTTTAATTATTTTTTTTATAAATAGGCCTTTTTTTATAAACAGCTTATACTTTACATAGTAAGCTATGCAGATTTAAAATTTATATAATTTTCTAATAGATGAAATGTCATCTAACAATGATTAGAACCAGACCAAATTATAATGTAACAACACGAGAAGCAATAGAGGAAAAAGAGAAGAAATAGAGGGTCTATTAAATAAAAAAAAGAATAATCAAAATCGGTCCACCAAGTCGAAAGTACTGAGGTAACAAACATTCAAAAATACAATCGAATTAATAACTTCCACCATTTACTGGAGTAGGATAATTTAAAAAAAAATAAGATGATTTTCCGTGTTCTGTGTTACAATAATCCTTAATATCATGTAAATTAGGTTTTTTTCATATGATTTAGTATCCAGTCCCTGTATTTAGCTACATCAGTGAATACTGTATAGCCATTAGGATCGCATACTACCGCGTCTTCTCTGTCACTCTTCAGAGTAACAGACACTATACCTTTCACGTAATAAGCTCCTGGTGCTTTATCTTTTGGTCTAAATAAAATTGGTTCAGTCTTGTAATCTTCTACATGCACAAGGAATCCTCCTCCGCTGTCACCGTTACAGGGGGAAGTATCTATAATTTATGAAGAGTACTATTAGATTATATTTTCTTTTTATCTATGATAAGCTTACGTCAGTCGGTGTCAATCAGGTTAATAGTCATAGTGGTATTGTAGTATTTTCATCCATAGTTCGGATATTTCAAGTCCTTTAGCTTCACGCTGCATCCCTAGCGGTATAGTCAGAGAGAATGGAGCGTTAAATGCTACGGCTTCTGCCTCTTACGCCTCCACCACTGTCATCAACCTCTTTATACATCCCTCCGCGGGGTCCTTATGCTTTTTACATGACATTTCTCCAATATCATCGATACCGTTTTTGAAGGTCAAACGTGCCCAAACGTGCAGTTATGCTAATGTTTTGTCATCTCATTAATGCAGCTAACGCACTGTTAACTGTGTTTCCAGCAATAATAGGCCTTTCCACATCTATTTCATATCTGCCGCCTCTACTAAACATATTTCTCAATTATACCACATCATTCACTTGTTCTAATATCTTACCATTTACGATGATCTTACAATCCAATATGTTATTTTAATTTTTCTCGTTTGCGCTCGCCAAAGCGGGGCGTTGAGTACCGCCAATCGGAGAACGTCTTAATATTTTTCAGGTTTTCTCTGCCTCTACTTCGTAAACTTTGTAATTTTTTTATTAGCATCAGGATAAAGCTTTAATGGGTTTACCATTTTGGTGTCCAGCACAGAATTTTTTTCCATTCAACACGTTTTGGTAAAAAATCGGTTGAAAAAGAATGCAAGTGACGTCAGGTACTTGTGGCATAGTGGCGACGTGTAACGTTCTGGTCAGTCTGTCCTTTCTAACAAATCCCCAACCAACGACCTGTTAAAAGATATTCATTCAAAAATCATAATACTTCAAGTGTTCAATGTAGATTTTACGTTTGTGGGTCTAGAAATTTTTAATTTTCTGCCCGAATTTGAGGCACTGCTTGCTCGACTATAAAACTCAATGACGCGCTTTGTCTTAAAGAATGAAAATCTGTAAGAATTAAAACGTAGCGGGAATTGATTCCGAGTATTTTACCCAAATGATAAAAAATTGTATACTTATTGTTAAAAAGGGAGAATTTTTTTTTTACTCTTAATACTCTCTATCTGCCATTTAATCTATAATATATTTAAAAAAATAAGCAAAAAAGATAAACAGAGTAATATGTCACTGGGTTAACCTTATACAAAATATTTGCCTTATAACTTACCGAGCCGGTAACTTCGTAGGAATCCAGTGTGTCGTAAATCCCATCGAACCACAGGCAAGCTGGCTGTACGTAGTTATTATAACGAGCTTCTGACATTAACTTCAATAAGGCTATATCATTATTTAGATGTCTGTGATAAAATTCTTCATGGACTATTACTTGAAATACCTAAAATTTAAAAATTAATAAGATTGTCAGAAAGTGAGTTATCAGAATTGAAGTATTGATAGATTGACTGATTGACTCACTGATGGATTTCCTGTGTCGCTGGGTTATTGGGTAATTTATTATATACATATTCATAAAATTGAGGCCGTCGTGAAGCAGGAGCACAAGCGTATAAACGCGAGCGTGGGTTCGATTCCCACTCGGTAGGATGATTTTTTTTTCGTTATAGTAACGAGGTCAAGAGCTGCATTAAGTTCTGCCACTCAAAGTCTCGATAATTCGGCAAAAAGTGGGGAACAAAAGTGTCCTAATAAGAATGCAGTGTCTTAATACTAGGTTAAAAAAATCGAAATGGATAACCTCAAGAGATTGTGTAGTTATATCATTTCCAAAAAGAGAAAACTTCCCAAGAACTACTCCAAGAACTTCAGGATTGTGCGGTGCGCCATTAGTTGTTACGCAGTGAGCAGCTGTAAAATTACAGAAAAGTTTTATAATGTTGCGTCAGTGTTCTAATAGCATCTTGAAACTTTGCTTATTCTATGAATAAAAAAATCTTAGGATTGTGATTGTCTTGTCTATTTAAAATAAGCTCTAATTAACATGAAGCTATTTTCTCTTTTCTATACCAGACCAGGGAATTGTAAATATTGTCAAAATAAAAATTTCGAATCCCACTCTCTACAGTCCGACTCAGACTTGCTATCTATCTGTATTACAAGAAAGTCTAAATAAAAATGGCTATTAAATATTCATTTATTGCTTACAGACCAGTTAAAACCATATGTTTTGAGATAAGAGTCCCTCCGCATATGTAACTAAGGGTGCTTTGTTTTGTCTTATATATAGCAGCGTGCCAGGGCCACCATCCGGGCTCTGTAGTAGATCCCCGTACGATCAGTGGATTTTGTGCTACATTAACTTTACGTCTGCCGCATAATTTGTCCGGTGCTTGAGGAAGATAACGGTAAAGTCGATAACTTCCAAAGCTTTCCTAAAATTATATATTGTTTTTATTATGAAAACTGTATTAAGTTAAATTTGAATTGTGTTGCAACAACTTTTTTGTTATATTTATAATATTTTTATAATATAATTCCATTTACCATATTAGGTTCATGACATCTTTCAACTCCATTAATCTTGAGACTAATAATATGTATTTGATGGTAATGAGAGTTTCCTTTGACCGTGAAAATTGGTCTTAAACTTTTGCTTTTGTTAGTAAATTCAAATGTGTAAATATTATAAATAGTGTCTGGTTCTTTTGTAAACCTCGAATTAACCACGGGATCGTATTCATTCTGAAAAAAAAAATGTTTGTTTAAAAATTAAAGAATGACTAGAATATTATCCAGATGAATTCTATAAGTTAAAAATATATGGTTAATTAGACATTGCAAGGAGAAACGGCGCAAGATACTCAGCGGGTCTTTTTTTTTAAATCAACATTTAAATTCACACTTCTTTATTAGATTTCTTTATTAGAGAAACTATTGTCAATATTTTTAAAATAGGCTGGAGCGAGCATTTTATTCCCAATACTTGTCTAATATCTATTGATAAAATCATTGATTTGGCAAAAGCCTAAACATTTGTGAGGTAATTAAGTACCTAAGAGGATAATAAAACTATCCTTTTTCGGCATTTCATCCAATTTGTAATACCCGCAGGACCCCTAATGGAACTTACCGACGCGCTTTTTTATCAGCCCCAAAAAAAAATATCCATTCCCCTGAGTAGTTATTCAACACTCAAAATTTCATGATAAGTCGAACATTAACACACAGCTCCAAATTTAAATGCATTTCTTTATTACTTACGAGGAAAACTGAGGCTTCAGCATCAAATTGTACTCTCACTTCTGTTCCAGCATCCAATATTTCATTTATCCATACATCATAAGTATCACGAGTGTTCTCTGCATAATTTAAAACGAGGTCTCTGGTGTTTTTACAAAAGTAATCATTATACCACGGAGCATGGTGATTAGTACTAAACACAGCAATCCATGGCGGATATATCGTCCGAACCTCAATTATAAGATATAATAATAATAGTACATAATTTTGTATATTTTTCATATTTTTGAGGTTAGCTTCGAGCAATACACACGAGCACGTCTGTTGTTTATATTGCTAAGATAACGACTCCACTAAATATAAATCTATTAATATACAATGTGAACATAACACACAAAACGAACAATTTTAAAACTTTTACCGGTATGTTGGTTTGTCCGGACAAATTTCCGAAAAGGATGAACCGATTTGTATGGGACTTTCACTTTTAGAAGAAGAAGTAGAAATGAAAATATAAATGTAAATATTTCACTTCCTCGAGTGGGGATCGAATCCACAAACAGTCGATTTTACAGTCACACTTTGTGCCCCTGCGCCACGACTGGTCTCTAATGATAAAACAATATTTAATAATACACTGTAATTATTTTAAGCGCTAATATACTATTCTTACCGAATGCAGTTTTTGGGCAGAGCGCGAAATGGCACGGAGCTCTAAACGAAGCCTCGTTATTTCATTCTGTGCGTGGCGTTCGCAAGTGACTTGTCACTTTATACAATTAAAATTCGTTAAGAAAATTTAAAAAATTATTTAAATTAAATCGAGGTTAATACGTCAAATCGTTATTTTGTTTAAGAATATTACTTATATGGGATTATATTGTGGTTAAGTTATGTGATTTCTTCATTTTAAAGACTTAAATTCCATTCTATCAACTAGTAGGCATTGAAAACCTTAATCTCTTCACTCTTTACTGTGGTCGTGATAAAGATCGACTATTGACGTCGCAATATTTATTGTGTTAAACTAAAAATATGACAAAAATATCTCATTTATTACTATTACTTTGTACTTCCATTCCAAGTATAAATACTCTTAATCAGAGTTGGATCACATCGCGAAACTTAATTTGTGATGACAATCCAAAAGTTATTGCCTTCACCTATGTAATGTCTGTAGCTGAACATTATTCTATAAGTATTTATGAAAAATTGAAAGCTAACACGATCATACGATTGAAATTTGATTCGGAGGGGACCATTGTTATAGTGAGTATTTGTGCATTTTAGTTGTATATTTTTGTTACATTCACGCTATATTAAAAATTTTGGTAGTAACTTGTTTAGTAGACAGATGGTGGAACTCAACGCCGCCTTTTGTTTATTTAAATCTTGCTAAGATGGTCTTTATAATACTAACCGATGATGCTGACCCCATCACTAAAGCGAACGACCCAAAATACGTAGGTAGGGCTACACACAACCGCAGCCACACACGTTACACACACCGTCCTCGCCGGTAGAGACGAGGTCCCAGTTTTTCTGTGGCCCAATCACGCCTCGGCGCGAGAGGTGCCCGCAATTAACAATCAAAAAGGGCATCAAGAGCCCTACCCAGTAGGCCTAGCTCGGACCGAGCGAAGCGAAGTCCCCCACTACAAACGGTGTACGCAAATTGCGATCCGAGTCTCAAAGGAGACGCTCTTGCGACACTGTGTTCTCATTTGTTGGTGCCTTCCACGGTAGCCAAGCCAAAGTCAGAGCTCTTTTAGCTCGGCCTCCCCAAGCCCGGTGACGCTGTAGAGGCCAGTAGGGCCAACAGCATACTGCTCAATCGAAAAAAGGAAAAGGAAAGGTCTTTATAATTGTTTTATCGGTTCAATTACATAAAATTTGTCTTACTTTCTTATATATTTTACGGCTTTATCACACAATGCACTTATGCAGATCCAGATCACTTAGGTGATGCAGTGCAGAGACTGATCCCTAGGCTCAATGTCTTTTAATATAAAATTTCTAGATTGAAGTAGAAACAAAGTTTCTTATGGACGTCTCTGTTAAGTTTAACAGTTTTATATTTAAATATTGTGTGTATAATATAGATTATTTAAATTTGATCGTAATTTTTATTCGAATAGATAATTTATGACACTAACAATATTGAAAATAACTTTAGCTTCACAGTTCAGATTGGCCTCTTTAAACGATTTTTTTTTCAGCTTCATGCTGTATCTCGTACACAACAACGTAAGCAGAGGAAGTTTATCGGAAGACACTCCGTTCCCCATTTTCCGCGCAATTCTGAGTGGCAGAACACAACGCCGCGCTTTGCCTTGTCACCAGAACGAAGAAATGAAAATATTAAATATTTAATTCCCTCGAATGGGGATCAAACTCATAACCTCGCACGCTTGTGCCCCTGCATCACGAGTAGAATCACATATACTATGGAAGTATGTATGGAAGTAACCAAAGTTACTTCCATACATACTTCCGGTTCACGGTCTTAATAAGACGATTGTAGCCAACGTATATACTTATACTCCAAATACCAAGCTATAGAGACGCGGATATATTCTGGTATTCACGACGACGTCTGTCTCTCTAAATCTGACTTAAACTTATGGATATGGTATTAAATTCTGTTTCGTAACATAATAAAAAAAAATAATAATAAAGGACGGCCTACTATCATTAGATCGATTTTTAAATTTTCTATTTTTTCAGCAACGTTACCTGTAATATGCGGGAGACATTTCACGGTACTTAGATGATTTTTTCCTTTACAATTATTTTTTTAATTTGGTTTTCAATCTTTACTTGGCATTCCTAGCAATAAAAACATCTCATGTATTAATAGTCTTATCGTATAGCATACTTCTTAAGGTCAATTCATTTGATAAACTGTAGCTTTACAATTTATCTTTGACATAATATATGTAGCCGTTCCCTTGTCTTTTGTATTGAATATGTGATGAGTTACTTTTAAAAGAAGGCAACACTACCTCGCCTCCACATGACTTTCAATTGGGCGTTAAACAAGGATGCGCCATGCCAGCTTGGTTGTCCAATTTGTATTTGTCCCCAAGGAGTGCAACAAGGTGACACGGAAGTGCAAGTAGTTGACTTGAATGTAAATCGTCTGCTGTACACAGCTGATGCAGTACTCATTGCATCATCAGAATGCGAGTTGCAGGCCTTAGTCACCACTCTAAAAGAAGTGAAAATAATGATCCTAAATTCGAGTAAGACAAAGGTCGTCTTTGAAACGTATTTGAAACTAATGAAGAAAGGATGAAATGCAAGATAAGTATAAATTAGAAAAAGTGAATGAAGTGGTATATTTGGGAAGTATATTAAGAAAGGAGTATTGCTAACAGGGTTAATGGTGCCTTAGCTTGATGAGACGGCGAAACGTCAACACAACTGCACACTAGACCGTACACAATGCAGTGTTGTCACCGATGAAGTTACGTTAACAAGTTAAAAGCCAGCAACGCACCTGTAGCTCCTTTGGTGTTGCGCTCGTGGGCAGCGGTGATCGCTTACCATCAGGTGACCCAAACGCTCGTTTGCCTTGTCTTTTTTGCCTTAGCACATTTCAGATTTCGTATTGCACTCTTAACTTCTTTTTTACTGATTTCGCCATTAGCTACATCAAAATTCAGCGTTTCACCGTTACTTTGAGACTAGGGCGTCATCACATTCATACATCTCCTTGTAGAATTCCGCCCATAGCTGCAAAACCTGTGGTTTTTTTTTTCAATGTGTCCTATATCATCGGCATACATAATCGGCCATGGAGATTGGTCTTGAATGTTAGTCAAGATAGTATTGAGTACTACATTGGATTAGAACGAACTAAGAGCCGACCCTTGGTGAACCTCCACTGAAATCTGGAAGGGTTTGATGTCGCCAACAGCAATTCTAACTGAAGAAGCGGAGTCGTGTTATATGTTTGTATGTATATAATGTACATGTGATAATCTCAATATAGGCCTCAGGGATCCCTTTTGATCACAATGCCCACCAAATATTGATGAGGCACACAGTCAAAGGCCTTCTGCAGATCTAAAAAGGCCAAAGCAGAGCTTTAGTTTTTTCCCCGAAAGCAATACCTGTCGCGTAACACCTTAAATATTATACTTCAATTTAAAACATAATCGTAATTTAATGTTCTATAAGAGAACTGGAACAAAAATTAATATTTAACAAATAAAACCTGTACGTCAGTAATGGCGCAGGGGCACAAAGTGTAACTGTAAACGCAACAGGTTGTGGGTTTGATACTCACTCGAGAAAATGAAATATTTATTTAAATGTTTATTTCCATTTCTTCGCTCTAGTGTCAAAGCGTGGCGTTGAATTCAGACATTACGTGTTGATTGGTGGAAACCAATCAACATGTAATGTCTGAAAATTCGGCGAAAAGTAAGGAACGGAGTGTCTTAACACTAATTTATCGCTGCCTACGCTGCTGTGTGCAGGTTGCAGGGTGAAGCTGTTTTTTTTTTTAATAAGTGTATTCAGTTTTTGTCTGTTTTATATTTTTAATACAAATGCTTTGCTTTTAGAATTTATCATCAAAGAATGTATCAAGATTTACAAGCCAGCCGGATATGATTAATAATGTTTTTAATTTAGAAATTCTGGAAGATGTTCAAAACTTTGGGTTCAAAGTAGCAGGAAACCTCCCACCTGAGCATCCACCATATTTAATTAGCCTAAAAATTAATGGTGAAGAAAAATGTGCAAAGCCAACTCGAGTACGTATTCAACTCCGGACTTCAGAAGCATTAAAACAAATTAATTTAAATATTGTTTTTATGTACGAAAAGACGAGGCAAACGAGCGTAGGTGACGAGGATAGATGTAACAGGTTACCACCACCACCACCTGTTAATAAGTATTAACAACCGCCCACTACCCTGTCTAACACCAAAGGTACACCATAGGTGGGTTGCCAGCCTAGATATGCGGCTAGATAATGAAGTGACAAAAATCTTGTCTAATAATTTCCCAAAACACTTGAGAAAACATGTAACAAACGGTGAAGAACACACGACAAGAAATAAAAATATAAATCAGTCTGACGCTGTATCCCGCATACAGCAGGGAAAGCAGAGAAAACTTAGTGTTATGACACTCCGTTTCCCACTTTCGCCAAATTCTGAAGGCATTGCGTGTTGAGTGGCGGAACTCAATGCCGCGACAAAACTTATGCACTATTTATTATTATTATTTTATTTTTTATTTCAGGTAGTGCTTAGTAGTATAAATGGTACAAGTATAATAGAAAATTATTGGCCTGCTGCGCCAGATAAGTTTTGCGGAAGACGGAGAATTTATAAAAAACATACTGAGTTAATAATGAGTGGCTCGACCACTAGGTCTGGTTACTGGCCTTGGCACGTCGCTTTATATGGTCGGCAATATAATACACTAAAATACAGATGTGGAGGAACTATATTATCGAAACTTTTAGTTTTAACAGGTAAACTACGCGTTCTGTCAACAATTAAAATCTTGAAATGTTCGTAAATATATAGATTTTGACATGGAATTAATATTTACTTACAGCCGCTCATTGTGTCACCAAAAATGGAGCGCCTATAAATCCAGAATCTATTGGTGTTGTTCTTGGTAAATTTCGTCTTCTTAGTACAGAACTAACAACTCAAGACAAAGAAGTAAGGAAAATAAAATAATCTTACTAATTACTACTACTAATTACTTAAGAGCCTAAAAACTTCTCATCTCTCAAACTTCTCATTGTTAATAATTCAATATATATATTTTTTGTCATTCGGGCAAAATATGTATATATATATATATATATATATATATATATATATATATATATATATATATGATGTTTAGTACTACTACTGTAGAAAATTATGTTTAGTAGTAGTTTGTATGTTTAGAAGATGTAGTTAAGGAGCAGGATTCCAATACTCACTTAAAAATTGTTGTTGTCAATGTTCTAGATCTTCCGTATAATTGTCCACGATGAGTTCGATCGCAGAGAGTTAAATAATGATATAGCTCTACTACAATTGGACTCAGAGGCTAATTTCAATAATTATGTCCAACCAGCGTGCTTGTGGTTTGATGATATTTATGATCAGCTAGACTCCTATGAGGTCAAAGGAACGGTATGGTACTAACATACTTAATTTAAAAAGTTAACTTTAAAATGCCACCATAAGCACTTACGTTTTATGGGTTAGTACATGATATTTATAGAATAATCCCATCTATGATAAAGTTTCAAAAACTATTGTAATATAATTTCCCAACAAAAATGGCTCCCGAACATCTAAAACTTAAAAAGCCTTAAAAAACACCTAAAAAGTGACTTAGAATCAGAGTTAATCAAAGTTTAACGGAGTTGTGTCAACCGACCAATCTGGTTATAGAAGATATATATAAATGAAGAGATAAAAAAAAATATTAATTAAGGCCGGTCGTCGACCAAGCGTGAGAATGAAAACGCCAAGAAACGAACGAAAGGTTATGAAACGAAATGATCTTTTTATTGCCTCGCTCTAAGAACGAGGCGAAACGCGGCGTTGAGTTCCGCCACTCAATCCACAATATTTCTAGAATTCGACGGAAAGTGGGTATCGAACGTATACCTTAATGGAAACGGGGTGTCTTAACAATAGGTGGTCAAGTTCCCTTTGCCGGTGCAGAGCAGGGTTACAGCGTGAAACTAATAAAAAAAAATCTATTCGAATGTATGGGAAAAATATAATTTAGATGAAAACATAAAGTATATCAACATTTAGGTAGTAGGATGGGGCTTTGATCAGGCAGAGTCTACCACGAACGAACTTCGGGAAATAACAATACCACTCGTCGCAGAATCAATTTGTATCAGATATGATGCCGTATTCTACAGCAATATATTAAACGAAAAGAAGTTTTGTGCTGGATATAGTAACGGTAAGCAACATAAAATTTTCTATTTTAAAGTTAATAAATTAAAGTGTCTATTTGTAGTTTCAGAATAACAGTTATATGTTATATGTTAACATTTCATCGGTAACTATATATAAGTGCATATAATTACCGATACAATATTAAAACACAATCTCATAATTTTAAAATTTTTGTCTGTCTGTCATTCGTATTGTCTACTAATCTCCGAAACTGCTGAACCGATGTTTTACAGGACTTTCACTGGAAAACGGAAAAATTGTGCAAAATAGAGAAATGTATGTTTGCCGCGCAAGAACCTAGCCTATATAGATTGAAGTTTAGTTATTTCACTTTCAAAAGTTTTAAGTAGAGTAGTTCTGGCATATGAAGCCGCAGAGAGATCGCTAGTCTATTAAAGTTAGATTATACTAACAAATAAAATTCCTAGTGATATTTTGAGGCTTCAAACATTCGTCAATTCGTTATGACTTCTTACAATTTTTTTTCATCACCCTAACTTATTATTTTTTAAATGTATTCAATGTTCAAATATTCTTTTTGTGTAAGTTTATTGTTTAAATATAGATTACAGTATTGGTGCTATATAAATTATGTACTTATTTTTGGGAAATTAGGAACCTAGTGATAAGACACTCCGTTCCGATCAAGATACTTCCGTTCGCTATTTTCCACCGAATTCTGTAGCAATTGTATATTGAATTGCGGATCACGTCGCCGCTCTTGGCCTCGACACCAGAAATGACCTGCCGCGTTTACTGCGTCATGGCTTAATATAATATTTATAACGGCTAAATATTTTTCTTTATATATATATATTTATGTATATCGAATTTCAGGAACTGCAGCTTGTAATGGCGACAGTGGCGGAGGATTTATAGTATTCGTGCCTGATGCTAGGACACCTTCTTATTCGTATCCACTTGAAAGGAGATCTGGGGCCTGGTACGTTAAAGGCATCGTGTCAGTCACATTAGCCAAAGAAGATTCATCAATATGTGATCCTAAAGCGTATACTGTGTTCACTGATGTAGCTAAATATAGAAATTGGATATTAAAATATTTATGAATTCAAAAAAAAGAATCACTTATTTCATTAGTTTTATAAAGTCCCATTTCTAAAACAAAAAAAAAATTAACCACAACGTAACAATTTGTTTGCTCTATTATTTCAGATTCACGCTACACCCCGCACATAGCAAAGTAAGCAGGTTCCCCAAATCCCCCGCTTAGTTGAGTGGTAACACGTTCGTAACAAGTCTTATATGAATGATAAAATGAAACAATTCATTTGCCATAACGGGTAACTGAGAATCAAACTAACAACTATTACGTTTACAGTTAAACATTTCCACTGTGCCTGTTGCCGATGACAATAATTTATATTATATAACAATTTATCCTATACATTCTTATAACTCTAAGAATTTGTTTTAATTTTATAAATTCAAATTCAATATTTTCCTTATTCAAATAGACTGTTGTAAGTACTTTTGATCTTTGATCGACGAATGCACACCAACCATTATTTAAGTATAATTACCAACAAAACTTTGTCACATAAGTAAGTGATAGTATCAATTATTACTTCACAAGATCCTCCAAGTAGTTCGTTGGATATGCTATCTCCAACAGATTTTCCTTTTTTCTGCGATTTGATGGTTCTAGTGACTTCTCATTATACACGGGATCTCTTCATTATTAATGTTATCATACACAACTGTATATCTGTGTGTTTTCATCTGTCGTTACATTTGTATAATTTACGATAATATTCAGTCGCTATTTGTAATATTACAATCTTCTTTGTTTTATTTTTCAAATTTCTGTGATGTTTCATATTACTGATCCAGTTTGAGTATTATCTTAATTCTATTTGCGCTTTCTTGATTCCACTTGTATTTTCTATGTAGTAATTTATTATCTCACTTCTCGGCTTTTCTCTATGACTCCGTATTTTTGAATTTATTTGTTTACTCAGCTTTTCAATGTCCTGTTTTTTGTTTTTTCTGTCTTCCAACATAGAATTTGAATCATCAGCTTTCTGCCTTCCGGACATAATTTATCATTCGTTACTTTTGTTTTTGTTGTTTTCATTCCGTTTCTTTAAGTTGCTTTTCAAGGACATCATATTTTTCTTGAACATTTATTTGAACATTTCTTTTATTTTGTCAAACTTTACTCGTAAATAATCAAAATCATTTTCTGAACGTGATAAATATAGTGGTTGTTTTGTATGCTGAATATATTTTCTTGATCTTTTCGGATTCCTTTGATAATTGTCCTCGAAGTAATCTGTGATCTGTGCTGTAATTAAATTTGTTAATGATATCTATATTTGAGAAGAATTTAAATTTGTGTGACTCGCACTTAACTGGTGTTTTATCTGTTAGCTTCGCGCTGTATCCTGATGAAGCGGGTTAGACAGAGCGAATCTAGTGCTAAAACGCCTACTTGATCTTGTTAAAATAGCAAAAAAGCGAAAATATTTCTTTTCTCCGATAGGGAATCGAACCCATAACTATCGCGTTTACAGTCACAAACTGTGTAATAACATTACTTGAATAGCACATAACTAGTTTGTATAACGTGTATGGGTCGCATCAACGTTTGTGTTACAGTTAATGTAATAAAAAGGATTTTTTTCAAAATATCGACTTTG
This sequence comes from Heliconius hermathena, assembly GCA_013403705.1. NCBI lineage: Eukaryota > Metazoa > Arthropoda > Insecta > Lepidoptera > Nymphalidae > Heliconius > Heliconius hermathena. The sequence continues at coordinate 669,849 of JAAIXJ010000069.1, forward strand.
AGAAACGTGTCATACATAATTGACTGGGGCATAACATTTATATTATTCATGTTATTATATTTTTTTATTTTTTCTTTAAATATTCTGAATTGTTGTAATTTAATAACACCGGCCAAATGTTATTATTCCGTCTCGCCCAACCAATTACATGATTATAGGTCAACGGAAACATGACTTTTAAAAGTTAAGTATTGTTATTTGTAACCAAATGACAAAACTATACATTTTGATGGGGTAGGAGCTAAGAATTCCCGTGGACCTAGAGGACTAACTTTAAATTTTGTGGGCAGTAAGAACTTATATTTTGTTATATTTCACAAAAATCACCAGAATTGGATATTATTTACAATTAATTTCATATAAGTTTTTCCACTTTTATAAATCACAAATCGACTTCACGCTGTATCCCGTACACAGCAGGGCAGGCAGAGGGAACATATTGTTAAGACACTCTGGTCCCCAGTTTCCGCCGAGTACTGGAGGAATTCCATGTTCTCTACACCAGAGCGAAGAAATGAAAATATAAATTTCCTCATTTCCTCGAGTGGAAATCGAACCCACAACCGTTTAGAGTCACACTTTTTTGCCCCTGCGTTATGACCTGCCTTATATAAGTCACGTTCATTCATCATAAGTCACGTTCCCGTTAATCTACACTACAGTCATGTAATGAGTACCTGGACCCGACTCACACTTGGCCGGTTGTTTACTTTACAGCATTTTTTTTACTTTAACCGCAACTATCATTGATCTTTTGTCTCAACTTGCTCATTTAGGTATTAAAGTTGCAGTGCATTTACGTGTTCAGAGTGTAAAAGTTATCAATATTGTTAAATATAAATGTGTATATACATTTATCTAATACAATATGTTTGTATATTATGTGTAATAGATTAAATATTTGTATTGAATTACTTATTATAATAAGAATAAGGAGTAACTAAGATCAATGTCAGGAAAAACCTGATTTCACAAATCGACAATCGCAATCGTAAGTCAAATTAAGGTTATATTGACTGGTTATTATTGTTTTCCTTATTTAGATAAAAGTGATGCTAGTTTCTTAAAAGGAGTTTTACATATGTGTATGTATGTATTCATAAATTCAACTTAGAAACCATCCAAATATTTACATATATACTTTATTTATCTTTCTATATGTTCATTTTGTTTGTGAAATAAACAAGTAAGATTTGTATTAATATGTTGAATTCTTTTATTGATAAAACCAAAGTGTAAGTTCTCAAACTTAATGTAACAATTGACAACGTCTCAAGTGCAACCTGGATAATAAAATTGCTTGGATATTTATCATTAGATACATGTACTTTAAGTAGAATTTTTAGCAGACTCACGTATACAGCAGTGTGGGAAGAGTAAATATAGTGTTAAAATACTTCGTTCCTCAACTTACGTCCGAATTCGAGATATTGGGTGTCGCACTGTCCCAGCAATGCGAAGAAATGAAAATAATTCAGTTCCCCTTAAAGAGATCAAACCCACGACCAGCGCACTCCTCCACTATAAAATGTTGTATCAGTTTATTCACTTGAGGAAAATGTGCCTTTACTGTGCTACAAGACTAGCCTGCTCACTTCACTTAGTACTAGGTATAGTAAACGAGTGTCATAAACACATAGTTTTGTAGTCATATTTAACTTTTAATTTTATTTAATTTCAGATACATACATACATCTAAATAAATCAAAATGAAAATTTTAATGTGTTTGGTCATTTCAATATTGTTTTTTGAAGTGGAAACTGCAAATGATTCTGGATGGTCGTTTGTTGGTAATCCTATAGGTTTCGCTCATCCTTGTAATGGTTCTGATGACATAACCTCGTCCTTCGAGGCCAACAGACCTCCTGAACTGGAGAACTCTTACAGCGTATATATACGAAAAAATCTTCCGGCTGCAACTAAAATAAAGTTGCGATTTGATGCTGATGCCAGCGTTGAGTTAGTAAGTACTTTACTACACTATTTGTTGCGTATCTATTATTAAAATGTTAATCATTACTATTGACTCTATTCCACGCTGTATTCTCTGTTTTTGTAGTGTTTATATCGCTCGTTTGGTTCAACAATGATGTAAGTGCACTTTAAAATAAATTAAATATGTCAGTATGTGTGGAGAGATTATTTACAAACTTTAATATCTTCTCCTGCAATAAAACAAAAAGTGCAATTAGTTATTGTTACACCAAACAATCAATATATTATAATATAATAAATAATGTCGGAAATTAAAAAGGAAAATCTAATTAAAAAAGAAAGAAGAGAGAATTTTTTAAATATCATACATACATAGGTATTATTCCTTCGTGGCGCATTAGCACTAGTGTTTGCACACTAGTGTAAACGCAACAATTTGTGTAAATTTTTTGGGAGTATGCAATATTTAATATTTTCACACCGGTACCGTCCTACGATAGTAGGACGGTAGGCAGAGGGATCCTGGGAACCTAGTGTTAAAACATTTAATATTTCTACATCTCCATTATTTCCTCCTGTCGAACTATAGCCACACTCTCCTCAAAAATAAATTTGAACGGGCTTTGATGAGTATTTGATGGGTATTTTTTCTAAGTGTGGAATAACACTTTAAAAATGTTTAAAAATAAATAATAAGTATTAATAAATGTCTGTTTTCAGCATAACAAATCATATGCAAGAATATTCTATGAACAAAATGACAATGCATTTCTAATACGTTTCTTTAAGGCAAACGATTTTATCTCATTTGAAGTAAAGGGACTGACGCCTGGGGTCGTTCCGTATTTCAAAAATTTAATTATAAATAATGTGGAATACTGTCAAGATCCTACAGTGGTAAGATTGCAAGCATTTACATATCTATATTAATATTATATATCATAAAGCTGAAGAATTTGTTTGGCTAAACGCAGCAACCTCAGGAACTACTGGTTAGTCGTATCGCGTAACCTGCGGTCAAGCTAAGCTCAGACTCTTAGAATATATCATATATACAACTCTCAGTTATTACCATTTCACCATACTGGTAACAGTTAGCAAAATATATACAAAAACACAGTTTCGTATTCTCTAGATATGTCACAATTGAAAAATATCTCTTAGATATTTATAATACTGTACATATTTGATTCATACTATACAATTTTAAGTTTAATTGCAAATCGAGAAATGCGGTCATTCATCATACTTAATTTTTTTTTTATTTAGTGTAGCAGTAGCAGTGAAGTTAGAGGAAACCTAGTGTAGGATTTCAAGGTAGTGCGTGTTGAGTAGCAGAACCTAGTTTGATTAGATCTTATTTTTTGACATTAAGTAATAATTGTTAAAAAAAATGTATTATATTTTTTATAAATGTCGCTTATATTACAGGGTTATCTAGATCAACACATTGAGGGTTACGTAAGCCGCGCTGAAACTCCTACAAAAGAGCCTGGCAACTGTGGCAGACGAAAAGTAACTCATACAGAACTGATAGTCAACGGCTTGGCCACTAAGGCCGGGGACTGGCCCTGGCATGTTGCTTTATACAGACTACAACGTACCCTTTTTAAATATATTTGCGGCGGAACACTAATTACAAACTTTTTTGTATTAACTGGTAAGATTAAATAATAGAAACAGTATTTTTTTGTAAGTAAAATAGTGTGAGATTGGTAGATTGGCGATAGTATAATAAAACAATTTTTTGTTTAGCTTCACGCTGTATCCCTCATACAGCAGGGTAGGTAGAGGGAACCTAGTTTTAAGACACTCTGTCTCCCATTTTGCGGCGGAACTCAACGCCGTGCCTTGCTTCAACACCAGAGCGAAGAAATGAAAATATCTAATATTTATTTCCTCAAGTGGGAATCGAACTAACAAATGTTGGGGTTAAAGTCACATTTTTTGCCCATGCGCCACAACTGGCCCACAACAATTTTATTGCGCCTATACATATAGTAATTTCAAATTATGTTACGTCCACGAACACAAGCGTCGTAGAATTCTGCAACTTCTCTAAGTATTGTACAAAGAAGAGAATCTTCGTTCATAATGTAGATTCGCTTAGAAGTAGACAAAAATAATAAATGTTATTTAATATGAAAACTGCATAAGAAATTTAATGCCAAAAGCACAAACAAGTCTTAAACTTGTTAATATTTTTTTTACAAAAATATAAGTATAAAGACTTAATTGTATAGTAGTATTTCCTAGGCTAGAAAACAATATATAGGTATATATGCATTTTTTTCTTTACAGCCGCACATTGTGCCTCGATAAGGGGCGAGCAGGTGTTGCCTGAAATCCTGAACGTGATCCTTGGGAAGTTCAATCTAGTAGGAGGTGATGAAGGAACACAAGAGAAAGAAGTACCTTTTACGTATACTATTTAAAAATATATTTCAAGTTCACGTTTTATTCTGCACAAAGCAGGGTAGGCAGAGGGAGCCTAGTAATAAGACACTACACTCCCCACTTTTTATTGAATGGCGGAGTTTAATGCTGCGCTTAGCCTCGACACCAAAATGAAGATATGAAAACATTAAATATTTTATTTTCTCGATTAGAACTCGAACCTATAACCCGTCACGTCTACAGTCTGCGCCACATCTGGCGTCAGAAACATACATATTTTGAGTATAATATTACCAACACCGAGTGATTCAAAGTCTCCCAAACTACAGCGTATATTATTTCAAAGACTTTTCTTATTAATGTATTCTCTTTTTAAGGTACATCAAATTATAATTCACGATCAGTACGAGCACCGGCGTCTGAACAACGATATAGCACTACTGAAGCTAAAAACTGAAGTTACATTTACTGATTATGTCCAACCAGCCTGTCTCTGGTATTCCAAAGCGTTAGATAAATTACCTACAAATGAAATTTTCGGAGTTGTAAGTAACGTGCCAAGGTTAATTATAATTATAAAAAATAATGACAATTAAATCAGCTTCACGCTGTATCCCGCACACAGCAGGGTAGGCAGAGGGAACCCAGTGTTAGGACAGTCCGTTCCCCACACGACAATTGAATTACGTGAAAAATTTTAATTAATAATTTAAAATACGTACGTATAAGTACTAATTTATCATGGCTAAGTAGCCGGTAGTTGTGGCTCAGTCTGATTTAAAACGCGTTCATTGTGGGTTCGATCCCCACTCGAGGAAATAATTATATCCATTCAAATTATTTTTATTTCCCCGCTCTGGTAAATAAAATGCTTGATGTTGAGTTCTCACTCAACATAGTTCAAGTTCCTTGCGGAAAATGGGAAACTGAATTACTACAAACGAAATGGTTAAGCTTTTTAAGTAATAAGTATATATTTCTTTATTTACTACATCTAGGGCATGCGGGAAAAACCTAGTGTTAACTTTCAGGTGTCCCTGTTCTAAATTATTTTAAGTATATAGAGTATTTGAAGTGCCGCTTTATTTGTCCATTTTCCCGCTCTGGTAAGAAGACAAAACGTGGTGTTGAGTTCAACATCCAATCTCAAAACACACTTGATTCCCTCTGCCTATCCTGTTACACGCTGAATACAGCGTAAAGTTGAATAAATTATAAATAAATAATCCTAAAAATAAATAACATTGATTTTTTTTTTGTTCTAGACTGTAGGTTGGGGATTTGACATTTCGGACACGCTGTCACCTCAACTTAAACAAGCAAAAATGCCAATCGTATCAGAAAGCGCATGTATCAAGACTAACCCGTTATTCTACTCCAGGCTCTTAAACAGCCATAAGTTTTGCGCCGGGTATAAAAACGGTAAATTTTAGAGATGTTTAACGTAATTGCAATAAAAAATACATGTAATTGAATGCAAAAACGCTATTTTAAATTTTGATTGCGCCTTTTATAATATTTCATGCCTTGTGTTGCTCCTGTGTGAGTCTGAGCGATATAAATAGTATGTTTATTTTGTTATTAGGTATTTTAAATTTATGGCTTGAATACTATCGTGGTGCAATTGTAATCCATTTTATCCACGTTTGCAACGTGACCTTTTCCAATTATGATGCAATGGTGAAAATGTTAATAGTGTTTTATGCTTTGGTTCTTTATCTAATCCTCAAAAATCAAATCCTTTTTTATCAAAATTGAACTGTTTCCAAAGTTGGAATATATCTTATTTAAATCTCGATATCATTTTAAGCCTCCGAGAAATTTATGGAACAAATATGAAAACAAGCATGTATAAAATTTTGCACATAGAATTCAAGGCGCAAATCATCATACTTAAAAAAATTGCCAATACCAACAATATCACATACATACTACATGTCAAACTGATAATCTCCTTTTTTTTATAAAATTATAAATTACATTTTTAGGTACCTCAGCATGCAACGGCGATAGTGGTGGTGCCTTCCAAGTCTTCATACCAGATGTGGCCAGGGACAGTGATCCAAAAGCGCCAGGAGCGTGGTACGTCAAAGGAATAGTTTCTGTGACGATTGCTCGAGACGATGTAGCTATATGCGATCCGGAACAATACGTGGTGTTCACAGATGTAGCTAAATATTCACAGTGGATAGAAAACCATATAAGTTAGCTTTTTTTCAGTTATTTTTGCTTAAAAGGCAGAGTGTATGCTATTATAGTCTTATCGAGACAGCATTAAATGGTCGCTATGTATGACAAAAATAAAAATACAAATTAAATATATTTTTTATGTTTTATTTATGTTAAAGAAATAAAATAATTATTACTTCGATATATTAACCCGTCTAGGCCGTCATGGGCCAGAAACACAAGCGCCGTTGTATGCAAGGCACAAGAGAATGACTGTAATCGCGTTTACAATTCGCGGTTGTGGGTTCGATTTTCACACGGGAAATTTTGTTTTTATATTTTCATTTATCGCTCTGGTAAAGTAGCTAAGCGCGGCGTGTGACTTCCGCCTCACAACACATAAAGCCTCGCGAATTCGACGAAAAGTGGGGAACTGAAGTGTCTTTCTTACTCTTAACGGAGTCAGAATGCCTTAACACTAGGTTGTCTGCTAAAAAATTCGAAGTCAAACATTTAACAAATAATCAATATAAAATATACTTTCAAAATTACTAAAGTAATAAATTTAAATCAAGGAAACTAAAAATAAAAGCAGTGAGACTAAAAACGGTTAGACTAAAAACTAAAAAGGTTAAAAGAATATTTTAAGGCCAAAATAGACTCAGTGAATAACCCTAATATACATATATTAAATATTGCCTTTCAAAAGGTAGATCCGTAAATATTATTTAGCTTCTATCTACCATAAAAAGAGTAAAACAAACATTTCTAGTAAAATAATACGATATTATTCGATTTTTTTCCTGTTAATACTGTGCATAAAAAAATTTATAACTAATAAGTGTCCAACGCAAGTTTTTTAATAAAAAAAAAGCTATAGATGAAAAATACTTGCCGCCATTAAACTGTATCGCGATTGGTCGCTTCAATCCACTGCTTTACCGACGCGTATCGTATGACGTTTAGGACGCGAATTCAAAAAATCAATAATATTAGATAGCCACATTTCGCATTGTATATTTTTTAGTTTATTATAAACAAAATAACATATAATTATTATTGTTATTAATAAAGAACAAAATGATGCAAGAATATGACGACGATTTCTTCTTTGAGGAGGACAAAATGTATGTCGATTTTTAACAAATTGTTTTATCTGAATGCTTATCTCATCCTGTGTTGCAGTGTATAGTTTTAAGCGATACGGTGCAGTCCAAGTTGACTCTACAAAATGTTTGAAGACCGAATGTAAATATTATTATTTTATTGTACTTTGTCTTGATAATTTTTATTTAGTTATTTAAAAGTTATATTTGTAGTGTGGTTAATTCGGTGGCAATTTAATTATTGAATTATATATAAATCATAGATTTTAATGACGTTGATACTTCTATAATTAGATTTTTTTAGAATAATAGCCAAGTCGTAATTAAATATTACTTTATATTATATTATAATATATCGACACATATATTTGTTTGTACTGTTTTCATGTTGATTAAATGCACGGATTATTTTATGTGACTGGTGTCATTGTTAATAAATTTTTACCTCGAACTTCAGTTCGAGGTAAAATTTATAGGAATTATAAACTATTAGATAGTTATTAAGACATTAAAAATTATAAAAATGCTGCATTGTTGATAATAATTAAAAAATCTTAATGTTAAATTAATTCCATTTTTGTATATAGCAACACTAAAATTGGAAATTCTAAATCTGCTTTATCTATATCTGTCGATGACGGGTAAGTAAATAAATAAATATAAAAAACATTAAATTGGTTAAACATTTTTTTTATATAAAATAATTCATAAATATGATATACAGTGCTATAATGAAAAGCGAAGAAAATATTGACCATGGTGTCGAAGAATCTTCGAATGAGTAAGTACTTTTAAAGTGTGATATTTTTGTTGCTTAATTCCTCCTAAATTAAAACAAAAAGTTATAAATTGAATAAGTTTAAATATGTAATTAAAAATATGTAAAACCAGCTGTTCACCAATAAATAAAAATAATTTATGAATTTTTTAGACTACCTAGAGTACGAGTGAAGTTTTACTATAATAGTTTTTTTACATTATATATACCTATTAAATTCTTATTTTTCACTTTAAATAAGGGACCACGCTTAACCTGAACACTTAATTATTAAAAACTTTTTTTTTCTAAATTTCAACCAACAAATAATCTAATAGATTTTATAAATTATTAAAATAATCTTAACATTTAGTCCATTTTTGAGACAAATTACAGAAGCTATTGACGATAGTGACTGCATTTTCAATGATTTACGGCAAGAGAGATATCAGATACAACATCAAAATTTAATGTAAGTATTTACGTTAAAATATAGACAAAAAATTTTTACTATGCTAATACCCTTTTCTTATGGTTATTTATGTATTGTACAAATATTTTTGATTGTAATTAAGACGACAGTCTTTTTGTGTAATTATGAAATAAAAAATAGTAATAATAAAGGAAAACGGAATGGTTCGTTGCTATGTGCTCTCTGCCTCCCCTGCTAAATATGGAATAAAAAGAAACTACATGCTAGTATGATTATACATTTAATATTGCTTTAGATTTAGATACCTCATAGCTTTTTAATGCTTATGTAAATATAAAGATGCTCAAATGTTATTGTGTTATACGCTATAAAAAATATATAATATTAAAAATTATTCACACAACTTCTTTTTATATATTTCGTGGTCATATCTTAAAATTGTCAATTTCATGAAATCTCTAAGCATATACCACTTTTATGATGTACAAGAATATATTACGTGGATTACACTTTTTTAATTTACCATTTTTTTTTAGTTTTCGCTAAAATTATATTTGACGGGAATCCGTAATTGGGCAAAGGTCGATGACAATATCGTGAAGCTTTGACTATAAGATAACCACGAAATATACTGAATTAAAAGAGCCTTGATTACAAATACTATCTCTATAAAACTTTTAAAGTAGCTCGTGTATTTGTATATTATTAATAAAAATATAATGGTATTATGCTAATTGTGTTTTATTTACTATCGTAAACAACTAAAATATGTAGTAGCTAATTAAAATTTACCTAGAATTAAATTTATAAGTAATTAAGCTAGATTAAGGCTTGTTATTTAAACCGATTATATAGGATAAGATTATATTGAGAGAAATTACGATAGATCGAGAGGACAATAAGTAAATACGATAGCAGTAAAGGCTATCCAGTAGGTGGTACAATGTAACAGCGACTAACTGTAGCACAATGGTAGTGAGTTGGATCCAAACTCGATGGTATACTTTTTTAATTTCCCCAGTCCGGTAACACGAAACGCGGCGTTGAATTCCGCTGAGCAGGTCTCGAATTCGGGTCGGAATAGAATTGAAACGTCACAATGACAGAAAAAAGACAATATGTGGCACTGCAGGCCTTTCAATTTTGTAATAGACATGAAGAACGAAATCAAATATTAATTCTAATAGATTCTGAAACACAGGATTGTGTAAAGATTCTAAAATAAGTAGTTTCATCCTTATGAGATTTTTTATAATATTATAATAAACTAAACAAAACTGTAAAAGTACATTCAAACAACATTATGAAGTAACTTTTTATGGTTATTAGGCCGTCGTGGCACAGTGGAACAATGTATATAATGACTGTAAACGCGACGGTTGTGGGTTCGATCCTGACTCAGAGGAATGATTGATAAATTATACCTATTTAAAAAATTTTCATTTTCTCACTCTCTTAGGTTCCATATGCTTACCCTGCTTTATGCGGGATACGGCGTAAACCTCATTATTTTATATACTCTTTTTCTATTGAAATATTAAGGTTCTTTTTAAAATACTTTATGGTTATAAAACAATATAATATAAATTCCAGGGGAATGACGGTTACTTCTGGGAGTGTCGTACTAAATAAGGATGAGAAAAATCTAATCGGAATCAGTATTGGTGGAGGAGCGCCACTATGTCCATGTCTATATATTGTACAGGTTATTAACAGTATTTTATATATCTATACTAATATTATAAAGCTAAAGAGTTTGTTTGGATGAACGCGGGAACATCGAGTTCAACTTTAAAAGTTATTTTTATTGGTTAGGTAGGTAGTCTATTTATTGAGGATGGCTTTGGGCAAAATCATTACATCGTTGCTTACAATTTTTCATGATTCCTTTTTTTGATAGACCACGTGGGTGAAGCCCCAGATAAAAAATAGTTATAATATAAGTAGTGGATACATTTAATCAGTTTAATATTTAAGTAGGATCATTAACTCGGCTAAACTGTCAAGGAGGTTATTAACTTCGCGGGCAATGGCGAAATATTATTGTATATATATATTTTTTTCCAGACCTATTAGAGTGTTTTCTACACTGGAATATTGTAAAATTGCAAACTTTCAAACATTATATAAAAAATATTAATTATTGCAAAATTCCAATCAAAATTGCGAACAGTCGTGGCGCTGGCGCTCAAACGTGTGATTATAAACGCGATTGGTTGTGGATTCGAATCCCACTCATGGAAATGAAATATTTAATATTTTCATTTCTTCGCTCTGGTATCGAGGCAAAGCGTGGCATAAAGTTCCGCCACTCAATACGCAATGCCTACAGAATTTTGACGGAAGGTTGGAAACGGAGTGTCTTAACACTGGATTCTCTCTGTAGTAGACTACACCCTACTACCCTGCTGCTTGAGGGATACAGAATGAAACACACTGTTGAAGTAAATTGAATTGCAAGTGTCTCAAAATACACGGTGCAAGATTTTCTAACATTGATCGATTGATAGATTCGATACAGACGAAGCTACTTTACTAGCATTGATTATATTATATAATTATAGCCATTTTTTTTTCAGATATTCGACAATACACCAGCTTCTAAAGATGGCACACTACAGAGTGGTGACGAACTGGTAGGCGTGAACTCACAAACGGTAAAAGGCAAAACTAAAGTCGAAGTTGCTAAAATGATTCAATCTGCAAAGGTAACAATAAATCTAAAATATCTCGATTATTAAATAGTTTTTAACTGTTATTATGTAAATTAATGTAGAAATAACATATTTTCTGAAAAAATCTAAATGCAAATGCTAAAAATTTACACCAATATGAATGCATATTGGTGTAAATTTTTAAATTAAGACATTCTGTCCCCCACTTTGCGACGAATTTTCGAAGCATTTGCTTTGAGAGCGAAGAATTAAAAGATACATATTAATAAATAATAATTTATTTCAATATAGGTACTATTTATTATTTAATAATTACATATTGTAATAAACCCAGACCGTACTAACAACTTCAAGATGGACCATTTTATATAAACATTTCCATTACATAAGTAGATAATTAAAACACTGGGCCGTGAATTGCGCTGTAAACGTGACGTTTGTAAGTTCGATTTCCACTACAGTAATAAGCGTTTTTCATTCTCTCGTTCTGGCAACAAGACAAAACGCAGCGTTGAGTTCCGCTTAACACGCATTGTCTTGAAAATTGGGTGGAGGAAAAGAAAATGTCTTAACACTAGATTCTATCTACCTTGTTATATACAGGATACACCGTATAGTAAATAAATTCAATTCTTTCTACTAGTTTTACTCTTCTTTTTCTTCTCTTTAAATTTCTACTTCTAGGATCAAGTGACAATAAACTACAACAAACTCCACGCGGATCCTAAACAAGGAAAATCATTAGATATTATAATGAAGAAAATGAAGCATAGATTAGTGGAGAACATGTCGACTGGAACGGCAGATGCATTAGGTCTCTCCCGCGCCATTTTGTGTAACGATACTTTAGTGGCGAAACTAAATGAGATGAGGGAAACGGAGAATACTTATAAGCGATTGGTTGAACACGCTAAAAGGTATTTTAGTTTATTTTTTTAACTTTTTTAGTTATTTTGATTTAAAATAATATGTCTAGAGGCCAGTCGTAGCGCAGGGGCATAAAGTGTGACTGTAAAATCGACTGGTTGTGGATTCGATTCCCACTCGAGAAAATAAAATATTTATTTTCATTTCTTCGCTCTGGTGTCGAGGCAAAGAGCGGCGTTGAGTTCCGTCACTCGACACGCAATGCCTCCAGAACTCGGCGGAAAGTGGGGGATTTAGTGTCTTAACACTAGGTTCCCACTGCCTACCCTGCAGGATACAACATGAACCTGATTTAATAATTTTCGATCTCTCTCATTCGAACATCTTTACATAAATCATAAACTATGTGTTATATTGATGTACGAGTATAAATTTCTATCTTAATCCGAGATGATGAGATGAGATATAACGCTGCGTTTAGTTTCGCCATTCAACAAGCAATATAAAAGTGTAACGTCTTGAGTGATGACACATAAAAAATACATTGTTATTATCAGCTAAAAAATACATAAAATGAATAAACCAATATAACATACCTACCATATTATGTTTGACAATATACGCTTTGGTATAATGCCAATCACATTGCTATGGCAACGCGTATTATACGCGTTAATTGGTTCTGTAGTATATTAAAATAGACAAAAAATATATTATTAGCACAACGGGGTTTGAACCCGCGTCTTTTCGAATTAACTACTCTGCTACCTTAAAATTTGTATGATTTCTAAAAAAAAGTATTTTTATTTTCTACGTGACGAATAATAACTTATATTATTGTTGTCTACAGAATGTTAAAATCTTATTTTGATTTACTCCAAACGTATAAATCATTGGGCGATATTTTCGCCTCCATCGGCGTAAGAGAGCCTCAAGCGAGGGCTTCGGAAGCTTTCACTAAATTTGGACAATATCATAGATTGTTGGAAAGAGATGGTATCAAAATGTTGAAGACTTTGAAACCGGTTAGTTTTCATTATATTCATCAGTTTTCATTTCTTTTTCATTTATTTTCAAAATAAGATGTGCTTATATGTTCCCAACCCAAATATATAAGCATTAGCGTATAAAAATGTCCACTATTTGTGTGTATAAGAATAAAATTAAATATAAAGTTTATATAAGCTTAATATTAAATAAAAATCAACTTATTATTATTAATAATTTTAATTTGAGTTTAATTTTTAAGGTTTAGTAACAATTGAACACATAGCTTTCGGATAATGTACCTTAATAGTTGTTAAAAGAAATTTTAAATATGTTATAATATATTAAATAATTGACAGTAACGCAGTGGGAGCGCCTGAGTTTGAACGGGATAGTAGTGAGGTTCGATATCCATTCGGAGGTTAAATTATTTCTATTCCTTCGCTCTGGTAAGAAAGCTCGGCGTTAAAATCCGCCGCAGTTTAAAACTATATACAATTTTTTAGTAAGTGTATACAATTTTTTTAAACAGATTTTAGCGGACATGGGCACATATCTAAATAAAGCTATACCAGACACAAAACTAACTATACGCAAATACGCCGATACCAAATTTGAATATCTATCGTATTGTTTGAAAGTAAAGGAAATGGATGATGAAGAATACGGGTACAATGCGTTGCAAGAGCCTTTGTACAGAGTTGAAACTGGGAATTATGAATATAGGTAATGATTATTTTTGCTTGTTTTGTTTTTTTGCCTCATGTCTGTATATATCTTGCCACTTGGCGCCCAGTGTTAGGACACTCCACTCCATGCACCGCCTAATTTTCGGGACGAGTAGTGGAACTCAATGCTACGCTTTTTTCCACTTTTTTTTAACCGTTGCATTTACAGTCAGAAAATAGAGTTATTTATTTATGACGTTTATTTAACAATAAAAAATTATTGTTTTAAATTAATTTTACGTTAAAACTTACTTAAATACGTTTCAGGCTAATACTGCGTTGTCGTCAAGAAGCTAGAAACAGATTTGCAAGATTGAGATCGGATGTTCTAGTTAAATTGGAATTGCTTGATAATAAAAAGACTCAAGATGTCGCTTATCAATTAAGAAGATTCATACAAGGATTGGCTGTTTATTTAAAGTGAGTACCTTATGGCGTCCACGACTTGTCGACCGTATTGTTCTAATAATAAAAAACAGAAAGAAAGAGATGGTAGATTCATTTATATGGATGTGGAACGTGTTAAAAAGTGATCATACATTCTCACACTTCCACGCATGTGAAAATATTTAATTCTCTCGAGTGGGAATTAAGCCCACAACTTAGCTCGTGCCAAAGGCAGCTGGGTCAAAATCTTAAAAACATTTTTGTTTTACTCTTCAAGGGAAACAATGGAACATCTAAAGGAGAATGCGACTCTCTTCCCAGTTGAAGTGGATCTCTCACAAAATGCTTTTCAATATAAATCTACAATGCAAATTATACAAGTAAGTGATACTGTTTGACCCCCACGAATACGGTGGTGTGTTATAAGTTTGAAGTACCTGAGTATGTGTTTGTCTGTAACATTGTAGCTCCCAAACGGATGAACCGATTTTGATGTGGTTTTTTTTTCTGTGACATAAAAACGAAAGTGCTCTTATCTAATTAAAAAAAAATAAGTTCAGCCGTTTGAAGATTATCAGCTCTTTTTTAGGCGTTTGTTAACTTTTTAGAGCTTTTTGTGTCGGGGATTTTTTATTATTATCAATTATTTTATGTTTTTGTGTTCGAAGGTCCGTTTTCCTATTTTAAACAGTTGCGTTTTAAAGGTATGCATGAAATTAAGCATGATGAAACAATGTGTGGCGTTCTGTTTTGGGTTGCGCGTTGAAATTGGGCGATACGGTGTTTTTATGAAATGTCTGAAATCAGAGTGTCTTAACACTAGATTTCCAATGTACAAAGTAATAGATTATTTTTTGAATAGTACATAGAACATAGAAGCTATATTTAACTTCATTTAATTCTATCCCGCATACCGCATTTAGCAGGGTAAGCAAAGGAAACCTGGTATTAAGACTTTAAGTAGCGGCGGAATTCAACGTTGCACTTTATTCTATTAATAGAGCAATGAAAATAATTCCCACACTTATACAATCCCACAATTATACCACATCATTCAACCCACAACCAGTACATAGATCAATGTATATTTATAACAGTAAATTAATAATAAAATATATATATTACAGGACAGCCAAGACGACGACGAAGAAATAGAATACGGCAAAGAAATACACGAGTACCACGACCTGTCGGACGACGACAAGCCTGTCAAAGTGATAAACAGACGACAGAGCAAAGACAAAGACGAGAACGACGAGCGTCTCCTCCCGGATCTGACAGCTGACACTGACGTTGACATTGATAGCTCAAATGTCAAAAATGACAGTGACAATTTGACGTTACTGACGGAACTTGGCTTGGTTGATACGAAAGATGATTTCGGTGAATTTCAACAAGGCTTAGACGATTATAAAAATAATTCGGATGTATTGGATAAATTATTAAATTTAGGGATTGAGCAGTGAAGTTGTTTTTCGGTTGTTTGAGTTTTAATAGTTGTTATTGTTGTTTAATATTGTTTTATTTATATTGCTGTTTTAATAATCTGTGGCTGTTTTTATTATTAATGCAAATCTTACTTGCAGAATATTTAATTTTATGTACTTCCTAATTTACTAATTAGATCAATTGTGTTGGAATTTTTTAATATGTGCTTAGCTTGAGTAAATTAATAGGAATAGAAAGAAGTCAATAACGTAATATATTGTCAATGTAAACTCTATGCCCCGGATTATTAAATATACCAATTAAATATATTTTAAAATCTTCCTTATACTAGAATAATAATTAATAATTATTAATAGATATTTATTTAAAGTATATTCAAAAATAAAATATTTATTGTATTATAAAAGATTTTTATTTTAAAACAATCATATAAAAATATAATGTGAATTTTGTACTAAATTATTGTTTAAATGGAAGTAAACAAATTACAATTAATATTTTATATTTACACAAGGCTTATAATTTAACATTAGTTTAGTTATTTAAATATGATTTTAATAACTAGAAAATAGAGAATTTCGTATGCGAAAAATGTCTTCAAAACCACTAAGTTGTTTCTGCTCCTTAATAATTGTTAAAAAAACAGTTTACTTTTTTTAAATAACAAAAGTCACGCAACAAATGTTTTGTTCCTATATTACAGTTTCATACACAGTAGAAAAATTTATATATTTTATTCTAAATATTTAATCACATATTTATACCCACTTATCCCTTACGTTTTTCATTATTTTTTATTTTATACATCTTTAACCCAAAAAATATATTGTGCCAACAAATTACATATTGTACCCATCAAAATAACTCGCGAGAAAGAAAATGATTTTAATTGATATTTTTAATTAAAATCACATATTTTGAAATAAGTCACTCCTATACTAAGTGTGCTATAATTTTCCAAACCATTTGCCAAATACGAAAACAATCAAAAAAGTGATTTATTATTTTAAGTTGAAAGTCTATATGAATATAGTATCACGCAAAACACTAGATATAATTTCAGATAACGAAACTTTATACATTTATTAAAACAGATCTTTGTCAGCAAAATATTAGCTTAATAAATAAATCTTAATTTAAAGAATATTTCATCTCAATTAAGGGCCAAAATGATCTAAAAATGCCCGTAATGCTCTAAATGATGGTAATGTACAGCTGGCTTGTGTGGCTCGAAATATTTCTTCAACCTTTCAACCTGATGTTGATCTATAACTAGTGGCGTCTTCTTAGAGTAGTGCTCATGTACATAGTGTTTATGCACATAAGGTAATAAATGTAGGACGTCCAATTGATGCAATTTTTTCAAATCAATACTCTCTTTCAGTTTATGGAGCTTAGTGACCGTTTTCTCCTTTAAAGTTTTTAATCCGGCTTGAACTTTTTCCGTGATTTTGTCTAATGTTACTGTAGCTGTTGCCATTTGGAAGGTTATTAGGAGGATGATCTGAAATATTGAGATATTAGAAATAATAGAACCATATTTTCGCATTGGGGTATCGTACAAATTCGACTATAAATAATTATATAAGGTAGGTATTGTTTCTGTGGTATTGCTGAATAATACTACTACATCCTCCGTTTTCCTATTATTTATATTCGTTCATCAAATGGTGCAACCAATTAAAAATATAGGTATATATTTATTATGTAATTATTTATTTTGTTTAGAATTAGTGAAAATGAATTGAACACTAGTTCTAATTAATATGTCCTTGTAGCGCATTTGGAAAGTGTTTACTGTTTAGTTATGGTTTTGGGTTCAATCCTTGATTTTCTCAATAATTCGTTTAAAAAAAATAACGCTTCCCTCATTTAAAGTCAAGGATGCTAATGAGTTCAAATTTCACTTAATCTGCGGTGTAAACCTTCATTTATAATTTCAAAATTTTTTTCAAATTTGGAAGAGAGAAATGCGGAAAGAAAGAAAAGCGGAAAACGGAGACACTTACCACTATATTCTTTTATGTATATAAAATTAATAAGGTACTCACAATTACGTGTGCCTTCATCGTGCTACGTAGCTAGAACAATTGAACTGACTGGACGCGTTAAATCATAGCATCCTAATATAATGTAGGGTTGCAGTACAAATAATTGTACGAGATTATTCTGTGATGGCTTAGTTTTTGTTTAAATTAATTAAAAAATAAAAATTAAATCAGCTTCACGCTGTATCCCACACACAGCAGGTTGGGCAGAAGGAACCTAGTGTAAAGACATTCCGTTCCTCACTTTCCGCCGAATTCTGGAGGCATTGCGTGCTGAGTGACGGAACTCAACGCCGCGCTTTGCCCCAACACCAGAGCGAAGAAATGAAGATATAAATGTAAATAAATATTTCACTTCTTCGAGTGGGGATCAAACCCACAACCAGTCGATTTTACAGTCACACTTTGTGCGTCTGCGCCACGACCGTCTTCAAATTAATTCGGTTTAAATTAATGTATAAATGATATCTATTTACCATTATTTCCTTAGGTTTACGCATCTAGCGCATATAGTAGGGTGGGCAGAGAGAACATAGTTTTAAGACACTTTGTTGACTTTTTAAATATAATATATTATTGCTTAAGATAGGAATAAAAAGATAAACAAGAAATACAATTTAGGACTTAAGTCTGCACTACTGATGCTACGATTTTATTTACATTTCTTTAGGTTTACACTGTATCCCGCACATAGCAGGGTAAGCAGAGGGAACTTATGTTCAAACACTCCGTTCTCCATTAAGTAGGAGGAGGTAGGAGTGGCGGAACTTAACGTCGCGCTTTGTTATTTATTAGTCTTTAAAATAGACGAAAAGTAGAGAAGGGACTGTCTCAACACAAGGTTTTCTGTGATGACGACGATTAAAAGTTGAATATTAAAAAAATAAAACACTAAAAATCAATCAATCAGAATATACCCGCGAGGGAAAGTCAAAATACATCGAAATTCAACTCGCGAGGTTAGTGTTCTTCCGCGCATCACAATCATGAAAATAGATTCTCAATTCGTATTAAAATATTAGAAAATACTCCTTAAGTCCTTTAAAACAAGGAATGTATTCCTTTTTAACCGTCGACGCGTGGCTTTGAAACATTATTTGTATAATTATATAACAATTATACATTATTATGTGTTAAGGATGTGTTGAAATTTGGGTCAGATTAGGTTAGATAGTATCGACGGTGTATTAATTAGTAGATAATATTTTAAATACTTACTGTACTTTAGGGACAATGTAAATAATAATAGGTATATGATCAAGGGCTAATTTACAACTAATATAAATCAGCTTCACGCTGTATCCCGCACACAGCAGTGTAGGCAAAGGGAACCTAGTGTTAAAACACTCCGTTCCCCACTTTCCACCGAATTCTGGAGGCATTGCGTGTTGAGTGACAAAACTCAACGCCGCGCTTTGCTTCGACACCAGAGCGGAGAAATAGAAATATCCATTTAAATAAATATTTCCTCGAGTGGGGATTGAACCTACAACTAGTCGGTTTTACAGTCACACTTTGTGGGGTACAAAGTGTGACTGTAAAACCGACTGGTTGCGACTGGAGTGCGCCACGACTGACGTCATATACAACTATGAGCCGATTAATATATACAAATAAAATATTTTATATAGTATATTATTATTTATGCATAATCATAACAATAAACATCCAGATTGACACATATAATATATTCTGGGCTGGGATTGAACCCACGACCTCTGATTTTATAGACAATCCTTGTGGATACTCTTTGATATCAAAAAACAAGAGTTCACACAACAATAAGCATTTGATCAAGTTCTTGTTATCAATTAAGTACGTCATACTTGCTTAACTACTTGCTTTTTTCTACTTTTATAGATCTTGTGTTACAATTTTTTTTAACGTTGTGCAACGCAACGGTTGTGGTTCGATTCCTGGTTTCCCGAAAATCTCTTCCAAAAACTCAAAATTCAGCGGAATATAGGGAACAGCGTGCCTCAACCTAGATTCTCTGACTGCCCTGCTTATATAGCAGGGCAGTCAGCTTATATAGCGAAATACAGCGTCAACCTTAAAATAGACATTGCTAACCTTACATAAAACGTTTGTTATGATAGATCACTTTGCAATTAATTTTAACTCAAAGTCTTATCATCACCATATATAGTCCTCCGAGTGATGTCCGGTGTATAGCTTCAATTAGCTTAGTTTATAAAATTATATTTTTTTATTGTTAACTAACCTTCCTTAAATAATTCTTACAATTTTTTCTTCAAGTTACCAGAGAGAATCAAATAACACGTTTTGATTATTTAATTATTTTAGATCAAAAATAAAAGTCATTGTGTATCTTATGTATATATTTATTTCATACATAGTAAAAGCTGCTTCGTGGGTTAACATCTAAATTGTCAATACCTTATGAAAACAAACGCCTCTCAGTAATTACCCGGTACATATCTATAGTAATATTATGTATATAAAATTGTATTTATCAGTACTATTAATTCTATTTCAAGAATTACAAGTTCAAGTCCGGCTACGTATTTTTTGTACAAAATCTTACTCATGTTGATGAAAAGTCTATACAAACTCATCTACAAATTCAATTAAATTTAGAATTTTCCAATCACAATAATGACAAGTAATTGCTTGAAGGCCTTGAAAGCCTCCTACCTAATTATTACCATTTTTTATCCATTCTTTAAGTATAATAACTGTATAATAATAGCAAACGTAGTATATAGAAACCGTCGGTACTTGTGTCGCAGCGGCACGCCGTTTAACTGTGAACGCGATTGTGGATTCGATTCCCACTCGAAAAATGAATTATTTTTATTTCTTTACTCTAGTATAAAGGCAAAGTGTGGCGTCGAGTTCGGCCATTCGACATGCATTGTCTAAAAATTGGCCGAAACGTGGAGAACAGTGTCTTAATACAAGGCTAGGCTAATAATAATTTTAACAGCCTTTTTATTTTTATTAACACTAATAAAATTGGAAAAAATTATAAGACGAAAATATATGTAAAGTATGGAAAATTAGTAACTCTAAAGAACTAAAAATAGACAAAAAAACTTTTTATGTAACAAAATAAACAATTCGATTCCTTCTCAAATGTTTTTTATTATATTTTTGGCGAGACAAAATGTAATGATGAGTAACTCCATTCTGCACTGTCAGACTCTTTTTAACACATTGCGAGTTGAGTAGCGGAACTCAACACCGCGATTAGTCTAGCCGGAGTGATAAATTGAAAATAATTGAAACATAAATATTTCTCTACATAAAATTTATACCCGCGTGTAAATCAATGGAATAGAAATAATATTGTTCAATTACATTTTTCTATATAGACATCTCAGAGAAATCCTAGTGTTAAGACACATTATGTACGGTAGTGTATATAGAAACATTTAACTAAAAAATAACAAATATTATTAGTATAATAGGTTCATAAAAACACAATACCTTTTTCCATTTTGCTTTAATATCGAACCCATGACTAGTCTTAAAAGCTCCAACTTTCCCAATCATTATACATATCACACTCTCCGAATGAATATGGCCTTTTCTGGCCTTGGCCAGGTCATGGACTTTTTTTCTGTTCTTTACATATGTCTAGCATCTACAGTTCTTTCCTATCCCATATAACAAAGTCGATATAGATACTCATACTAATTGATAACTCCACTATGTAAACGCTATCAATATTTATACTATTTTACTTGTAAATCCTTTTTATTATTTTACACTAATAAAATATATAATAAATATATTTTTTTAGCTTCACGCTGTATCCCGCACATAGCAGAGTAGACGGGGGAACCTAGTGTTAAGACACTTTGTTCACCACATTCTATTGAATTTCCTTTCCGTTCATTCCGTTACCAGAGCGAATAAATGCAAAATTCATTTAGTTACATATTAAGTTTCTGATAATTTACTTTTTAATTTAACCAGAACTTATCTAAGAGGGCCATCTATAAATGACGTCACACATAATAATAGTTCATCCTATCTCTAACATTATAAATATGAAAGTTTGTAAGGATGTTTGTTCCAATTTTACGCAAAAACTACTGAAATGATTTAGACCTTTACAGTAATATAGCTTATACAGAATTATACACAGGTTACAATTTAATTAAATATTTTATATTTATTGGCTATTATATGAATATAGCCAATAAATATAAAATATTTAATATAGCTGCATGTTCAATGCTACAGGTTGTGGATTCTATCCGCACTCAAGGAAATTAAATATTTAATGTTTTCATTTCTACACTCTGGTGTTAAGCAAAGCGCAGCGTTGAATTCCGTCACTGAACACGCAATGCCTCTAGAATTTGGCGAAGTGGGGAGCGGAGTGTTTTAACACTAGATTCCCTCAGCTTACCCAGGTTAATGTGGAATACAACGTGAAGCTGAAAAATATATATATAGGTCGCTAGTACAAACGTAATTTGAAAACTGCTGTTTGAATTGAATAATTTCCAACATGTGACGTAACGCTAGATAAGAAAAAAAAACATTTTATTCGTGACGTAGTTTATAGACTATCCTTATTTTAAAACAATTAAGATCATTCTAGCAATTTACAAGGATTTATAATATTTAAGGCATATAATGTGCTATTTTAAGCGAAAGTTATATTTAAACGGTTGCTTATTCAGTTGTTATACAGTTACCTAGTTAATTAAACACATGTATAATATGTAAAAATAACAAAATATCAGTTTAAGTTAAAATAATTGATGTTTAAAAGCAAAATAAAATAACGATACTTTATTCTTTTGAATTAAAACTGATATCGTATATATTACACTAATAATATAAATGACTTAAATTTAAATATCGCTGACAATTTTGTACTTCTAAATTTATGAAGGCAGTGCTATGACTTATATATGGAATTTTATTCTGCTTGAAGTAAAAAAAATATTAACTAAAATTAAAAAGTTAAAAGGAATTATTTTAAATAATAAGTAATTAATAAGATAATAATAAGGAACTAATAAGATAAGTTCCATAATAAAAAAAACATTCAAATTTTATTAAGATTTTTAGGAAACAATATAAAAATTTGAAAGTCCAACTTGGACTGCTTCCAAGGGTAGCGGGTTCAAATCCTGCTTCATCTCCAATTTTCAAACGTTTTCTAAAAAAGTATAAATCATTAATTAATCATTTTTCAAAATCAATCAAAAATCATATTTAATTTATTTTAAGGGTTTCGTATAATATAATAATGCACCAAAAAATAAATATAAAAAAAAATAAGAAAAAGAAATACAAAATATATTTTAATTAAATTTAATATTATAAACAATATATATATATATACAAAATTAAACAAACATATGAACATAACACGAATACTTGCTTAATTCGACGCTAGCTATTTATTAAAAAAAAGTTTATAACACATAAAAAAAATGTTTTTGACAGCGTTAGTAGCGTTTTTTTTTTATTTCATTCGACAGACTATATTAATAATGCAGATTATATCACCAGCTTATAATATATTTATGTAGCCCAGGATTTAAGCAGCTCAAAATCTTTGTCATCCTCTGAAAAAAAAGAAAAAAATCTTTTCAGATTTTGACATAGCTTGCTTGATGCCTTATGTTATGTTTGCCTTAGTGGTCAAATTAGACGTAAACAAGAGGCGCGAGTTCAATATATAAATATTTTAAAATAGTGAAATTTGAACCCGCTAAGTACCTTGAGTTGACTTGCTCGGCTTGGGCTTCTCTGGCACAGGCTCGGTGGATGGCACGTCGGGCAACGTGTCCGATGGTACATTGATACCAATCATCTCCTTGTCGAGTTCCTCCTGGAATAATACAATGTATTATTTAGTTTATTTTTTCTTGCACTCACGACATGGAGCATAAGAAATCAAAACATTATTTTAATAATTCCCCATAACAAGAGCGCCTAGTGTTAAGACACGCTGTTCCCATTAAGACACTTCCGCTCCTCACTTTAGCCAAATTGTTTATGCATCGCGAGTGGCAATAACATTTTTATACCAAAATTACATATTTGCTTTCTATGAGGACAGCAGATAATGCATGCAAATTGCCTCAATATGAACGAAACCGATAATTTTAACACTGGCATGTAATTTCTTTTAAATTAAAAAAAATATATAAAATTTTAGCGGCCAGTCATGGCGCAGAGTCATAAATTGTGACTCTAAACGTGGTCTCTAAACTCTAAAATTGGTTGTGGGTTCGATTTAAATTTCCATTTTTTCGCTCTGGTGTAGAGGCAAAGCGCAGCATTGAGTTCCGCCACTCAACACGCAATGCCTCCAGAATTCGGCGATAGTGGGGAACGGAGCGTCTTAACACTAAATTCCCTCCCCCTACCCTCCTGTGTACGGGATACAGCGTAATTACTTTTAATTTAATAAAAAAAAATTCGGCCTACTGTCTGTCTGTAATTATGTATTTTTTTTTCTATTTTTAACTTCATGCTTTACATCGTATAAAGTAGGGAGAAAGAACCTTGTATCAAAACATTCCATTCCGCACTTTCCGTAACTATACGCCGGCAAAGCTCATGACAAAACAGGAAAATTAAAATAACTAATTTCTCTGTAATAAATTATGTATTAAAAAAAACAATAGTTCTACTTCCCAGTTCTTTTTTGTATAAGAGACCAAGAACAATAAGTATTTGATTACGATGGTTAAGTTGTCTATTACAAGTATATGACTCATAGATTTTTTTATACTTTGTTAGTCTAATAGTGTATTATAATAATCTTTATTGCTTATACTTAACCTATTATGTAAAACCTGAAAGTATAGATATCATAGTGTTCTAGGTACAAGATTAGAGATTTTAGTCTAAGTGAGAGAAAATCTAAAAATATATAATATTGACAGTTTTCAAAATAAGCGATCATAAAATATTAATTTTAATTTAGAAGATAAAAAATATATACATATTTTTTAATATTTTACATAATGCACTGAACATGATGGTATATGGCAATGTAAACAAAGTATCGACAGATCAAAGCAACAATTAAATGAATTCATTTTCATAAATTGAAATGTATATTTTGAATAAATTAAAGTAATCGAATTCGCAACCCTTACAAAACATACCTGTTCCAACTCCTCAAGTTCCCTCTCCAGCTCATCTTCGTCCACGTCGTTGGAGAACGCCACGTTGTTGCTAATAGCGTCTGTTATCTCACGCGATATATCGTGCTGTTCGGCGATGTCGTCCATTATATCATGGACCTTGTCTACATCACTGTTGAAATATAGAAATAATTATAAGATATTTGATTTTAATAGATTTTAAATAAAACTTTTTAATGAATCAATTGTGTTTATTACACAAGTCTACACATAAACACAGCCTACTACAATGTTCTAAGTGATTTATCTGGTAAAAAAGTCATTTTAAATTATTAAATAATCACATATTTATTTATATTTTAATTTTAAACTGTATAAATCATGCCAGATATAGCAGGGTGGGAAGAGGAAATCTAGTGATAAGACACTCCATTCCTTATACATAGCTGAATTTTGAGTTATTATAAGTTTAAAGTAGTTTACAATTTGAACATTGTCATTCCCAAAGGGGATCTTTTTATACAATACAAAAACTATTTTTATCTTGAATTTACATATACTGTTATACCACCCTCATTTTTTTTAAGTTATGATTACAATTTTTCTTTTCATATTTATTCACAATTTAATACTTTCACTTAATTTACAATATTTTCATTTCCTTGCTCTGGCAACAAGACCACAAACAGCGTTGGGTTCCACCACTCCAAACGGGATATCTCGAAAATGCGTGGGAAAGGTGTCTTAACACTGGGTTCCCTCTGCCTACCCTGCTATGTAAGGAATACAAGACAAGCTAAAAACAAAAAAAATATACTTACATATCCTTATGAGCTAATTTCATAGCGTTAGCCGCCTCCTTCATAGTGTTCAGTACTTGGGCATTTGTGTTAGCTCCTTCGAGAGCTTCTCTCTGAGCTTCAATTTGTGTTAAAGTTCCATCTATTTGGGTAAGCTGTTTCTCGTATCGCTTCTTACGTTTCAGAGCCGCAATTGCAGCTAAAAGTTTATAGTGTTTTCAATTATTTACTGATATAAAATTTAATTACTCTGCTCTGGTAAATAAAGCACCTTGTGGATTCAAACAACACATAATGTCTTGAGATTTGGTCACCCACCATCTACCAAATTCTCGAGGCATTGCATGTTGATTGGTGGAATACAACAACTTGAACTGTTACCAGAGAAATTATTAATGAAAATATTTTAAATATTTCATTCTCCCTAAACATTGAACTTACTTATTTAACTTTATTTACATCATTAACAGATGTATGCTAGTGCCCCTACTTATTGAAGACCTCTAAATGCATTATTAATCTTAAATGACTAAAGCTTAATGTTGGTATTTTGTAACAACATTACACAATATCAAATTAATTTATCAAAACAATAATAATATTATATGTTGTCCTATTTTGTAATAAAGAAAATAAAATTATTTTCACACTGTAGTATCCCACACATAGCAGGGTAGGCAGAGGGAACCTAGAGTTACAATACTCTATTCTCCACTTTCTGTTCGAGTTCTGGAAGCATTGTGTGTTAAGTGGCAGAACTCAACACTGTGCCTTCACACCAGAGTGAAGAAAATAAAATATAAATAAATATTTCATGTTCAAGAGTGGGGCTCGAACCCACAACCAGTCAATTTTTCAGTCACACTCTATGTCTCTGCGCAACAACTGGCTTATTTTAAAATTAGGTACTAATACATTTTCATACATAGGATTTTGTATTTTCTTAGCTGATGCTAAGTAAAACAAAGAAGATTAATTTCCTAATAAAGATAACAAAGACTAACTAGCATAATAGAATATAAGCAAAGAAAAGGTAATCTTTAATTAACTAATAAGCATGTTTTTTTTAATGAAATATTAATTTCAGAGTTATACTTTTAGAAAATAGACGAAATTTATTATAATGGGACTCTAACTCATACTTCATTACATTCTTTACATCATACATTCATGTTTACCATCCACACACTCTGACTAATAAGCCATATGTCCTACATTAAATTTCTTATACACTTGTTACAATTTTTAATTGTCAGCTTGACAAGAATGTATGGCTTAGTGTTTCGAGCACTCAGATTCTGAGAAGCTGGTTTGACTCTTGCACGAAAATTTTTATACATTTTCAATAAATATTTTTCTATAGTTATTGTGTACTCTTAAAATGTTAAAACTATTCAAAACTTTGTAAAGGATGTTTAAAATTTTGCACTATCAACCTTATAATTTTGTTAGTTCTTTGTTTATCCTAAAACACTAAATACATAAACAGTATACAAAGACTAATGATTTTATTTTTCAAATTTAAAAATAAACTCAGATATTTGTATTATTTGTGCATATAATTAATTATTAATTCTTATAAAGTAATTAATAATTATTTATTCTTTGACATATACTACAACACATTAGTATCAATGTAAATGTAAGGTATACAAAATTTAAGAGTTACCTCTTTTATTTTTGGTGCCATTTTTTTTAGCAGTTTGTATTTCTAGTTCTATCTTCCTTTCTAAAAACTCTTGCTTTTTAATCAACAACTCTTCAGTCTCACGTAATTTCTGTATAGCTTCATGAGTAGTTGGTCCTTTCTCTTCCTTTTTCCCACCAAATAATTTCCCCAAAAAACTCATTTTGCTTCACTTGCATGCAATAAGAACAATAATACACTTGAAATATATTAAGAATAACAAATTACGCGTAAAAAGGCAAAATTACATATTACTTCTATTCTCTTCTTTTAGAAGTATGCGTCATCTATTATTGCCATGTTTTGAAATGATATCGACTATCACTTTAACATGACGAAGATGCTTTTAATGAATTTTAAACAAAAATGGCTTCCTTAAAATTTAGAATCGCCAGAATATTAAAATAATCTTAAAAACGTAATATACTAAATGTAATATACGATTCTTTTTATTAATTGAAACAAATAAATCAATATTGTAAAAAGTCAGTATTTATTGTAGTACATTTCGAACGTACACGACACAGATCAGTAAACATAATAGAACAATTTAATAAATTAGGTGATCTGTAGCCAAAATTAAAAACTCCCTAAAGATACGTTACCGTACGTCAGATACGATACCAATACTTATACCGTTGCGTTGTCTTATCTGTATGTAAAGTTCAAATTAAAATCTAAACTAAAATTATAAGATAAATTTTAACTTTTATACGATATATTGTATATTACAGATACTTTCTCTATCATATACCGTGCTTTATATTTAAAATATTGAATAGTAGAAATTTGATTATTATTAACAGCTAGATAAAAATCAGCTTCACGCTGTGAACAGCTAGATATTATACGAAAAGTAGACGACAGCTCAATTCAGTTATTTTAATATGGCGTTTAGAGCGTGCCAGTTAAGCACGAAATCATTTCGCCATGAAACATAACAGTAGAAGAATACTAACTTAAAAACAGACAACTGAATGAGAAATGTTGAAGTTCAAAATTCAGTGACCTTCACAAGAAGACTCGTATATAAGCATAATAATAGACATTACCGAATCTTACTAATACTTTAATTATTATTAAAATAAAATTGCATAATTTCAATGTTTTATTCCTTTCTCCTCAATCCAAGCTACAATTTCCTTTAAAAAATCATATTGGCTTTAATTACTATTAATGGCTTTAATACACGGGATTATCTGTGGCTAACGTCGTTAGACTTTTCGTTGACAACGAAATGTCAAAGTTATCCAGCCATCATACTATGACGCATTGTGTCAAATGTTAGAATAACAATCGTACATACTTCCGGTAGGCGGTAAATACTTCGTTACTTTATGGACACAAAATTTTATACATAATATATTAAGATAAATTTTAATCAACATTTCTCGTGAGTAAATTGATCACGTTTTTCAATTTCCGTCTTCTAAATAGTTCTCTCCATGTTAAACTATTTCACAATATTTAAATTGAAATTTCCATATTTTCAAAATTGTTCTTTAAATTTTGGTAAAACCATTTACCATAACAGTTTGGGATTGTTATAGTAATAATATTTGAAATTGGTTTTAGATAAAAAAAATTACAATGATAAACTGTCAACTGAATTCGTTAATATTCGTTTCGATTTTGTTTTTCTCTAATTTTATATGTAGTTGAACTTATTTTGGTCAAGTGCGGAATTAAACATTAAGTCCTGTAGAGTATATTTCTTGATCGACTTGTGCTAATCATTTTTGCATTTATATGTATGTGTTTAAACTATAGAATGGATATGTTTTATTTTCACAAGTACATTATCATGTACTTGTCCCGTGATAACGCAAAATGGATTTAAAAATGATTGGCTTTATTCAAACATAATTATACATGGCATAATGTATAATGGCAAATATATAAATGTTAGTTTAATTCTGGCACTTAACTAAAATGATTAAGGTCATCAGAACACTCTGGGAAGAGGAAAAAATTCGGTGTTTAGTTCAGTGTCTCAATACGTAATGTCTTGAATGCACATTAGGACACTTCCGTTCCTCACTTTGAATGATGGGATTCAACACCACATTTTGCTTTGTTTCAAGAGCAAGAGAAATAAAATATTTAAAATATTTCATTTCCTTGAGTAGGAATTGGATGTACAATATAATATATTTACAGTCGCACTCCACCACCTCTTATTATTCTAGTCGTTTTTATTATATGTATACATTAATAATGGAATGTTAAATTCCTATTTATTACTGTTAGACTTTATATTCTATTATATCTTTTTTTTAATAGACCAAATTGAAGTAATATTTAGCATTTAGTACTAGATTAATCAAAATTGAAATACATTATTTGTTACCAGATTATTAAGTAATGTGACATTAAAAGAATATTAAATTAAAAGGAGGATATTTTAAGACCATGAAGATTTGAGGAAATTGAATAAAATGTCTAACATTATTAATACAGGAGAATTCCAAGCTGGATCAATTTATAAGATAACATTAAATAATTTTATGTAAGTAGATTTTGTTATATATTTTTAAATTTTACTAATAATTACTTTTTATTTATGGTTGTGACATTGAATTTCAATAGGGTAATAGGTAACTTTTCATACTATGAAGAAATGTCTTATCAGCAAAAAATGTTATCTGCCTTCCCTGCTAAATAGCAGGGAAGGCAGATAACGTCTCAAATGAGAGAAGAAAAACAAATTCAGATATATTAAATTGCTATATACAATAAGAATGCCTTGCATTTTATTTAAGAATACCTTGCATTTTATTTAGTGTACAATGTATATAAACATAAAGTATATGATACTATGGTATAGCAGTAGCACAGCACACATTTAATATTTTCATTCTCTCACTCTACTCTTTATTAAGAGCAGAGTCAATGAAAATATTAAATCATAAATATACATTGTATATTTACAATGTTGCAAAAAAGTCGACAGTGAGGAACAGAGTGTCTTAACACTAGGCTTCCTTTGCCTGTCTTGCTAGAATATAGATAAGTAAATTATATTTTTGTAAAAACAACTGATTGTGGGTTCAATCCCCATTCAAGGCGATGAATAGAAAGGAGAAATATTTACTTAAATTTATATTTTCTTTTCTTCACTATGGTGTTGAGACAAATGCGATGCCTCCAGAATTTGACAGAAAGCGGGGAAAGGAGTGCCTTAACACTAAGTTCTCTCTGCTTACCCTGCTGTGTGCAGGATACAGCATGAAGCTAATTTATCTATTTTATTAATTTACAGGTCATATACAGAAATAGAATTTACGCCGGGACCAACTTTAAATATAATTATAGGACCAAATGGTACAGGAAAGTCTTCACTTGTTAGTGCCATTATACTAGGACTTGGAGGGAAGCCAGCTGACATTTGTAAAAGTAAAGTAAGTAAAAAAAGAGTTTTTTTTAAATCTTAATGCTGCTAATTTCACACATAGCAAGGTTGAAATTAAATTATTTAAAAAATCATATCCTCAAGTGAAAATAAAACCCATATCCATCTAATTTACAGATGTATGTTTGTGCCCCTACGCCACACTTCAGAAAGTATTCATAGATACTTCGATCCTTCGACTTTTAAAACACTTGTGTGGGCACAAGGATGTGACTGTAACGCGACGGTATTGGGTTCGTTTCCCCCTCGGGGAAACGAGTTATTATTTATTCATATTTTCATTATCTTCACTTTGACACCAAGACAAAAAAGCCCAGCACAACAAGTTAAGTTCCGCCATTCAATACGCCTTTGCGTCTCGAAAAAATCGCAAAAATCTGTGAAACAGTGGGGAACGGAGTGTCTTAACTGTAGGTTCACTCTGCTCCCTGCTATATTCGGGATACAGCATGAAGCTGGAAAAAAAATGTACGATTGCTCGTATCTTCTAATCTAATTTCAAAATGTTGATTTTAGTTATCACAATTTATTAATGAAAACTATGACGAAGCCAAAATTGAAATAGAATTGTATCAGAAGAAAGGAAAAAAAAACATGGTTGTCACAACTGTATTGAAAAAGCCCAACACTATAAATCGGTCAATCAACAATAATGCAGTATCTAGAGACACTCTACTGAATGAATTGGATAAGTATAAGATTCAAGTAAGCAATATATTTTTTATATATTTTATTTAAGCGTAACGGTAACGATAAACACAATGGCTGTGGGTTCAATTCCCACTCAGGAAAATGAAATATTTAATACTTTCATTTCTTTGCTGTGGTAATAAGGCAAAGTGCGGCGTTGAGTCCCGCCATTCAGCATGCAGTTGCAAATTTAGGCAGTGCGTTTGAAATGTAGTGTTTTAACTGTTTTTTTTCCCTATGAAATACAAAAATGTCATGGTATGGTTGACAAGTGTTGAAGACAGCCAAAGCTAAATTTAGCTATTTTATAAACCAGTTAAAGCTGTGCATCGTGTATATAAATAAATCTTAGTATTTATATAAATAAATCTAATTTCCAAAACATTTTAGGTCAGCAATTTATGTCAAGTATTACCTCAATTGAGAGTTCACGAGTTTTCAAGTCTCTCACCAACTGAGCGTTTACTTAGCACATTGACTTCAGTATCTGGCATGAGTGGGGTTAATCTGAGGAACGATTTGATAGAAATGTCGAAAACATTAAAGGAAAAGAACAATGAGAAGAGAAATGTTAAAAGAGAGTTACG
The DNA here is from genome assembly GCA_013403705.1 of Heliconius hermathena. Classification (NCBI taxonomy): domain Eukaryota; kingdom Metazoa; phylum Arthropoda; class Insecta; order Lepidoptera; family Nymphalidae; genus Heliconius; species Heliconius hermathena. Next base: position 702,055 of record JAAIXJ010000069.1, read on the forward strand.
GCAAATTGTGGAGTTGAATGAGAGGTATATTATGTGTATATGTTATATTAATGTCTTAATACAAGGATCTGCTTGTCCTACTATTTGCGGGGGGATACAGCATGACGCTAAAATAATCACAAACATATTCTAAAGTATTTTATCATCACCATGATATGTAATAGAAAAAAATATACCATTGTAAAAATATACTTATAGCATTAATTTTAAACATTTTTTGAAATTATTTAAAATACAAAACAAATTTACAAATGTAACACATTTCAGAGATAAATTAAGTGTAGACAACATGAAGAAAAAAGAAATGCTAGAACACAACTTAAACATGTGCAGATTAAAACAAAAATGGCTGGAATTACCACCATTAGAGGAAGAAATAAAAAAACTTGAATTAAATATACAAGAAAAATATGTTTCAGTTCAAAAATACGAAAAAAGTATTAAGAAAAAACAAAAAGAAAAACATGGCATTCAAACTAAATTGCAAAATAAGGAGGAACTGAAGAATATAATTGTAAGTTTTTTTTGTTGCTTTATGTGTCTAACGAGCGACCGAAACGCGGCTTCACTCGCTTTTACTTGTTATATATAGCCACTTGTTATACAAAATCTTTTTATAAATTGTAGCCTATATGTTAATCTATGTGTAAGCTTAGCTTCACGCTTTATCACTAGTGGGGTAGTCAGAGAGAACGGAGCGCCTAACGCTCCGGTCAGTACATTCCTCTTTCGCCTCGTCCACTGTCATCAACCTCTTCATACATGCCCTCTGGGGGGTCCTCATGCTTTTTACGTGACATTCATCATATCTTTGATACTGTGTTTTCTAAGTTCGACCTCCCCCCTACCTCTCTTACCACTCACTTTTCCATCATAAATCTTTTTTTACCATCCTTTCATCACTCATTCGTTCGACATGTCCAAACCAGCTGAGCACGTTCTTCTTCATTCCCACCCTGACATCCTCGCTAGTATTTACCATTCTGTGTATCTTTTCATTGCGGATTCGATCAGATAAGCTGACTCCGCATATCCTACGAAGAGATCGCATCTCCACGGCATTCATTTTTCTTTCATTCTTCTTCTGCAATACCCACGGCTTGTGTACGGCCAAACGTACCTGTGCTGATGTTTCACTCTCTAATCAAGGCTCTCATCTTCCGTTAACGCTGTTAACGGCAGCAATACGCCTTTCCACATCCATCTCGCATCTGCAATCTCTAATAAGATACTTCCCAAATATACCATTTACACTAATCAATTGTTCTAATATAAAACCATTTACACTGACCTTACTTTCCATCCTTTCTTCATTTCTTTCAAAAACCAGAACATGTTTTTTTCACATTTAGGCTTAGACCATTATTGCCATACCCGTCTTTCAAAGTAGTAACTAATGCCTGCAACTCGCATTCTGATGATGCAACAAGTCACCTACTTTCATTCCCATATCACTTTGTTTCACTCCTTGGAGACAGCTGTCCAAATATAAATTGAACAACCAAGCTGACATGGTGCAACCTCGTGTAACACCGGATTGGATGTCAAACCAAGGCAACACGTCAGCTCCTACTCGCACCCAGGCCGAATGATCTCTGTACAGAGACTTTATAGCCTGCCGGGCTATAAAGTCATAATTATTATTAGTAGTAATAGTATTGTACCGGGCTAGTATCTCTCGTGATTTCGCTCCTACAACTCTGTCAAACGCATTTTCCAAGTCCACGCACAGCAAACTTTTTGGTTAACGGCCAAAATTATTTCCGTGATCAAGCGGAGGGAAAAGTTCTGCGGGGGGCGCACTTTCCGCCGATGGCGTCCTCTCATACAGCCACATAGTGCTTGCACTTTCTCAGAATTATGAAAGCAAGTTGTTTATGATTAAATATATCAATCTGTTGGCAAATGTAGCATAATGAAACTATTATAGGTGGTATGCGGGCGAAGCCGCGAGTGGGTCGCTAGTTATTTATAATGTGCCTACTGTAGAAGTTTTTGAACTCTATGGTGAATTTATGCATTTGACAATGACGAATCACATTTTAGCAATAGATCGTATCTAACGAATTTTATAATGTTACGGTGATAGATAAAGATATCGCAGCGGCAATGTGACTGACTTTACAGAACAAAATTTGTGTTTCTTTACAAAAAATATTAATATTTAAGTTTAAGAGCTGCAAGAAAATTATTTAATGTAAAAATAAAGATATTATTTATAACATTATGCTTTTAAAATGTTTCTAACGAAAACGAATAAAAAGTATGCAATGGATATTACAATTTATTTCAACCGATTGTAGGTCATACAATCGATTGAAATGCATTATAATCCATTACAATCCGAAAAATGGCTGAAAAATAAAACATTGATTTAAAGGAAACATCGGGTAACCTTGCCATACTAAATATAAATAAAAAATAAATATTATTGTTACTTTATAAATCGATTACCAATTTTAATGATATTATAATATTTTTTTAAGCTACAACACTAACTTACTGAATAGCGCCATGTTATTTTTAAGAAGAAAAATCTATATGATATTTTATTTTGTGTTAATTTAAATCTCCCGTGCAAAAGACACATTCTGATTGACAAAACGCTGTAAAAAAATAAGGAAATAATTATAATATTATATTATGTTTATTTTGATGCAAGAGAAAAAACGATACCAAGAATCTTGGTATCGTTTTTTGTTGAGGCCAGTCGTGGCGCATCGGCACAAGGTGTGACTGTAAAACCGACTGATTGTGGGTTCGATCCCCACTCGAGGAGATGAAATACGCTCTGGTGTCGAGGACAAGCGCGGCGTTGAGTTCTGCCACTCAACACGCAATGCCTCCAGAATTCGGCAGAAAGTGGGGAACGGAGTGTCTTAACACTAGGTTCCCTCTGCCTACCCTGCAGTGTGCGGAATACAGCGTGAAACTAAAAAAAAAAGAATCTTGGTATCGCTTTTTCTCTTTTCTCTCCTTTGTCTGTTTAAATGTAAATATTGCAACCCTTGACTTGTGTTTCAGTCATTCAGTCTTAGAGTAGACGGTCTACTCATTATTATTTTCATTTTCAGAACAAAAAAATAAGAGATTTCAAAAAAAATATAGAAAATATACAAGATTCACTAAGATCTAATGAAAATAAATTTCGTACGATCGATGCTAACTTACTAAGGAAGGAAGAAGAGAATAAAAGTAGAGAACAAAAGTTGAACAAGATGGAGGCCGAACTGGAAAAGCTTAGAGAGGATAGGAATGCGTTCGTGAATAATTATGGAGATGGTAATACTGTGTTCTTTAGTAATTTTTATGTTGTATTCCGCATATAGGGGAAGCGGCAGAGAAAATCTGATATTACGACACACGCCACATTCCGCCCATACTTTGGGATGTGGTATGTTGAGTGGCATAACCCAACACCACGCTTCGCATCGTTAAAAGAACTAGGAAATAAAGATATTAAATATTTCAGTATTCTGATTGTGAATCCAACAAAAATTTTCACGCTACATTCTCACTCTTGAGCCTGAAAAACAACGTAAATTTATTATTTTTCTTAAATAAGGACGAACCCATAGCCATGGCTTGAGAGCCAAACGCTGTCCCTCTACCTCGATGATCTCTACATTTATGTTATAAGTATTAATTGACGATATGGTTGTGTGTGTGTGAGCTATTTTAACTAGTTAGGCGACAGGTATTTGAAGTCGGTTATATTTTTATATTGCTTTTATTAAAAGAATACTTTAAAGACGTACTTAAATTTGAACGCAACTTGACTCCAAGCCTCTTGGATCCCGTCCAGGCGTTCGGACCATTAAGACATACGTTCTTATGAGTATTAATTAAAGTTTATGTAAAATAATTTTGCTTGAAGTGGAAACTTCAAAAGTTTTGTTTGTCAAATTAAAAATAAATTTATACGTTTTCTCTAAAGGTAAAATTTATATATTTTTAATTCCACAGAAACCACATTACAAAATAAAGTTCGAAGCAAATATCAACAAATAAGATCTAAACACGCGGAAAAGAAAGAACAAGAAGATGCAAGAATGGACATTGAATATGGTTCTGTATATAAGAATATTATTGACAATATAACTACTTATGATTCACAGTGAGTTTTGTTATGTTTTATTGTTTAGTACCTTATCTCCTATGCATATAGCAGGGTAGGAGAAAACCCTGTGTTAACGAGACAATTGTGAGTTCGATTTCCACTCAGAGAAATGAGTTATTTTAATCCTTTCACTGTAGTATAAAGGAAAAGCACGCCGTTGAGATCCGCCACTGAACACGCAACGCTTCAAAAAATTGTCAGAAAGTGGCATGGAATGTCTTAAAACAAATTACCCTATCTACACTTATAGGGACAAAACGTGGAGATGCTTTTTTTAGTACTAGTATAGTGGTACCTAACGCCGTGTTTTATATGACCATATTGTAATAATAAAAATTAAAATCCAGACCAGTCATGGCACAGGGGCACAAAGTGTGGCTGTAAAATCGACTGATTGCGGGTTCGGTCCCCACTCGAGGAAAAATACTACTTAAGGTTAAGCAACTTTGTCGCCAATACCTACGACTCGATTTCGGAATGAGGCGTATGCGTCGGTTTCCCTTTAATAGGTTTATGTGTGCGTGCGTCGTTCTTGACAAATGGCGTTTTATATTACAACAATAATTTTATTATTTATTTTGTTTCAAAAAATTACTTTTTCATTTTTCGGATTTTTTTAAAAATTGTATTAGGCTTTTATAGAGTAGTTAAAACTGTGTTTTCATTTAAAGTGGTGCTGACACTTCCATCCTGTATTACTCTTGAGAAATATATCAGAGTGTCTGCGGAACCTTGCTGTGTGCGGGATACAGCGTCAAGTTGATTTTTTTTTTGAAAAATAAAAATCAAATGACTCGGCACCAGAGTGAAGAAATCAAAATAGAAATTTAAATAAATCATTTCATCATTCATTTCCTGGTATGGAGATCGAACCCAATAAAATCGAGTTTACAGTCGCACTTTGTGTCCCTGCGCCTCATCTGGCTTCAATAATAAAAATAAATTAAAATTATTATTCTTGTCCTATTCCGTCCCATGGATCTTATTTTCTATATCTATACAAATATTGTAAAACTAAAAAGTGTGTCGTTGAGTCTCGCCACTCAACTCGCAATGCCTCGATAATTCGGCGGAAAGTGGGGAACGGAAGTGCCTTAATGGAAACGGAATGTCTTAAGACTAGGTTCCCAGATTCCCTCTGCCTACCATGCTATGTGCGAAATAAAGCGTGAAGCTTAAAAAAAATTACCTATTTCAGATTAAAATCACTTTCCAATCAAGACAAAAGGCGTATGGAGCTACTGAAGAAACACTTTTATCATACTTATCAAGCTCTCGAATGGTTCAGGAATAATAGAAATATGTTTGCACATAATGTATACGAGCCTATGTTGCTTGAGGTAAATAGTCATATATATAATATTGATATATGTATATAATTTTTTTTTTATCTTTATGTTGTATTGCATATACACCAGGATAGGCAAAGGGAACAGTATTAAAATATTCCGCTTCAATTTGCATGTTTGGCAACGGAACTCAACGCCGCGTCTATTCGCGAAGAATTAGAGGTCAGAGTGCCTACGAGGCCTTAAAGTGTAGGTTTAAATATTGCTAAGTTAAAATTTTCATGTTTTTTTCCATAAAAGTATGATTTTTATTTTATTTACTAAGGATGTTATAACTTTATGTATGTCTGTCTGTGGCATCGGATAAACCGATTTAGATATTGTTTTTTTTTATTTGTAAAATGGCTTAATCGATAGTGAAATATATTCAGCCGTTTAAAGATTATCATCTCTTTCATAATTCTTTGTTTACTTTCTGTCTCGGAGTTTAATTATGAATCTTATCAAAACAGATAACGTTTCCTGATGAATCGCTAGCTCCATACCTAGAGAACACGGTGTCCAATCGTGATCTCACGGCGTTCAGTTTCGCGGACAATGATGACATGGAGTTGTTTCTGCGCGAGGTGCGCGCGCTCGGCCTCAAACGTGTTAGTGCGCTGCAGGTGGATAGCGAGGCGGCGTTAAATACCGCGCCCACTATAGATGGACTACGGTATGTGCCATAATTTAGTTTTTTTACCTTCAGCCTGCCTTCCTTATATTGCAGAGTAGGTAGAGCAAAGTAATGTTAAATAAAACTCTCCGTTCCCTCCGTTTTGCCAAGTTTTCGAGACATTGTTGCGAGTGCGTGCGAGTGAGCAGAACTTTACGCCGCGTTTTATCTTGTTACCTGAGCGAGTATAGGAAAATATGAAATAATTCCTTTCCCAAATTGGAAACTCATAACTGTAGCGCTTACAGTTACAAACTATGCGACCGCACCACGACAACTTCAATACTTTTAACAGAAAAATAAGTTTAAATAATGAAAATGAAATAAGCTTAAAGAGTGAGAAAGGTTCAAATACCGTATTGTTAGACTTCTCGAATGTCATTCAAAATGTAATGTGAAAGGAAATGAATGAAAATATTGTGTGAAGACTTGACCAGCGATGAGGCGACCTAGATGTGTGGGAACGTCCCAAGTTACAACTCTGAAGTTAGCTTTAGATGCCTGTGCAGATTTGATTTTAGGATTTTTTCTTTTGATTTTAATCCCGTAATAGTAATTTAAAAAATTAAAACCGTTCTGGCGTTGAGGCACAAGCGTGCGACACACAATGGGTTCAATTCCCTCTCGGGGAGATGAAACATGAAGTATTTAATATTTTAATTTCCTCGCTTTGGTAACGAGGCAAAGCGCGGCTTTAAGTTCATCCAGTCTTAGAAGTACTGTTCTCATCATTGAACTGGTGCACCCCAGTATCAGTTTGACTCATTTGATCACATGTAGCTTAGAAAGGCTTGGTACTTTGGTTTTGTGTAGAGACGTCTCCTCACTGTGCGTTCTCTTTGGCGAATTCCGTGGGGAGTGGGGAATGGAAATGTCTTAATGAGGCACAAACTGTCTTAACACTAGTTTTCCAGGTTCCAGGTTCCAAACTAAAAATAGTATTTTAATCACTAACTCAATCAATTTAATTTCCAGGCATCTAGGCTTCACACAGTACATATCAGATACATTTGAAGCACCCGCCGACATTAAGCAATACCTGTGTGATAATTACAACGTTCACAAGATACCTATAGGTAACGCCCACACTTCGGCCAATATGGACCACGTGCCGGGCAATATTACCGTGTTTTTTACTGGTGAGTACCGAATATCCGTTGGACCTTGTTACGTCATAAGAAGAAAACGGAACCTTTATTGTCGACCTGTCATGACTAATCATTTCGGCATAATTTATATTTTTATTGCAAAATAAAAACTTAGAAATTTGTTGTTGTTCATTTCATACTAATTGAGTACATATGTCCCGCACACTTAAATTTATAATTTTTTTTGTACTTCTCATTGACCTACAATTTAGAAATTGATACGGAACCGTCGTTTTGCGAAATCGACTCAAATTTGGCCGATTTTTTTGTGAAGTGAGTGTTTTAATTACTATATAAAATGATATAGTCCGTCTAAACTCTTATTGATAATCGGAGGTACTCGCGTAAAATTGCGCAGAATACCTATGCGCAGAAAACGTTCGATCAGTGTTACCCTGTTATGTTGTTTTACCCCACGCTCAGCAAATCATAATTGAATGATAATTAAAATATCTGATCATCTTTATGTTCTATATGTATACAAAACGAACATTTTATGAGGATATCTAAATATTGAAAAAAAAATCAGCAGTTCCATACATCGTTGTCGAGAATATAATCGAGACTAGCCTGAAAAGTATTTTTTTTTAGTAATGAACAGGAGTCATTTCAAAGTAAACTAAACTAAACTTCTGCTTATATAACTAATAAAACATGATATTTATGTATATACTATATACACCTATGTACAACATAAATANTTAATCTTTCTAAGAAGTGAGTGACGGATCTATATTTGTCGCATCTGTCGTAATAGATCTTCCTTCTTGTGGATATTTGCTTAGTTTTTTTAAATATTTTATGTATCTGTAGTAACTATATGTATTTTTTTTAATAATTCAAGCAAAGTTTAGTCTTAATTTTTACCTATTTTGATTTTATTTTCATTTTACTGCTAATAATTTTTGTAAATGAACACTGTAGCTGAACGCCATTCCTTTTAATTTTTGCTTTTATATTTAACATTTTATTTATTTAAATTTTATTTTTTACAATTTTTTTGCATGTTTTATTATTTTTATTATTTTATGTAAAACCATATTAAAGGTACTTTTTCAATTTTACTTTTTTATTGAATTTGGATTGATGAAGACTTGGATGTGGCCCCATTATAATAATTACAATTCAGTACTTTATTAAAATTTTAAATTTGCTTATCCATAACTTGATTTTGCATGTTGCTTAATCTAACACACTAATTATTATATAATAATATTACTAGATAAATATGCTTTACTGCGCTATTTTGTATATATGACGCTATCATATAATAATATATTAATATTTCATAGTATTGAACTAACAGCGTTGCGCTCGACTGTACCGTAGTGGTGTGACCGCCCCGCCACACGCCGCACCGATTCCCCGCGAGCCCTTGCGGGGAATCGGTGCAGCGTGAGAGGGCGTCTATGTGCAGAAATCAAAATACGCGTTTTGCGCAATTCTACCGCGCGTGCTTCCCATATGCAATAGCGGTTATGTCGGACTATACGTCGTTAGATTTTTATATATACACAATCTGTTTTCTTTCTTTTTAATAAAAAAACTTGATACTTTACGCATTTCTCGCATAAAGCAGTATAGAAAATGTGTATTGTATGGCGGAACCTAACGCCATGCTTTAGATTAAAACTACAACAAAAATAATAGGCAGCTTCACGCTGTATCCCGCACACTGCAGGGTAGGCAGAGGGAACCTAGTGTTAAGACACTCCGTTCCCCACTTGTGTGGGGAACGGAGTGGGGAAAATAATAGGCACAATGTCCCATTGCGCTGTGGGTCGCTGTGCGTGGCGGTTGTGTGTTCAATTCCTACTCGGAGAAATGTTTTTTTAATATTTTTATTTCCTCGGTTTGGTAATCAATTAAAGCGCGGCGTTGAGTTCCGCCACTGATAACCTTGCATGCCTCTAGAATTCGGCAGAAAGTTAGAAACCTCTTAATGGGAATGGAGTGTAAGAAGAGATGCCGAGACGCTAAAAAAGTAATCTCTAACTGGCCCATTCTTTTCCTCTTATAGATAAATACAGGGTGCATGTAAAAAAATCTATGTACAGTAATAAAAGCTCTAAGAATATAACAGAGTTTGGCCCAGCACGTTTACTTGGAAGCAATCACAAACAAATACGTGAAGTACAAAATACGTAAGTTTTTTTATGTTTTTAAAAACTAGAGAACCACTTAAACTTGTTATTTATTATATTAGTTATATTATAGGCAAATTATACAAAATGTTTGAATAAATTGTAGCCTATGTGTTATTCTTATGTATAAGCTATATTACTATAAAGTTTTATCTAAATCAGTTCAATAGTTTTTTGTGTGAAAGTGGAATAAAGATCACATCCTCACTAACTTTAACATATTTTAGACACTCCCAAAAGTGGATAAAAACTTTTTGTCTATTCTAAAGATATTGCGTGTTAAGTTGCGTAACTCAACGCCACGTTTTAACTTAATGTTTATTAATAATAAAAGTAAAAAAACAAGCCCAATTAGGACTAACAATCGGTATCCTATTTTTCAACCAATGAAATCATTTACATTTTAAATGGATCCCAATTGTTATTTCTAATGAACTATTGGTATTGGATTTTTCTTTTTGTCTTATGCAGTCTGTTTTTTTTATTTTATTATAATTTTAACTATTTTTAGCTTATCGTACTGGACAACTGAAAAAGAAAAAATTATGATAAAAGTAGCGGAAATAAAAGACAGGGAACAAAATATAAGGGAAGAAATTGATGTTTTAGAAAGTTCTAAGAATGGCCTAGATAATTATATTGAAAAGGTTGGTTTTTTTTTATACTTGCTTAATAAATGTATACGTTTCCAGATGCAGTAAAGTAATAAATAATACGGAAAAAAATAATATAACACTAAAAGTAAATCATAAATTTTTTAATAATTATCTAAGCTTATACTGCCTTATTTTAATACTTATATACTACACAATTATTTATTTACTAACTTGGATTTTTTTTGTATTCTGATAACATTATCATTTTAAAGACAATATCCATATATATGAACCGATATAAATAACATCAATAAATCTTAAGATGAGTTAAATACAGTATAGAAAATTGCATTTAAATCAGTAGCTTTTTCTAAGATTCTTTTACACTGATAAATGCCTCCAATACTTGTTTTTATATATTTTGCATGTACAGACAATCAGTTAAAATTTCATTATATACACAGATTGTTAATTTTATTTTTATAGCTAAAAAAAATCAACAGGGCGATAAACGATCGCACCACAAAAGTACAGGAAGAAAGAGAGGCAAGACCTGTAGATATGGAAGCGGAGCGCGTTAGAGCGAGACGGCAACAGGCGGACGTGGCGCGTCGCCTCGTGGCGGAACATCCCGACTTGATACGAGCGATGACGAAGTTGCATGCCATTGCGATATATCGTAACGCTCTTCTGGTAAGTTACGATTTAGTTTTAGACATAATTCATTGAGACGCTTGGTTTATCTAGTTTCGTCACTCAACACGCAATAACGGCCTCAGAATTCGGCGGTAATTCGAGGACGAAATAGTTATGATTTTCTGGTACAAGGTCTCCTGGTATATACTCTATTTTAGTTATAATTTTTAATTCTATTCTTTTGCCATCTATTCTATTGTCCTGGTACCAGGTATTCAGTTTACTACTTAATTATAACGCCCTCCTCTGTACTTATAAAATACTCTAGTACCAGGAATTCAGTTTTAGTGATAGGAGAACAAGTCTTTGTATTATAAAAGATGGGGTAGAATAGTTGTGGGTTCGACCCCTCACTTTTGTAATGATTTTAATATGTATTTTGAAGCGATAACTTATGAGAGAGTAAACGGCTTCGTTACGCGTTATTTAGCCAGTATGTCCGGCTTTACTTTCTCTGACGCATACGGCAATGGCAGGCAGGCTCCTCCTCCCTCGGGTCTCACTTACTCACAGCACTACCCGTATTTCACACAAAGACAGACAGACACTTCTCTCTCCTTTCTCCGCATGACTCAGTGTCTAATGTGCGATAGACATATTCTGTCGACAGTGAGGATGTATATCTAAATGGCAGTTGTTACTTTAGTTGGATTAAATAATGATACTAAATACGTACGAAGTTCTAATGTACATATTGAAGAATTGTAACTAAGTTTAAAATATATTTCATAATCAATAAAAGATTTTATGAATAAATAATAAATATTTACTTAAATTTATATTTCCATTTCTTCGCTCTGGTGTCGAGGCTAAGCGCGGCGTTGAGTTCTGCCACTCAACACGCAATGCCTCCAGAATTCGGCAGAAAGTGGGGAATGGAGTGTCTTAACACTAGGGATCCTCTGTTGTGTTGTGTTTAATTTTTTTTTTATTAATTTGGTATTAACCTTTATCACGCAATCGTCTGAAAAATCTCTGACGTTTTCTGTCCCATGAAAGAATTACGGATTATTATATATAAAATTTAAGTAATAATATAAGTTTTATTCAAGTTAAACAATTTCAATATTAAATAGTTCTATACTTATTTAGAAAACGTATAAAAATTTTAACCTTCATAATGCATTTGTTACAGAAATGCATTATGAACTTAAGGGACATAATAGTCAAATACGACGACGAAGTAAAAGAAATTGAAGACAATCTTAGAGAAATTAAGGTAATTTTCTTTTTATTTTTTATGATCTTCTTATTATTATTATTTTTTGTTTCTTACTACAATAAAATTTGATAATAAGTTTTAGCAAAAAAAAAAGAATAATTGAGTTATATCAATATCATTCTAAAACATAATATATACTTATCAAGAAAACATATAAAAATTTCAACGTAGCGGTATTTAAAACTGCGCCTCTTTGGAAATCGTCCAAATCCAAACGAAACGGTTTCCAAAGAGGCGCGGTTTTAAATCCCGTTACGTTCCAATTTTATAAGTTTTCTTAATAAGTATTTTTTTTCCTAAGTGTGGAATAACAGTTTAAAAATGTTGCAAAACCAAAGCAATAACATGAATACAAATTCAATAATATAAGATATATTTAAGTGCAAGTGGTAATGTAATCTTATCTAATCATTCAATAAACATATTCTTATCATTAGTATTATTCAGTTAAATTATATGCAATGCCTAAAAATAGTTTAATTAATAAGTAAGTATAGAAGATTTTTCACTATGGCCTTAATTGCTTTTATTTTAAAAAAACTTACGCAACCCAACACTGCACTTTTTAACCGACTTCTGTAAGAAAAAGAGGTTATCGACTGTATTTTTTTTATGTCAAGCTAATGCTACAACATTCTTACTACAATAACGAATTACTAAGCCTGTTTGTTTTACTTGGCACCGGCTTCAAAATTATAAAATATTTTTTTTATTATTTTTGTTTATCAAAATCAAAGTATGTTTTAGATTATGTAAAATTATTTTGGCTTTTTAGTCCTTTGTTTGAAGTCGGTTTTTCTTTTTGTTAAAAATTAATTTAGTTATGTCAAATCGGAGTATTGACAATCATTTTGATATAATATTCGTATCCCCCGAGTGGGGAACAAACTGCTGCTGTTGCGTATTACAAAAATAATAACCAATTTTACAGGAAATTTGGCAAATAGCGAAAAGGGAAAAGGAAACAATAGAAGAAAAAAGAAAGAAAAAAGTACAGCAAATAAAGACGGCGTGTCAAAATAAATTACCTATTCATCCGGATTTTCCATACAAAAGAGACTTTGAGAAGTTATCATCGGATTTAAATAAGTTGTTAAAACAACAATATAAGATCGATCGAGAAATGAACTCCATATCCTTTGATCGAGAGGTAACGTAAGAAGTTTTTTATACTGCACATTGCAGGGTAGACAGAGGGAACCTGAACGTAGAACTTAATATTAAGACACTCCATTCCTCATTAGAGTGAACTTTCGATCCTCACTTTCCGCTGTATACGTTACTACGCGCTATAATACGTTGTCAGAGCGAGAGAATGATTCATTCCCACGAACGAATAAGAATCGAACCCACAGCCGTCGCTTTTATATTCGCACGCTTGTGCCAGTGCGCTCCGACGACATCATATTTCTTAAATATTTTATATACTCTTTGAAATGTTACAGATAGTTAAAGAATATATGGAAAGGGAAAGAAAAAAAGTCGAATTGAGCACAACTATAGAAAACATGGACACCGAAATACAAGAATTAAATGGTGATATTGAAAGAATTAAGTAAATATTATCTTTTTTTATTTAATTATAAATTTTGAATGTAGGATTTCAATCTGCACCTCTTGTTTACCGCCCAAACGCTCTGAAAGTTAAACCAAACGTTCTTGCCGACCTACCCTGATATTCTTATGCTTTGTAACTTATTATTTTTTATTCAATTAGGCTTCACCTGTTTTCTGAAAGTAGTATAGTAGTCATGGGTAAACTAGTGTCAAGACACTCCGTTTTCCGCGCACTACATAATTTTCGAGATATTGCATGTTAGGTGTTAATGTTCAACGTCGCGCTTTGTCTTGTTAACATACAAGGGAAATGGAAATAATTTATCCCCCCTAGTGGAAATCGAACCCATAACCCATCGTGTTTACAGACTATAAATTTAATAATAATAATAATAATACTTTATTGCACATGAAAAAATACACAATTTACATAAAAGAAAGGGACATGTAGGTACTTATGTAGGTACATATGTAGGTACTTAAATTAGCATGTGCAATGGCGGCCTTATCACTACAAGTGATCTCTTACAGGCAACCATTAAGAGTGCAGGACTTTATGCAAGAGAATAAAGTCAGGCGCAAAAAGTATTACTTAATATAGTAAAAAAAAACAAAATAATAATATTAAACAAACATAAAAGTACATACATACCAATATAAAAACATATACATACAAATACATACATATATACATACATACATATTTACATACATACATACATACATACATACATACATACATACATACAGAAATACATACATACATACATACATACATACATACATACATACATACATACATACATACATACATACATACATACATACATACATACATACATACATACATACATACATACATACATACATACATACATACATACATACATACATACATACATACATACATACATACATACATACATACATACATACATACATACATACATACATACATACATACATACATACATACATACATACATACATACATACATACATACATACATACATACATACATACATACATACATACATACATACATACATACATACATACATACATACATACATACATACATACATACATACATACATACATACATACATACATACATACATACATACATACATACATACATACATACATACATACATACATACATACATACATACATACATACATACATACATACATACATACATACATACATACATACATACATACATACATACATACATACATACATACATACATACATACATACATACATACATACATACATACATACATACATACATACATACATACATACATACATACATACATACATACATACATACATACATACATACATACATACATACATACATACATACATACATACATACATACATACATACATACATACATACATACATACATACATNTTCTTCTGGAGTAATAGATGTAAATAGGAAGGGAGTAGTTAAAGGATCAGGAAGTAGTGATAGTGATTGGAGGGTTTTGATTTTAGTATTACTATCCATCTGATTGACAGTTGAGAAAAACTTATTTAGGCTTTCTAAATCCATGCAGTTGCTTATGAAAGATGAATGTTTTGTACGCCTGCCACCTATACCCATCGCGTCCAGAAATTTCCATGTTTTTTTAGAGTTGCTGCTATCAATGGATGCATGAATGTAGCTACGCCGAGCATCTCTGCAAGTCTTATTACATCTGTTTCGTAGTATTTTGTACTTATGCAAGTTTTCATTAGTAGGATTTTTCTTGTATTTAGACTTTGCATTATTGCGTTTGGCCATGAGTAGCTTAATATCCTTAGTCAACCACGGAGCAGGGAGATGTTTTAATTTAATAGGCCTAAGAGGCGCATGAATATCGAATAGTTCGATTAAAAGAGAATTAAAGAGATTTATTTGGTCGTTGACAGACTTAGCGCCAAATATACAATCCCAATCGATACTATTTAGATCATGCATGAATTTTACATTATCTATGTTATTAAAGCATCTTCGCATCACCACGGTAGGTTTAAGCTTAGGTGGACGAATTTTATAGGAGAGGTATATTAAGTCGTGATACGAAAAAGCTTCGGCTGACATTTGTCCAAATGTAGCAACACTCTCTGTTGAAGAGACTATCATAAGGTCTAGTAAGGAAGGCGCACAGCCAGGGAATAGATGGGTTGGATTAGAGGATAGGATTTCAAGGTTGGAACTGTCAATAATAGTTCTGAGTCGATTTGCGCGTGTGTCTTTTTTAATCAAACAAGTATTGAAATCGCCCATTATGATAGTGTGATCAACTCCAGGAATATATTTTTCTAGGAGAGTCTCAAATACATCAAAATAGTTTATGTGTAACGAAGGACTATAAAAAACACCGAGCAAAAGTTTTTGTACAGTTTTTTAAATTAAATTTAATGTAAGTGTTTTAAATTTAATGTACGGAAAGTAAAGATTGTAATGTTTTTGTTTCCTACTAGCGTAGGAAATTTTGTGAAAAAAATATATATTGATAGAAATCGGAAGCGGTTAACGTTTTTAAAAAACCCTATATAAACACATATCGTCTATATGTTTCTAAACTATTTGCAAAAAGATACTATGTAATTACAATAAGTGATATGTATCACCTAATAACAACACTTCACACGAGTTTCCTTCCATTAAGGGCCGTAGCCTACAAGCAACTACCCCCGATTGACACAATTCCACAGCTTTTATTATCTTTTGCATCTACATCTACCCTCTTTTAGACGAGTTCGCTAACAATATATATATTTCTATATAAGAAATTTTATCACGAAAACTTATTTTATGATTATTTCAGACCAGAATGGGTAAATAATTTGAAAAATGTAGTGGAGATTATAAATCGACGTTTTAGTGCCATAGTCCATAAACTACGATTCACCGGAGAAGTGTTGCTCGATACTGGTGACAATGTAAGTATTTCTAATTAGATATTTATTACCTTATTAAATTAATTTCCCTCTACCGCCCCTGCAGGATACAATGTGAAGGTAAAAAAAAATAAAATATTATATAGTCTGACTGAAAAGACGATTCAAATCAAATTCAAAATATTTTTTTTTCAAATAGACTATTGTAGGCACTTTCGAATCGTTGAATGAAGATATAAAAAAGCTACCACCGGCTCGGAAAGCAGTTCTGCTGAGAAGAGAGTAACTCAACACTTACTATTTTCAATGGCAATGGTATAATTTAATTATTAAATAAACTGGCAGCTATCCTGCAATGCTAGTATTGTTTTTACAGATACTTTAAATTGTTGTAGTAACAAACTCAGAACACATTGCGGAGTTTTATTATATTCACGTATATTCAGATCCATTCAAAGATTTTTTAACTTTTTGAAGGCGAAAACTAAGCGTAACAAGCTTTATTTCTCTCTCGGTGCTATCGTATGTCTGTCAGTATTTTTACTCTTAAAATTAAATATGTTGTCGGGCAAAAATAATATTTTAGTATTCAAATTGTAAAGCAATTGTAATAATATCTGTATTTTTAAAAACATTTTGCACAGAATCTGGTGCTCTTATGTTATAAATAGATATCACGGCTCTTTTTTGGAGAATGAATATTGAATTTTTATTTACTGCACTGCCCCTTAGCAGCGTTCCATAAGAAAATGACTATGAAAATAATAGACCAGGCGAGCAGTTTGAACGCGGCAGTGCTGAGTTCATCTGCAAATTATTTGCTTCCAGAAAAGAATTTCACTGGAGTTTGAAATCTATAGTATAATATATATACTTAAGAAAGATGATGATTCCGTCACATTCAGTTTCCCTTTTAATTACAAGACTAAAATTACATTTTTTAACATTTGGCAAAACAGACTCGATATATTTTTGCATCTTCGTCATCTCGCTTGGCCGTACACAATGCAGTGTTTGTACCGACGCTGTTATACGGCAGCGAATCGTGGGTATTACAGAAGTAGAATAAAAAAAGGTGAATGCTGTGGAGATGAGATATCTTCGTAGGATATGCGGAGTTAATTTAAGTGATCAAATGAAAAGATACACCGCATGACAGGTACTAGCGAGGTTGTCAAAATGAGAATGAAGAAGAACATGCTTAGCTGACTTGGGCACGTCGAACGAATGAGTGATGAAAGAATGGCAAAAAATATTTATGACGGAAAAGTGATCGGTAAGAGAGGTAGGAAAAGACCTCAGTTGACTTTCGAAAACGCAGTATCAAAGATACTGGAGGAAGTTCACGTAAAAAGCAGAAGGACCCCCAAGAGGGGGCGAAAGAGGTATGTAGAGACCGTAGCCTTTGGCGCTCCGTTTTTTCTGACTACCCCGCTAGGGAAAAAGCGCGAAGCTAGTAGTATATGTAAGACTAGAGAGCGCGCGCGGCTTCGCCCGCTTATTTTCACCCTTAAGGGTGAATTCTAAAAAAACCACGAAACACGTGTTCAATAAAATATTTTTAACAGTCTGAATTAAAATTTTTTTTATAAAAATCGGTGGCGATTTAAAGATTTTTCCATATAAACTTTCAACTCCTTATTTGAACCCTTAGGGGGTGAATTCTAAAAAACCGTGAAACACGTGTTCAATGAAATATTTTTAAGAGTCTGAATTTAAAATTTTATAAAAATCGGTGCCGATTTAATTTTTTTTCTATACAAACTTTCAACCCTTATTTCATCCCTTTGAGGTAAAAATTTTTCAAAATCCCTTCTTAGTGGATGTCCGGATTATGAATATAAACATCTGTTCAAATTTCACGTTTCTACCATCAGCGGTTACGGCTGTGCGTGCGTCTTACCTCAATCAGTCAGGTACATATACTTTTATATATATAGATAAGGAGGCAATAAAATTGCCACCTTATCTCTGTCGGAAATAGCCATTATGATGTTGTGTTCCATTATAAAGACAACGACAGCAACAAAGTACACGACAGCAGATATGCTGTCGTGTACTTTGGATGATTACTAGGGATTCGTATGTAAGTTCCTGAGATTCGTTGATGGTCAGGATGACAGAGCTCATAATTAGACATTGTCAAAGTAAGTGTTATACACATTTTGTTAGTTTCTGCTACAAAATAGCAGAACCACATGCATTCAAATTTACTTTAAAATCAGCATTCAACCATGTCGAGTTTTCAAAATGTTTTCTTTTTCTCTGAGTCGTTATTCACTCCTTGCATTTTGTTACAAAATGATTTGAAAGATGCTCATTATAGTTTATGTATCAAAAATTTTAATTTTACCATTTATGAGATGCACTTGTATGGAAGCGTCTTACTTTGCGATGGCTAACTAATGGATAACCCCAAAATGGTTTGTGAAATCGTCCACGATAAGTCTTGCGGACCTGTCTCCAACACTATTTTTCTTTCGAGGCGCTGCGCTCCGCTCAATGATGACGTGCTTGGTCTTCTGTCTCATTTTTTCCTTACTCTTAAGAAAGCTAAATCTTGTCCTCGAACTTCGCACACAATTACGTTTTGCTTAGCTGAAGCTGGAATGCATCCCAGAAGGCCCGTGACGGTACCTACTTTCATGAAGTTAACGCTTAGTGACCGGGATCTTTATTTAGCTGCTTCTGTGGTCACTGTGCCCAGATGGTCGAGCACCCAGCATACCTTGGGAAATAGTGCGATGATCTTGCTTTTAGTTCGAACTATCCGGCATTTCCAATTCCCTAATCTGATGATACGCATGCTGTCGTAGTCCGATTTTCTCATGGTAGTCTTGCTGGTGTAGCCCTTGCTAAAGACAGCTAGACCTGGTGAAATCTATATAGATTTCTTCGGTCCTACGACACAGAAGCTGAAACCAAGTTTCTCTGCCCATTCATCCATAAACAAGGCTACAGGTCTCAGTTTATGAGACCAGAGGACTGATATGTCCCTTATAGAGAAATATTTCGTTGAATCGTTGTTAGTTGAGCTGTTGATTGTGCACGTGTTAGATTTTGGTTGAATGCGAAAGGGCATTTAACTCCCTTAGTTACGCTTTTTGCTGCTATCTTACTACCGTTTCTTAGCCATGGCTATCTGTAAGATATCCTCTAAGAAGACAAAAACTTGGGAGCCTCTGGTTGTCTGCTATCAGAGAAGTTAAGTCTGACCTTTCTAGCTTTTTGTTGATTAAAATTTTTAGGTCCATACGGGCTGAAGAAACTACTTTGGTGTCCCAACTGAAGGTAGCACCTACTTTTTTGTTAAT
The DNA here is from genome assembly GCA_013403705.1 of Heliconius hermathena. NCBI lineage: Eukaryota > Metazoa > Arthropoda > Insecta > Lepidoptera > Nymphalidae > Heliconius > Heliconius hermathena. Next base: position 721,765 of record JAAIXJ010000069.1, read on the forward strand.
ATTACTGCGATCCATGAAGATAGTAGGTCCGGATTTTCGAAGGGTGTCCACAGGTTCAGGGTTGGGGTCATCCAGGTGATCGTAGTCTATAGCTATTTATCTAATCAGATCGATAGTGTGTTTTAGCACTAGGTTCCCTCTGCACACTCTATTATATGCAAAATATACTGTGAATTTAAGGCAACGATGGAAAAATATGGTACATAGATTTACAAGGTCTTTGAGTGTCCTGAGTGTTTCCTCTTGAAGTTGTGCTTCCATACTCAGGGTACTCAATATCCTGAGTACGTTTGCTCTGGTACATGTGCGTCTTTAAGTGCCACGAGTGTCATAATATGTAATGTATTCTCTTGCAGGCGGAGGGGGAGGGGGAAGACGTGTCCGCGTTCGGCATCGAGGTGGCGGTGTCGTTCCGCAGCGGCGCGCGCGTGCAGCGCCTGGACGGCGCGCGCCAGTCGGGTGGGGAGCGCGCGCTCGCCACCGCCTGCTACGTGCTCGCGCTGCAGGCCGCCGCCGCCGCGCCCTTCAAGTGAGCTCACAACACCATTTACAATATCTCTCCGACTATCGACTATGAAAACTAACTAATTTTCAATGCTTATTATATTAAAATTTTGGCATACAATACACAATACCACCACAATTTCTAGATATTAACCGAATACAAAATTTATGTTTATTATTGGATAAAAACATATCGTTATGTAGTGTAATAAAACAGAATAATGTGTTTGTTTTAACTTCACGCTATATTCCGCAAGATAGACAGAGGAACCCTGGGGACTTAGTGTTAAAACATTCCGTTCCCATTAAGACACTTCCGTCAAACACTATCGGCAGAATTCTGAGGGCATTCCATGTTGAGTGGCGGAATCAACAAAAATTTTAGTGTGAAAGATGAGGTTATATGATATATTATATGAGGAGGTTATATAATAGATATATTATATGAGAAAGTGAAACAAGCTTGCTGAAGAACTGGATGTTGATCATAAAACAATTTTACGTCATTTACGAAAATCTGGGTACAAGAAAAAACTTGACATTTGGGTGCAACATGATCACACTGAGAGAAACCCTAATGCAACGTATTTCCATTTGCGATTCTTTGTTGAAACGTAACAATTCCAAGCCATTTCTTAAACAGTTGATTACGGCTGATGAAAAATGGGTAACTTACGATAAGAATGTGCAAAAAAAATCATGGTCAAATGATACTAGATGGATAGATGGATACTATTTAATAAACGTTCTTTAGCAGTGGTCACTTTATTACTGAACGTAATTAGCGGTCACGACTTAGGGGCGTGGCCGCATACACATCATTCCTTTGCCATTATATTTTAATTATTTTCTAAACATATATACTTGTTTTTTTTAAAACAGCCGGATTGTATAAATAAAATAATAACATATTCAAATCTTATAGTTAATCTTTTTCCTAGGTCGAAGTTCATAACGGTCTTGTGATTCACTCGGTAGCTCGTTACTATTACCATTAATAATCGCAGATGTGGAAGGTTCATGTAAGTTAGAAAATTCGTCTTGCGTTGTACCTACCCCATCCTCCCAGAAAGGTCCCCACTTTCAAGTTATTGAGTACGCATGCTGTCTTAACTACATATTAGACTAAAACTCCTCAAAATTTTTGCTTTGCTAAAATGACGTAAGTCTGGCGGCCCTAGGATGTTGGGCTATAAGAAAACAACAATAACGCGTTTTAAAAGTACAAATATTGCACAAGACGTATCTCCCATGAAAAATAGACATATTCCGTTGGCAATAGTACACAAACATCACCTAAAACTCACGTCAGTTTGTCACTCAACTAAAACGTTATTTTATTAATGCCCAAAAAATGCATAAAGTTAAAAGTAGCCTGTGTCACTCGAGATATCTAACAATAGCCAATAAAGAAAATTACATCAATTCTTTACTCAATTTTTAAGATAGTTACGTAAACCACTTTGAAAATGGCAAAAAATGCATAAAAACGAACAGTTTAACGTGATTTCCGTAGGAATGAGATGTTTTCTCACAGTAAAAACTAGCCTATGTCAATCTCCAGTCGCAAGTCTCCATCATCAAGAATTGCGTCCACAAATTATCTCGTGTGTTTGACGAAAAGTGGAAAACGGAGTGTCTTAACACTAGGTTCCCTCTGCCTACCCTGCTACATGCGGGATACACAATGAAGCTAAATTATAATTTCGCTTTCTTTTTATTTTTGCTTTTTGATTATAAATTTGCTCTGTCATCATTACAGATGTCTTGATGAAATCAACCAGGGCATGGACGCTACGAATGAAAGGAATTTAATAAGTTTATTAATACATGAGGCGACGGAATTGAACCCGTGTCAATATTTCCTTCTTTCGCCTAAAGTAAGTGACTGTTATTAAATTAATATAATTTAATTATTTATTTCTATGTTACTTGTTTTAATATTATTTTTTAACTATTAAGCTAGAAAAACGAGGGTTATTACTTATGGCTAATAAATACATCTCTATGATGTATTATATAAAGATACTAGTGACCCATATGCGGCTTTGCTCGTCTAATGTTGTTGTTATATTAGAGCCAAATTATACAGAATTTTTACACAAATTTAAACAATTAAAATTCGTTCAGTAGTTTTTGTATGAAAGTGCAACAAAATCCATCGTTACAAACTTGCATATTTATAATATTACTACTAGGATAGAATTACATTTTATTTTTTAATTTTTCAGCTTCTCAAGAATTTGGAGTACAATGACAAAGTGAAAGTGCACGTAGTTATGAACGGAAAGTCCAACGTTTCGTCCAAAGAATGGAATATAGATGAATTCTTAAAGAATGCTAGATTATTACAAAATTAATTATTGTGAGATAATTTCTAACTTTTTTTATAAAACTTATTAAAAATTAAACGTAGCGTGATTAGAACCCGCACTCTTGTCCCTTGTCACGCATCTCTTGTTTCCCGTCCGCGCGCTCTTACCTCTAGCCGTACGTTCTCATAACAGATAATAAATAGATAATATCAGTCGAGGCCAGTCGTGGCGCAGCGGCACGAGGTGTGACTGCAATACCGACTGGTTGTGGGTTCGATCCCCACTCGAGGAGATGAAATATTTACTTAAATTTATATTTCCATTTCATCGCTCTGGAGTCGAGGCAAAGCGCGGCGTTGAGTTCTGCCACTCAACACGCGACGTCTCCAGAATTCGGCAGAAAGTGGGGAACGGAGTGTCTCAACATAAGGTTCCCTCTGCCTACCCTGCTGTGTGCGGGATACAGCGTGAAGCTGAAAAAAAATAGATAATTATTGATTGACAATTTTAAATAGGCTTCAAAAAATAAACTAAAAATTTGCCTCAAACCGATATAAGTTGATTTGTCCGTTCCTAAAAGAACTGTTGTCATAACGTTTTTTTAAATAGAAATATTACATCTATTTTTGTTTACAGTCATGTTATGAAGAATGTTTTCAGTTATATACAATACAGTGTAATAGACATTTAAAATGAAACTAACCGGATTAATCGCCTATATGTAGTATCACATAGACCCGACCACAGAGTACTATAAAGAGATCGAAACGTCGGGTTTCAAAGTTTTCGCATACAGCAGTATAGGCAGATAGTACCTAGTGTTAAGACATTCCCTTATCCATTTTCCTCCTAAATCTGGGGCTTTGCGCGTTGATTGACGCTTTGCCTCGACACCATAGCGAAGAAATGAAAATCTCTATATATAATAAGACAGTAAAAATATTTTGTCTGTACATTTAGTAATTTTGACTGAAATGGATAGAGGGACACTTAAAAAGAATAATACAAAGCAAAAAGATTTTTTTTAAATTTCTTGTCTGTCTGTCAGTCTGTCGACATATTTTTGACCACATTTTTCTCTGAAAGTACTGAACCGATTTACTCATCAATTGCTTTGTTTTAACTCAACTACTAAAGTTTAGTTCATCAAAATCGGTTCATTAAAAAAAAGTTATCGTCATTTGAAAGAAGTCGTAATTAATTCAACACAGAGATAAAGAACGATCTTGAAAGAAATATCAAGTAAATACAAAGATTTTTTGGTTGGTTCGTTCATATAATGTATAATATATGTAACTAATTTAAAAACTGTACAGGAGTTAATATACAATTATTACAGTTATTTTACAAGGAATATTATGAATACTTCAAATCAATAATTTAACATTTAAAGCTGTTTCTGAATGAGTAAATTAAATTTTCCACTGACATCAGCACATTTAACAGAGTATATTATATAGGTAAAAAGAACATAAAGTTACAAAAATATATACGTGTAATAAATAATTAGCTTTATGTATATTTTATAAATATCAAATATCAACAATGGTCGTATTTTTTTATTTAAAACAATCAAAAATTCTTTGACGATAATGTCGTAAAAAAATCATATTAGAAGTCATTATAGTTGTCAATCAATTCTGCTTATTAAATCAATAATCATGTATTTTAAGCGGGCGAAGCCGTGGACGAGCCGCTAGTATTAAATATTTCATTTGCTCGAAGGGAAATAGAACCCACAACCTGTCGCGTTTACAGTCACACTTTGTGCCCCTGCGCCACGACTGGCCTCGATTGTTTTGTTAGAAAAATTATTTGTTGAACAGTTACCATAATTATTATGTTATTATTATTTGAGGCCAGTCATGGCGCAGGGGCACAAGTTCTTGGGATGGATGGAGGATCTTGTTATTTTCTTTTTTTTTTGCATCATATATATAAAAAAATTGGTTTAGTATAATTGTACTTACAGTATCATTTACTGTTATGAACATACTCGTACATATGGTGCCATTATTTTTATACATAAATATATTTATATGTAGTAATAGTTTGTTTTAAATAGATTTTATATATAATCTTTTTATATAACCAAAGTTACTAGGTCAGTGTCAATAAGTGTCCTAAATACATCTTTTGGTAGACATTTAAAGAACTCCACTTTTGAAATAGTTAAAGGGTTTTATTTTAATTCGTAACTATTTATGATTATTTCAGGTCACTGTAAACGTGACAGGTTGTGGGTCTCGAGGCCGCTCTCGAAGGTATTTTCATTTTTTCGCTCTGGGAAGGAGCGAGAAAATGACGCAGCGTTGAGTTCTGCCACGTCACTGTGACTGTAAACTTAACACTACGTTCTCAGGTTTCCTCTGCCTACCCTGCTGTGTGCGTGATACAGCGTGATGCAAAAAAATGTTTACGTTAAAACTAAAAGTGATGACTTGACGAGTTCTTTATTCTTTAGAAGATTATCTGATCTATCTTTGTATGAACATAAGTTAATTTAAGTCATATATGTATAAAAATAATCATTATGAATAATAAGATTGTGCCTTATCTTAAAAAAATCGGATATTTGACTTATAACTTGACTATAGGTAGGTTTTTTTTCCGTATCAATGACATTTTCGCCATAAAATTAAAAAAAAAACTTTGTTTTAAACGGTAATTAGGTTTAGATTTTATAACCAACTCGTAATTCCAGACATCTAGAGTAGGTATTTGGAATAAAAAATAGCATTAAATTAATATAGGAGATAAAATATAAATAATTTAAATAAAAAAAATAATTGCTACAAATAAGTAAGCATATCACAATAATTATGTTTTCTATAAAACTAAACTTAAAGCTTAGATTTAATATTAGTATTTTCTAATTCAAAAATAATGCTTTAAATTATGCTCACAAATATTTTCATTTTACTTGTGGAAGTACACAAAACTTTGAAACTTGTATAACAAACTAATTTGTAACTGCGGCTTCGCCCGCTTAGTAAAACGGAAATAATTAAGAAATGCATATGACTCTGACCGCAGGTATAGTTGCATCGACACAATTAACGTGATGTAATATAGCCTATAGTTTATTTCTATTAATGAACTATCCAATATAAAAATTATATTTCCGGTAGTTCCTGAGATTAACGCGTGAACCGAACAAACTCTTCACACATTGTAACATTAGTACAAAAAGATAAATATTGGAACTAGAACTTTTAAATGTTTAAGGTATTTGTATTTGTTGTTCTACCTCCAAAATAGTGTTAAACGATTTTTTTCTTTGTATTAATAACTGATTTAAGGTTATTTTGTTTAATCTTAATGTAATATTTTTATCATCAGTATGAAAGTGACATAACTCAAAATTTACAATTTCAGGTATCAAATTAGTATAATATCATAAGAGGGCGTCGTGGCACAGCCACACGGCATCTGATTGTAAAATTTCTCTAATTGTATTTCTCTGGTAGCATGTGCGACGTTGAATTCCTCTACGGCGCCTTAATATTAGGTTCACTCTGTTATACGCGGGATGTTGCGTGAAGCTAAAAAATATCAAAGGATCTTAAAATAGCTTTTTACCAATTTTTCCCAAAATTTAAAGAGATAAAATTTACTAAAATTTTGAGTTATGTCACTTTAATTCTAAACATAGTTCATATTTATTTAAATTCAGTATTATCTGTTATTGTATGTATTGTTTACTTTTTTAGATAACGTATAAAAAAAATTACGTAGCGATATTTGAAACCGCGCCTTTTGGAAACTCCGCACATATTTTTATGTTTTCTAAAGTGTTATTTTCTTAAATGTGGAATAACATTTTAAAAAATACTGCTTTTGATTTGTACTATTTCTTTATACATCTAAATGACCTGTGAGATCAAAAAGTGTAATATAATATTTTAACGACTTAATGTACTTATTATGTTTATACAAAAAAAATACATTTTAAGATATTATACATAAATGAGGTTAATTATGTATAGTGTAAAAAAATAGACAATATTTTAAATGACAATCTAAGAATCACAAATAGTTTTTTAATTTATTGAATTTTGGGTCGAAATTATTATTTAATTTTAATATTAATTGACGTATAAGTACCTACTGTTTCCACCGTTTTTATTTTTTTTTTACTATTATATAATGCTTAGGCCTTAGAGCCATTAGATTTAATTATTTGTCTAATTGTAAACACTATTTCTTTATGTATTTTTTTACTAAGTTAGTAATAAAAAGTTGTAATAGTATTTTTGTATAAACTGTACTTTTGAGGCAAATAAATGTTTTTGTTTTTTAATATTTGTTTTTTTTTAATGCTCTCTCTTATATAGATTTATAGTATACTATAATTATTTATAATACACCTATGTATAGTTTATTAATATTTATTATATATTAAGTTAACAAATAGTTGTAGCTTCCAATCGCAAGAAAATAATATTATTTAAAAAATAAATATTTTTTTAAAACAATATAGGTATTGTTAGATTTCAAAAATAAAATTCAATTTAGTTATATTATATAATTTTATTATTATGTTTACACATAACATAAGGCAGTGCTCTATTTCATTTTAATTGGGTTACGAATATATTAAAAATAATCGTGTTCTTACTTAATAAAAAGGGTAAAAAGAACGCTTTAAATTCTAAACAAAGTTCATATAAATATCAGCTCAATGTAGTGTAGACATTTTGCAAAAAAAGAGTGATGGATTTACACTTTTATAAAATAAATTTTGCCACCCTTATTTTTTAATTGATGTTCCACAGCAAGTGACGGCATCACGCCTTCAACAAGTATATTATTACTCCAATTGCACTCCTTTCCCCGTCCATTGTTCGTCAAACTTGACATTACATTCTAAATCTCTTAACGCAGATTTTATATCGAAACCGAAGTCTTTGCCGAATTTCTCATAAGCCTTGTATAGTACAGGTTCGATTCCAAGCTCGTGGAATTTTGTATTGTGTTCGCGGCATCTTGCCACCATATTGCGGATTGCCCAACAACCGTTTTTCTGTAATAGAAAAAAATATATATAAGTTTTATGATACCATTGAGGGTAGCTAAAATATTTTTGAATGATTGTGATGGTTGTGGGTTTAAGTGTCACATGTATAAATATTTATTTTACAAAATGTAACTTTGTAGGTATTCTTTTTTTTACTTTGTACTTTTGTTACAAAAAGTTTAATTTTTATATTAAATAATAATAATATAAATTCTTATTCAAGAATCGCAATATAAGTATGTATGTCCATTTTGGAGCTTAAATAAAAAAAATATTTGTTTTATTACTTTCGATAATTATTAAAATTTCAAAATACATTTAAAACGGAGTCACTTATTTAGAGTTTATAGAATAATAATTTAGAGTAGACTATACAACACAAAAAGATTTCTTTTATTAGAACCAGTAGTTTCTGAGCTGAGCTGAGCAGCTTTACAAATGCATACATATAGATGTCTTACCTGTACATTAGCGTTGTCCGCATGTACAGTCATACACTCGACTATGACCTCTATAACCCCGTTCTCTAAGAACATTTTTCCGTGACTCACTTCGCGAAGACTCAGCGCCGATATACATTTTAGTAATAGAGATGTCGCTATCGAATTACTCTAAAATTTTAATTATATATAAGTAATCCATCCTTAGCTTTACTTTTTACTTTTCTTTTTTTAGCTTCACGCTGTATCCCGCAAAAAGAAGGATAGGCAGAGGGATCATGGGAACCTAGTGTTAAAACACCCCTACCCCTACTTCCTCACTTAACACGCAATTCCCATTCGGAAAATTGATTATATAATATTTTCATTCCCTTTCCCCATTTCCTGGTTACAAGAATAGGGGCAGTGCGGCGTTGAGTTCCGTTCATACACACACATACGCAATATCTTAAAAATTCTTTACAAGGAAATATTATTATAACATAAAACTAGATATATGATTTGAACTCATAGCCATTACGTTCAGCCAGTTATATCATAATCAAGAAAATATTTCTTTCGGTAATGGTTACTTAGTTTATTATATCTATTATGATTAAATATATAAAACTTACGGAATGTCTTTTTAGTAAGGCAATTATTATAGGTACAATACCAGCTTTGACCAACTGCCTTTTAACATCGTCATTTCCTGCCAAAGCTGTAATTCTGGAAGGTAAATATATATATATATATATATATATATATATATATATATATATATATATATAATAGTTGATTATTAAGATTATTGGATTTTTCTGGTTTGGAAATATAATAAGTAATTTTTGCTTTCATTTTGAATGGTGGAACTTAACGCTGAACATTGACCAATCATGCAAAATATAATATGTTAGGATAGGTATCATAAGTATAAAAGAACTTAGATGAAGAATGGAACCCAAAACCATCATAGTTTAACATGCTAACTGCAATATAAACCCTTATGCTATTAATTTATTTTATTTATACGTTGCTAAAACAAATCACCATGGAAATCACCATTTGATCAATTTTAACTATCAACGTTTACATGAGTCACAAGTTTGGTTTCGTTTGAAAAATTTCTCTTCGTTTTGAAAAATGGCTTCAAATCAAAACGGCGATTATTTGTCTTTTGGCGACAAAAACTTCGGCCTAACAACATTAGGAAATTGGGATAATCATAATAAACGTGTGCTGAAAGGAGAAATCATCGGTACCACTGATAAAAACACTAGCATTACAAAAAATTGCATAGTAAAAGTGAATCAGAGTTCGTGTAATAATTTTAGCGCAAGCACTGACCAACTTAAGCACCGAACTCGTCACATAAATTATTGGAAATGCGAACTAGAACGAGCTATACGAGACATTGACGCTGAAATATCTATATTAGAAACTTTACGACAACAGTTGAAAAATGCTATGGATACGCTTAGAATACCAGAATATATAACAGAAGAGTGTCTCCATATAAGAACTAATAGAATGCAGTCCGACATGGTATATGATGATCCTCAACACGATTTGTTCAACGAATCAGTTTTAATCGATAATATAAAACGTCTGCACCGAGACCTGTTACGAAATATCGAGAATCAGATGAAGATGAACATATCAGCAAAGAATGGCCTAGAATCTGATTGGAGCAATAAATATTTAGCTTTTAAATATGAAAGTCATAATTCTGATTTAGAAACCAAATCTGAAAATGTTAAGGACTCTGCTGGGGCAACCAGACTCTCAGAAGGTCAGTCCAACCTTCAATCTTGGGAGAACTACACTGTGAATTCTTTGGACCAGTTCAAAACTGCTATGGATCGATCGAAGGCATTACGAGAACAAGTGGACGCTGTTTTGATAAATTCAGCACGAGATCTCCGCTCCCAAGACGTTAAAGTGAATAAGTCATTAAGCGAACGCATCGCCCAAACTGAGCAAGTTAAAAAGGAATTGGAAAATCAGTTGAATTTAACCTTAGTTAAAATAACCGAAACTGAGAACATACTACAAACATTGCATGAGGAGATATTGAAAGTATCTCAAAGAATTCAAGTAGCACAAACAAGATTGAATGTCAAGAGCATTCGACCTAATGTGGAGAACTGCCGAGAAGGTTCGTTAATAGAGTTGATAGAAGAAGTAAGAGATTTAAATAACAGTATGAGTATATTGCAGATGAGGTCGGTAGAAACGGAGAAGCTACGGGCGGATTTAATACACGAACGCTCGATGATTGAGAATGAAATAATGGTTAAGATGAAAACCATATACTTAGATAATGAAAGATGTTTGTTTTTAAGATCTCATTTTCAATCAGCTGAGAAATTATGTGGGTTTTAAAAAATATACATTTGCAAAGAGTCAGGTGGGCTGTGAGATGAGTTTTGGCACAAGATTTTGACACAAAGAATAAATATTGATAAATAATAAATATCACAATAAAACACAAAGTTTTGACACAAAGAATAAATATTGATAAATAATAAATATCACAATAAAAGCACATATGCAATCTTTTGTTTTATTCTTATTTACGAGTATACGAAATGTATTACTTTATTTGTTTTATTAGACTTTGTATAATTCCTTTTTATGAATATCTAAATTTTATACAAATATATTCAAAGTTTAAGTTAATAGCTAATATAAAACAATTATAAATATAATGAGAATAGCGGAGTTGAGTTACGCCACTCAACACTCCAATGCCTCCAGAACTTTGCGGAAAGTGGGGAACGGAGTGGCTTAACACTAGGTTTCCTCTGCCTACCCTGCTGTGTGCGGGGTACAGCGTGACGCTGATTATTTAATTTAATAAATATAATGAATATCATTCTTAAACTTTTAACATTGCCCATCTCTTATAAGAGACAGAGTGTCTGTCTCTTTTTAATAATTTCAATTACCTCGCTTTGATAACAAAACAAAGCATTCCCATTAACATACAGCGACTCAAAAATTAGTCGTAGCTTGAAACAGGGTACCTTAATACTAAGTTCTCTCGGTCTACCCTGCCATACGCGGGGTACAGGATGTAGCTATAAAAAGCGTATAAAATACAAAACTACTCACAACTTAGCAGCCTGTTGCACAACTCCCACGTTATCGTAGTTATCAGTAAGCACGACGTATATGACGTCATCGTGTGCGCGCGCGCACAGCTCGTGGCGCACTAGTAGTGTGGATATTGTCAACATGAGCTCGGATACTAGGGGAGGTTTTGTGTTTTCTACAACAGATAAGTACTTTTTATACTCTTTTCCTACGCTGGATGAAATGGAGGAGTTGAAATATTTCATATTTTCATTACTTCGCTCTTGTGTCCAGGCAAACCGCGGGGATGAGTACCGCCAATCAACACGCAAGGCCTTCAGAATTCGACAGTAAATGGGAAACACCCTAATGTGTGCTGTGGCGCTGATTACCTCACGTCATTTTCGACATTATAAAAGTAAAAAAAAAAAATAATTGCATCTGTGAAATAATAAAGTCTGTCGTGGCGCATTGGTGCATGCAAGCGCCTGTAAACGCGACGGTTTTGGATTCGATACCCACTCGGGGAATTAATTATTTGATATTTTTATTTCCTTGCTCTGGGGCCGTTCAAGTATTACGTAAGCACTGTAGGGGGTCTTGGGTTTGCTTATTTTTGACGTGTTCAATGAAATATTTTTAAGAGGATTGCTTATTTTTGATGACATAGGGGAGGGGGGGGTCAATAATTGCAAAAAAACTGCTTACGTAATACTTGAACGGCCCCGTAGGGCTTGAACCCATACAACCAACCAGTTCGAGTCAAGCAGTCAATGTTGCGCTATGGTGCATTATATATGTGAATTATAATTATTTTCACTTAGCATCTATTTTAGGGATAATTTAATAATTATTTGCTTCATTATTATTTACTTAAGTAAAGTTTCTTAAGAATTTTGACAAAAAAGTTTTTGACAAATAATTTTTAAGGTGTTTGCCATCATAAGTGTGTGGGGGTGATTATTATTATATGTGGTTTATTTACAAATTTAAATATTGCAGGTGTTTAACTTTATGTGCAACATGTGCATTTATGTTCGGATGGCATGTTCATGAAAAGGCTATATTAATGATTTTAATCCCACTTAGGTAAGAATTTAAGTATATATTATTTATTAATTTAATACTTTATTATAATACCAAATTATTAATAAAACAATTTATATATATATTTCTATTAGCTTAACGCTGTATTTCGCATAAAGAACGATATGCAGAGGAAACCTAAAACTTGTTTATATACTTTGTTCCCCAATTTCCGAGAAATTGCTTATTGTATGATGGAACTCAACGAACTCGAAGTTCTGCTTAGAGCGGAAAAATTAAAATAATTTATTCCTCTGATGGGAATTGTATCCACAACTGTCGTATTTACAGTCAGACGCTACGCCGCTGCCCGTCTACAACATTTTTCTATAAAATATAAATTGGTTTAAAGAAAGCCAAACTAAATAAAATCAAAAAGAAATAAATATTTTTTAATTTTTTTTTTCAAAAACTAATTAAATTGTAATTATATTTTTTAACTATAATAAAGTTGATATTTTTTGTTCCAGCTTCCTCTCGGTTCTAGGAGACGTCGATGCGAAATTGTTTTTGTATCTAACGACGGTTGGCCATTATTCTTTGTTTCCTTTAATTTTTCCCAAGAGTTTATTATCTATAAAATTGTTCATATTTTTAACGCACATAGCGATCGCGTTTTGTTTTATACCACCAGTGTACGAAGCTAATAAGCCTAAATTAAGTAAAAGGCGGCGGTTTATGCTCTTACCTNATCCCCACTCGAGGAGATGAAATATTTACTTAAATTTATATTTCCATTTCTTCGCTCTGGTGTCGAGGTTAAGCGCGGCGTTGAGTTCTGCCACTCAACACGCAATGCCTCCAGAATTCGGCAGAAAGTGGGGAACGGAGTGTCTTAACACCAGGTTCCCTCTGCCTACCCTGCTGTGTGCGGGATACAGCGTGAAGCTAATTTAATTTAATTTATTTAATTTAATTTTATTTATTTTATTTTTTCAGTCTGATAAGTACAGTGTTAAGTTTCACAGTTCAACACAGTAGGTTCCAGTGTTCAAACAGCAATAATGTTATAGATTTAAAATTAAAAAATAATTTGTTTTATTAGATTTCTATCAAAATAGATATTAAAATACTGTTACATACCTTGAATATATCCAATTCATTTATAATAAGATTATTATCATGAGGCCCTTTGCAAAGTTCTTTAAGTTTGTTAATAGATGTACTAATGAGATGATTTTCATTTGTGCTAAGTGCAAGATCTTTTATTATATTGGATAAATCCACACCCTGAAAATATTAATAATAAAATCACACAGTATTCCTCTGCATAGAGCAGGGTGCGGGGAATCTAATAATAAGATATTTTGTGCGCCACATACCAACAAATTTTCAAGATTTTCTTACCAAAATGAGGTAATGAAAAAAATAACTCCTCTGAGTGAGAATTGAACTCACAATCGACGCGTTTACAGTCAGAGGCTGTCTACACCACGAAGGTCCCAAAATAAAAAAATAGTATATGATATTCATAAGAAAAGTACAAGAAAAAGGCACACTAGAAATTTCAATTAAATTTAGATTATATGATTTAAATATCACAATGAATCGTTTAAAAAATATTTATTGTAAAAAAAAATCTAATTTACCTGTGCTTCAAATTGTGCTACAGCTTCCTTAACAGCTTCTTCAGGTGACATATCAAATTCATCAATATTTTCCTTTACAATTTCGTCGTACGTCTCTTGAGTTATCACGCGAACCATTTTAGTAGTGTTTTAATAAATGAATACTGTTTCAAGTTATGTACGTGTAAAAAATATTAAATAAAAAATATTTTTAGGGACAGCCGGCAAACAGAGGAAAAGTTCGTATATTTACATCAGAATTTTGACAATTTGAAATATGAGTCATTGTGACAGTTTTCATTACATACGTTTTAAAACCAATAAATTTTATGATTTTGATAATTTCTTCAGGTACAGATATTATGTTGTATTTATTATTCTTATATAAAAATTTCTCAAATCATTTGCTTTTAAGCTAGGTATTTTATTTTTGTGTTATTTATTTGTTTTGAGACAAGAAAATTAAATTATTGTAGTAGCAACAAGAAGAGGAGTTGCCATTATGTATGTGTTTTTTATTCATAGGGTAAAAATGTGCTATCTGAATAAAAGTTTCTATTTAATTTTCTTTAAACAACAAAAAGTTTCAAATAAGAAAATAAAATAACAGTTTTAGGCGTTACTTCTGTTCTTTATCACATAAAAATGATAAAATAAATCAAACTTTGGAGGACTATTTTTTTTTCAAATATTATTTAACTATATTTTCATACATTTCTACAAATATATTTAATTGATAAAGGTGTTCTATAATTCCAGTCGGTTAGTTATGTAATAAATATTGCATTAGAAGAATATTATCGAATTAGCTATTAAAGTGTCTTTATACTGGCAGCCCAAATTTCTCAAACTACCAAACAAACTGATTGTGGCAGTCGGCTTGCCGCTTCGTTGTTACGGCTTTACTGAAATATAATCGTGTTTTGTGTATGAAAACGAGTCTCTTATCACTTTTTTTGAATGAAAAAGAATTAATTAGATTCGTATTAATGTACCTTTAATTTTTACATTCCTCATTAATATAATAAATTGCTAAAAACATAAACTTTTACTCTCGTGTCCTGTTTCAATGGAGGATTTTCGTGTTTATAAATATTGATTTATTACATTCGTTGTTAAAGCATTGCATTTTGTCCTTGGAGAAAAAGTGAAATGTAGGTAGTATTTAATAGGGTGCCAGTTAATTACTGTTATTCAAACAAAAATGCAACAGTTGCCGTATTGTGGCTATGGCGCATATAGGGCATCGCGCGATGTGAAAAGTGTATAATTGTTTTTTGTGTTTTTGTGTGTAATTTGTGTTTATTTTGACAATGGAGGGGACTACAGAGAAGGATTGCTCTCCCCTGTGGAACCTTTACCAGCAAATCGTCTCGGATATGAAGGTAGGTCGTAGTCATAATAAAAAGTAAAGTTATTATACCAAATACTTTATAATGATTTACCACTTACTATAATTTTTTTAAGTAGATAACTTATATTTTAATATTTCCAGTTAAAGAAAAAAAATACAAAACATTAATGAATTACGCTAATATTTTAAATTGTCCGTCACAGTCGGTCGACAGTTTTCTAGATTGGTAGTTAGTTGTTAGTCCACATTTTCTAAGCCGCTCTTTAAAATCGTTCAAATTGAACGAAATGTTTTTATCTATGTTTGGAAAATCTAAGTTTTTTATAGTAACACGGTTACGCGGAGACCGCACCGTTAGAAAAATTTATTACTTACATAAAAAAGTTAGCTTACTAATAATATAGTTGTCTTATATTAGTTATCGTAATAATTAACAAGGAATTACTTTTTTGAGCGAGAACTGTTAAAACCGATTAAACTGGTACACTTGTTACCATAATAAATCAACTGAATTCAACACTTTCAATTGAAATCTACATTTTCAAATAATAAAAAAATATTGTTCTTTGTCTATGGTGTTCTGAGTAGTTATAATATTACAGTATGGTCAACAAGTTGTGGCTGCCCTGAACTTAGCAGTAGATGGCTGCACAGATTAGATTTGAAGATTTTTCTCACTTTTGATTATTTTCTTCCCAAGTGAACAAAGCACAAGAGTCGAGAAAGAAAGAATACCTAAATTAAGGGTGGCCACAACTTGCTAACCGTACTGTAAGTTTATTATAATTAATTAGAAGATAATAATTTCAAGAGTCAATTTTTGTAAATTAATATTTTTTGATAGCAGCCACTTGTATAAAAGTTATATCTAGTTATAAGTATATCACTAAGTTGTTATAAAGTCTTTTACAGAAAAAAATTGTTTAAAAAATAATTATTATATTTACACAGGTAAATAAATATTTATTGAACAGGTTTGTTACACAGGTAAGTGATTTTTTCAAAATTATCATTTTTACAGGGTGGGCAGGATCATTAGCTTCATGTTAGGATACTCTGATCCCTATTTCCCATTCTATTTTTGAGACTGCATGTTGAGTGACTAAACTAAACATTGCACTTTATCTACTAGTATCTTTTTTCTAAAAATAAGTGGTAGGAATTGAACTTACAACCATTGCATCTATAGTTAGTCTGTGTTGACTATAGCCTTAAAAAATATGTACTATACAAATATAATATACAAACAAAAATTTAAAATTCCTAACAGTACTTAATGTGTTCATCTTCTAAATCAACATGCACCACCATGTCTATTAATATTTATAGTTTAAACAGTGGTAATGTTTACGTAAGACTTAAATATATGTAATTAATATTTAAGCCTTACTACTATGAGATCAGCTTTGGAACTACGTATTATAGTAAGATATTATATTATAAATAAAAATTATACTGTAATCTTTTTTATTCTCTCTAAGTTTCTATTTAATAAATTAAGGACTTGATTTTCCATACATAGTAGCGTGGAAATGGCATTTTCCTGAGACATTAATTTGCAATAAAAGAATAGTAATTTTAATGGTGGAGTAGAATAATATCTGGTAATTTTGTTGGTTGTGGATTCAATGTAAACTATAAATTCGCACACTAAAAAAAATGTAAACTGTTTCAATTTTTTGTTTGGATGCAAAAAACCAATCATAATATTCAAGGAATGTCAGCAAGCTTATATAAAAGACAGGATGTTGTTATTTATGTCACCATTTATTAACCATAGTTTGTTTAGTATTACAAGTTTGAACACTTTTATTATCAAAGTCATAATGGAGGTCCCTTTGTAATGCATTTTATTAATTGGTTCTGACTTATAAAAGTAAATATATATAGCACAGTAAGACAGTGCTTTATTCCCTGTTGATGCAACAATTTATTTATATTTCCCAGCTCTGGATAGATAAAATGTGGTGTTAAGTTTCACCATTCAACAGTTAATTTTAAAAATTTGGATGGGAAGTGGACATGAGGAATACTGGTAAAGCATTAAAAAAAAAAATAATATACTTATTAAAAGTCCAATTCATACATCATTTTACATAATATGTAAAATGATAAAAATAAACCTTTGCTTTCCACACTTTTAAAGTGTTATTCCAAACTCAGGAAAGAAATTTAAACATAGTGGAAATCGAACCTGCTTTTTGGATATTGTCCAAGAGGCGATGTTAATTGGCTTTTGGACGATGCCCAAGAGCACAGGTTCAAGTCCAGCTACATGCAAAATACTTAAATAAATATTTTTATAATTTTATTGAAGCTGTCTTGGGCACAAGTGTGTGATTTTAAGCCCGACTGTTGTGAGTACGATGGCCATACGGGGGAATGAAATATTTAATATTTTCATTTCCTCACTGTGTAACGAGGCAAAGCACGACGTTGAGTACCGCCACTCAACACGCAATGCCTCCTGAATTCAACGGAAAGTGGGGAACGGATTATCGTAACACTATTTTCTCATGTTTCCACTGTTAACCCTGCTATGTGTGAAGCTAAAAAAAATATTCTTTGATATATTATAGAATATATTATATATGATAGAATTTATACCTTCCAAAAATACATTAGTATTTTTTTCTTCTTAATTCAACTGCCCATGACAGTTACGGTCGGCTCTATTTGCGATATAGGCAATTAAAGTTTTTCAATCATTTGTTACACCTCGGTATGGTTTCGTGTCCAATTAACTGCTGCGGTCTTTAGACTGCATTGTTTTGGTGTTAACGCTGAATTTCGTCAGTTGTTTTATTTAAGTAGAAGTCAATATATTGTTTATATATTACTCTTTATTGTAATTTGTAAAAATAATAAATATAAAACCTAAAAATTGTTGGCAAAACTTATCTCTAATAGAGATTTCTTTCATGAATAATATAGTACGTAAGTCATATTAGCCTTTAATGTTTTTTATGGCAAAAATATTATGTATTTTCATTTAAAAGGAATCGATAGTTTGCGAATGAAATTTATAGCAAAATGTTAATTTCGAACTTTTTTTTTCTTATGCTTTGGACAATGTGTGATGCTCAAGTTCCCCCCACAGTAAACCTGTCTGTTGCTGTTTGGAACGAAGTGTTTACAGTTTTCGCATATCATAATGGACTGAGAGAACCTTCCATTACTGAACGGACTGAGAGAGTTCCGTTCTCCACTCGCCCGAATTAAAGACATTGCGTATTAAGCGGAACTTGATACCGCTCTTTGTCTAATTAGAGCAAGGAAATGAAAGCAATTTACTTCTTTAAGAAGGACCAACACCAACCAACCCGTCTACCACCATTGCCTTAAGTAAAAAAAAATATAATATAAAAAGTATATTAATCATTTATTTGAACTAAATCAAAAACACGCCTTAACATTGCAGAAAAAAAAACCACTATCGACTTATTACGGGAGACTCGCACTATTCGGTCCGGTCACGGTCTATTTCACGTAATAATATTTATTAGAGCAATGTGTTACGTTGTACGTACGTCGGCACTGTCAATGCGATATTGTTTATTATACCTTACGTGTAATATTTAATAAATTATACAGAATGGACGTGCTGTTCTGTATATAATCCTTCTTCTACCAGCGAGGTTGTCACAGTGAGAATGAAGAAGAACCTGCTCGAACGAAGAAGATAGTTTAAAAAGGAGAGACGAAAGATTAGTATAGAGTGCGGGGGTAAGAGAGGCAGGATGAGACCTCAGTTGATCTTCGAGAACTCAGTATCTATTATACTGGAGGTGGTAGGTCACATAAACAGCATGAGGACCCTCGCATTAGGAAATATGTGGAAAGGCTTATGGCTTATGAAAAAAAAGTGATATTTTACTTGTAGGAATTTGTTTTTTTTTATTGAAGAATTTCAGTCCAACTTGAAATTTATGACCGTTGCAGTGGGACCGTGCCTGTAGTAAACGCGATAGTTGTGGATTCAATACATACTCGGGAGAATTATTATATTCTGCTCTTGTAATTGCATCATGCGGTTTTGAGTTCCGCCACTCAACATGTAAGTATTGTCGCGAAAATTGAGCAGAAAGTGCAGAATCGAGTGTCTTTACGCTAGGTTTCCGAACTCACAACCTTCACGTACAGTCACACTCTAGTGCCCCTGCTCCACGGTGGCCTTAAATTATTAAGTAATAGTAGTAGTAATAGCAATATTCTTATTATAATAATATAATAATATAATTACGAAAAAAAAATATATTAAATAATAAAAGTACCAATGAACTGGTTAAATTATCTAATCGATACAGTTAATTAGCATATTGACGGAAACTTAATATGTTTTGTTAGTCATATTCTTATCAACGTATTCGGTGTAAGGCGACGAATTCTTTAGTCGCTATGGAAAAGTTTTATTCTTTAAAAATATTTATTATATTATTAACATTAACAAGAAATAGGTTATCACATGTTTTTAAGGAAAAATATAATATTAAATAATAATGACGACATTAAAATATGGATAAAATTTAGTAATCATAACTTTTACTTTTTATCAAATGTATTGTTCATAACTCCGACTATTTATAACATTACGTATACAAAATATGAACAGGTATATTTAATTATTGTACATTTAATTTCTTTTAAAATTTAAGACAGAGTTCTGAATTGAGTTCCGTCACTCAACACTCAATATCGCGAAAATTGAACTGAGAGTGATGAACGGAGTGTCTTAACACTAGATTCCCTCTAATTTACCCTGTCGTATACAGAATATAGCGTGAAGCTGAAAAAAACATATCTACAATGAAATTTTAGACTATTATTCATTTTGATGTCTTTTACGTTAGTTTACAATTTTTTTTGTATAATTATGTTTTTATATTATATATAATGTTTTATAAATTATACTTTTCTTTTTGTTTAAATATTGTAATACTTACCCACAACCAGTCGTTTATTTTAAGTTTTTAAATTATTTTACTTACTTTTTTCTTTAGTACGTAAATCTTTTTTTCATTGTATATTATCTAAAAATTTCTTTATTAAAATTATTTTCAAATTTTCTGTTTTACTACTTTTGTCCTTTAAGATATTTTTAAAATAAAACATAAAGACTATAATTTACATCAACATCTCCATCGCCCTAAGTAGCGTCGAACGCCATATGACCGAAGCGTATGCTCTTTTTAACGGTACAAGAACAGGTCGGCGACATCAACTCCGTGACACTAACTGTAAGGTAGTGCAATTGACTGCAAAATATAAAGTGAAGTAAGTACTCAAGAATGATGCTATATTGATGAATACTTAATTTTTAAAAAAGCAGATTCATGCTTTGCACGCATAGCAGGGTAGACAGAGGGAACCTTGTTTTAAGACATTCTGTGCCCTACGCACCGTCAAATTTTCTTAAATGAACTCACAACTGTCGTGCTTACACAGGTACACGCTTCATCTCTCCGCGACGACGGTCACAATTTTTTTTAAAATATAATGAAATTTTTGTTATATTGAAAAATTAAATCCATTATTATATCAGCATTTTAGTTTACATCATAAATGATTTACACACGTTTCACCGTACCGTAACTATAAACTTTAAATAACAGCTGTTACTATTCGCTTTATTCTTAGATCGTATGGTTCGTGTTTTAAACGGTAGGTATCCACTGTGCGTAGTATATAAATAAATATTGATGTTTAATCTGTATTGTAGTAGAGGCCGTCGTAGTCCGATAGCACAAGGAATTGATTGTAAACACGACGTTTGTGGGCTCGATTCCCACTCGGGGGATATTTAATATTTTAATTTCCTCGCTCTGGTAACAAGTCAAAGCGTGGTGTTGAGTTCCGCCAACACGCAATGCCTCAAGAAACGTGTAGGTGGAACGTGGTGAATGGAATTGTCCTAATGGGTAATGGGAGTGTCTTAACATTAGGTTCCCAAGTTTCTTCTGCGTTGCGTGAAACTAAAAAAAAGAAACTTGTATTTTCATTTGTGTAGTTCTTAGGTCTGTTATATATTAAATAAAAATAAATAAATCAGCTTTACGCTGTATCCCGCACATAGCAGGGTAGGCAGAGGAAAGCTAGTATTAAGACACTCCGTTCCCCACTTTCTTTCGGATTCTGGAGGCATTGCGTGTTGAGTGGCAGAATTCAACACCGCGCTTTGCCTCGACACCAAAGCAAAGAAATGGAAATATAAATTTAAATAAATATTTCATCTCCTCGATTGGGGATCCAACCCACAACCAGTCGATTTTACAGTCACACCCCTGCACCTCTGCGTCTCTGTTTTAATTTGCACGAAATATAGTTCAATCGCTTTAATAAAAGTCTTCGTGTTCGCGTGCTAATTTCGAATTCAGTCAAAACTTGATTTATGCAAAAATCATTTTACGATTCAACATTAATTCCAAATGTTGGTTTTACTTCGTACATTTAAGTGTATGCGACCTTTACGAGTTAGTACATTACCATTCCGCAATTTGATCGTCGTTCTATTTGCTCATTTATTTTATTGCGGAAAATTTCCGACTATAGTTCACAAATGTACTACTGGCTGTTGTGAGGTAGTTGTTAGTGGGTAAAGTATATTTTTACTTTTGATTTTATTAGATTTTATATTTTTGAATATTTTTATATATGCTTCACGTGGTATCTCGCATATAGCGGGGTAGGCAGAGAAACCTAGCACTAAGGCACTCCGTTTCCCGCTTTCGGCCAATATTCGAAACGTTCTGTGTTGAAGTTTAACTCAATGCCGTGCTTTAAGTAAATAATAAAACATAGATATATTTTATGTTATTTCTTTTTACAATATAGTCGGAAAAGAATATTGACTCAATTCTATTACATTGCTTAATAACACAAAATAAAACACAAGTACCTGACACAAAAACACAAGACTATTGTCTTGTTCTTGTTGTCAATTAAAATCTTAAGTTTACAATCAACTCATGAGTTATTATGTACATCATGGAGAGCCATGGCTATGGGTTCTATTCCTTTTCGGGGATTTTTTTTCCCCTCGGGTAGGCAAGGCGAGGCGTTGAGCGATGCCTCGCGATGTCTCGAAAATTGAGAACGAAGTATCCCCTTACCTATTTTGTTATATTTGTCCGGGAAAATGCGTGAAGCAATAAAAACCAAAAGTTATTAGAATTTCTCGCTTATACATTTACAGCCATATATATAACGATAGTAATGCGTTAGCTCTACATTTATAGTTACTACGTTTCCAACCGGAAATACATTCGCAATACAGTTCTCAAGCGTACAGACCGTTTTGACCCAAAAATGGGATTCTTACTTTCGAGGTACTAGGGTTGTCGAATTGGAAATTAAATAAATTATATACTTATTGCGTTTTGTGTGTGTGGCTAAAAATATATATAAATTAACAATTATTATAATATTTTTGAAGGACTTATTATGTTAAATTTGTATAGTGTAAATAAGTAAATAGTGTGATAAATACAATAAATTAATTAAAAAAAACATCGCAATACCAAATGATATTTTTTTTAAATATTTTATGAGATTGATGGTTATGTACCTGTATGTATACATGTATGTAGTGAATAATTAAAACTAAATAGTTTGTCTTGGTACTACGAGCTTATTCTCTAACCTACTGGTTTAAACATTTATTTTTAAATTAACTTCCATTCGCCAACCCTACATAGCAGCATTGTGGGAAATTAAGAAATGCAACAGAATGGGGATGGTTTCATTAGTCGCTGTCCCATTTCTGCTCTCGGATAAGCTCCGTCCTTTGTTACTTTATTCAAAAGTTTTTTTTTTATTTTAATACTGCACAAACCGTTGCAGTTTTAAATGAAATTGTTTATTCAGGGCAGCGTTAAGAAATCATTCTTATTTATTCGAAACGGCGCTGGTGTAAGAAATGTTGTTGTATAATAATTTATTTCGATTTAGTAGCAAATTTAACCTATTTTTTTATCGTTACGCATTCAAGTTTTTTTTAGTGTGGTAAATACTCTGTTCTATACTTTAGATGTGTTACGTTGCGGTATCTAATTCTTCTTCTTCTTCCTTTTTCGATAAGCTGTAAGCTGTTGGCTTCTACACCGTCACCGGACTAGGGGAAGTCGAACAAGATCTTGATTTGACTACTATAAAAGATACCAAATACCTTTTGATGGATTTTAGTCGCGTTGTTGTAAAAAATCGGTATTCGATATAAAATATCGCCAAGATAAAAACGTAGTGACAAATCACTAGGTCGTGCACACATAACCGATTTTAATTCGTTGGTCGGCTCCTCAAAATTTAAAATTAAATCATAATTTAAAGAGATATTATAAATATTTTTTAGTAATTTTAGAACTTTAGAAGCTTGAAATAAAGTATTCCGTTGGTTTGTCAGTTGTCACGGTGAGTAACTGGTATACGTACGTCAGATAGTATTATTTTTAACCGCAAAATTTCAAGCTTCTTGCTTTATTTTTCTATTGTGGTATTGTACATTTATTATTAAAGTAACTGGTCCCACCGGTACAAGTACCTACTTGAATAATATTTTTTTTGCTGCAATTTATGTATTTATCAAAGTGTTGTGGTGAGTATGTATGAAAATTTTATCTTGGAATAGACGAAAAAAATAAATTGATTTTTATGACTTTTTTACTTAAGTAAATTGATTTGGTTCCCGTTTAAGATACTTAATATTAATGTGTATTTCATATATGTATACTTATTATATGCTCATATTTTTCGATATTTCTTGCATTTATATAGACTATCGCAAAATAACGTTCTACTTTTCTCATTCATTAATTACTTACAAAAATATGGTAATTGAACCGGCCACTACTGTTTTATTAACGTTTAAAGATTTTGTATATTTTATTAACTTCATGCTGTATCCCGCATATGGCAGGAGACAATGAGAATAAAGGGAACTTAGCTTTAAAACGAGGTCTAAACGTAACTCAGAGCGAAGAAATGAAAATGAAATATTTCAGTATTAGTGGTAATCGAACCTACAACCGTCATATTACCTTTGTATATATAATAAGAAGATATATTTATAGTACATTTACGGTAAGCGCGTGGCGCGTGCATAGTGTTTTCGTCACTTCATAAGTTATTTTATATTTCATCGTGTTATAATATAGTGCGCATGTTTCGCTATGGCCAACTGACTTCTGGATTTGGAGCGAAGTTTTTGTTTACCTTTTTTTATTTTATAAACATTAAAATAAGTATTGACGTATATTTAACATTCTTGTTTTTGACCGATAGCAAAGCAAGGGTTACGCTTTCGCGGTTGTTATACCTAAAAAACTATTGAGCTTGGTTTTTTTTTCTTTTAAGTTTTATGCTGTCGGGGGTTTTTGTTTTTTATAATTATTTTTATTTAATTTTTCTTTTAATGCGATCTGCATTAAAAGAAAAATTAAATAAAAATTTATCAGGCCATCGTGCAGTGGTACGTTGTTTAAATGTAAAACGTGATAACACACATCGTCTCGAATTCAGGAGTAAAATGGGGAACGAAATGTCTTGACTTCTGGCTACAAAAAAAGTAAATCTATATATAAAATAACTCCTAAAAATTAAAAGAAAAATATTTAGCTAGAAGAATGTAAATAAACATAATAATACAATCGATCTTAGCAACTAAGGACGAAAATTACTAAAAACTTTAACAATAGTTTGTTTTCATTTTTTTTAAGGTTGGCATTTTTTTTTATCCATTGCCATCGTGAACTAAAAAACGTAAGGTAATTTGCTAAACCGGTTTTTTCGCTTCGTACCAATTGATGTTTCTTTTAAATTACAATTCAAGGATGCCTATATGAAATGTTCAATTGTACTATAATATGTTTTGTGATTGAGATTAGTGAGAGTAGTTAGGGTTCGATTTCACTAAGAAATCAATAAATATCATTATAAAAGTTATATTACTGACTAATTTTTATATTAAAAGTTGTAAAGGTAACTAACTAGCTTTGGACTACATAATCTGGGTGCGGGAAGTAAGTCTGATTGCAGATAACAGTAGGTTAGATTTAAAACAATAAACGTAATTATGTTTAAATAGTTAATATTAAATAATTAATGGATTATCGAACACAATAAGTCTAGTTAATATGTATAGAAGAGGCTGTCGGGGGCCAGAGGCGCACGCGTGTCACTATAAACGCAACGGTTTTGGGTTCGATTCCCGCTCGAGGGAGTGAAATATTTAATATTTTCATTACCGTGATCTACTAACGAGGCAAGCACGCAGCGTTGAGTTCGCGCAATGTTTCGAGAATTCGGCGGAAAGTGAGGAAAGAAGTGTCTTAAAACTAGGTTCCCGTGTTCCCTCTGCTTACCCCAGATTCCCCAGTTTATTCATTCATCGCCACATAAACATAAAGTTTTTCTATGTCTTTGGCTTGTTTGTTGCTAGTTTTAATAGACTCGATATCAACGAGTCATTGAAATAAGTAAAAGGCTGCCATCATCCTGTAATAGTCATGATGTCATTTCTGATCTCAGATTTGAACTTTATACTATGTTATTATGTGCTATTGGTGACGTAAGCTTTTTGAACTGTATTGATTTATTTTATATTATAATATATAATATTTTTTTATGCATTTTTTTTAAGTAATGTTTATTTTTCAGAATATACAAAATAATATAATAATTATAATTGATTTTGATGTTGAATAATATACCAGAGGCCTCATCTCGCTTCTTTCAACAATGCCCACTCGCCCATCCCTTGTCTCTACCATACGGATATAATCACTAGGATTAAACTATTTTATATAATAAAGGTCGTGGCATAATGACAGTCGTATGATAGAGGTACAAGGTGTGACTGTAAACGCGACTGGTTGTGGGTTCATTCTCCGCTCGACCAAATTAAATATTTATTTAAATTTATATTTACATTTCTTCTATTTGGTGTCAAGATAAAGCGTGACGTTGAGTTCCGCCACTCAACATACAATGCGTCCAGATTTCGACGGAAAGTAGGGAATGGTTTGTCTTAACACTAGGTTCCATCTGCCTACCTGCGGCATGCAGGATACAGCGTGAAGTTGATTTTTTTTATATAATAAAAAGAAAATATTACTTATAATATATGTATATGCACCTAAAAATTATTTAAATCAAAAGATCAAATAGTCTCAGGATAAATATTTAAAGTAAAATCAGCGGGACATTGTCAACTGCAGCTAATATCATAATTAAATTGCACATAAAAATGTTTTGTCTTTCAAGGAAGGGTGGGGGGCGTCGTTACTAGGGTTTCAATCGCCTCGAGACCCTAAAAGATACGCGTGCACCTACCTTGTAAGTATATTCATGCGTAAGAGAACCAAACGTCGTTTGTTTATTATTTCTTCTTTGTTGCATATACGGTTTCATAAAGAAATATGAACATCTGGTTCATACCGGTTCCGATCAAACGGAAATCGTGAGCGCTCTCTTTTAAAACAGTTTAATAGTACAGTTTTAAAGTTTCATTTTACTTTATGATTATTTAAAATAGAATATGTAATTGGCCGTCGTCGTGGCTATTTTAAAATTTTAAAAATATCAGTTTTACGCTGTATCCTGCACACGTCTGGGTAGGAAGAGGGAACCTAGTGCTAAGATACTCCGTTGCCCACTTTCCGCCGAATTCTGGAGGCATTGAGCGTTGAGTGGTGGCTCAATGCCGCACTTTGCCTCGACATCAGAGCGAAGAAATGAAAATATAAATTTAAATAAATATTTAATTTCCTGTAGTGTGATCGAATTCACAACCAGTCGCGTTTACAGGCACACTTTGTGCCTCTACGCCACTGGCGCAGGGGACAAAGGTTCACAAATTATTTTAAAATATATTATAATTTACAATAAATTATTAAGTGGCGCAGCGACATAAAGTGTGACTGTAAATCGACTGATTGTGGGTTCGACCCCCACTCGAGGAGATGAAATATTTACTTATATTTATATTTCCATTTTCTTGGCTCTGGTGTCGAGGGAAAGCGCGGCATTGAGTTCTGCCACTCAACACGCAATGCCTCCAAAATTCGGCAGAAAGTGGGAACAGAGTGTCTTAACAGGTTTTCTCTGCCTACTCGGGGTATAGCGTGAGGCTGACTTATTTATTTATTTATTTATTAACAAATATTAATATTATTTTACTGGATCCTTCTTGCATAAGTTAAATTGGTCAAAACGGCCCGCCAAGGGTGCGATCTTTTATAGAGGGTGACTATCGATTTTCGTACGAAGGTTAGGGTTACATTCAAGATATAACAAGTGTTGTGTAATAGCTTGACTATTGATTTTAGTTTTGGACTACTTTATTATAATTGTTGAGCAATAAAAATGCCACTTTGTATAGAAACTCAATATTTTTACATATTTAATTAATTATTGAATTAGTAACAGCCAATAGAAAAAAAAATAATAGAAAAAAATATAGAGTCATATGTAGAAAAAATATCGTTCTTTATAATCTTTAAATAATCTTTGCAGCAAATCTTTTTAAAATCGTCGTTAGGAAAAGCTAACAATGTGAATTTGAACAGTTGCAATAAAGGTTTCGCTGTTCGATGATAACGAATAGCTTTATAGGCTGAAGTATTTGAACAGTGTAATAGTGACGGAGATATAAATCCTGCTAAGTTCAAAATCTTTATTTACACAGGATTTCACAATAACACATTACTTTAGCGAAATTGGTTTTTTTAAAGCAAGATTGAGTAGTAAGACAGGCAAAGGGATCTAAGTTGGTCTTCGCGAAATGAGTTTCGATGATATTGATTTCTGACGCATTCATAAAGTGGTTGACGCCAGTAGGGGAGGCGAAAAAGGTATGTTGAGACCGTAGTGTTTGGCGCTTCTTCTTCTCCTGCTACCTTATCTTATTTTATTTATAATAATTAAAAAAAAAGATGTTGTCTTACTATACAATTTTATATATAGAATTCAATATATCATATTTTTTATTATTATAACTTAAATTATAACTATGTGAATAATGTTTATTGTTAATCCTGTTATAAACTAACATTAATCGAGCTATTCCAAATTCAACTCGGCCATTAACTAACATCTGATAAAATTTTATTGATGTCTATGAGTATAACTATTAACCTTTTAAATGGTCAGCCGTATTGTAATCTAGATAGAAAACTACCTTCACTAATGATAAAAACTAACAGACCTAACAACAATTATAATGCCTTTCCGCTACATGCAGATTTACGAATGTGGTTAGAAAGCGTAAAGTGTATTATATAATTAAATATGTCAACGCAAAATGTTTGTATTTTAATTTAATATTAAATTTATGTTTATAATGATTAAAGAATATTATTATGTCGTATATTTTAATTGACTTTTTCCTCGTTTGCCACCTTCCGACCAATTTTCAAGATGTTACGTAGTGAGAGGTTGTAGTCAATGTCGCGCTTCGTCTTGTCATTGTAGCGAGGAAACAAAAATAATTCACTGCCCCGGCTGGTAATCGAACCCACCATTGTAGAGTTTACTGTCAGTGTTATAAATACTATTCTAACAGTAGTAAAGTGAAGAAAAATATGTGTAGTTACCTAGCCAGACTCGAACCCGCAACTCTTGGAAAATGTCAAAGCGCTCGTCGGCAATTAAGCTTGTAGGTTATCATCGAGCTAGGTCGATATTCTTATTAGATATTAATACGATACAACTTGTATACCTTTCTAAAAATTTTTGTCGTTCTTTATTAATTATTAATTGTAAGCATGAGCATTATGAAGTCATTACGAATTTTTTCGGTGGTGGGTTCGATTTCCGCACGGGGGAATGAAATATTTACATTATACCGCGTTAAATTTATTTACTCCCTATTCTAACCATATATATCTTGATGTTTCGGTGCTTGGTACAATATGGACGTGGGTACAGACCTACGTCCATATTGTTAACGATCGATGCATTATTCAGTTGTATTTGATCGTTTTGTATTTGAATATTTTTATTTCAAGGGCAAGGCAAGTAGGCACTTGCTATATTTATAGCTTAGACTTAGGTTCTCCTTCTCCCATTCATTCTATTCCCACTCGGGGGCATGAAATATTTAATATTTTCATTTCCTCGATTTGGTAACGAGGCTAAGCGCAATGAAAAATCAAAGAATTCGGCGAAGAGTGCGGGAGGGTCTTAACACTAGATTTCCAGGTTCCCTCTGCCAATCCTGTCTGAGAAAATAATTAAATTATAAAGACTCCACCACTCAAAGAAATTCACGGGCGATGACTGGTTTTTCATCAGAGAGTGATTTCAAGCCACAAGCCGTCACTAGTCGTAGCAGTAGAGTCGATATATTTACCTGTATAAACAACTATATTGTAGATTTTGGAATATCGTTTTATTAATTTATTTTGTAAGATATTACTATTTTTTGTTCTAGAACTATAGCGCAAACCATATCTAGCTTTACAGCAGAAACCACCATCTAAATACTATGCTATAATAGTAGACGTTTATATCCAGAGGTATTTAAAAACAAAGGAAAGTAGTAAAGTGCCCATTGTACTTGGTGTTCAAAGTAAAGTGTCTTAACTCGTCTGAGAGGCGTATTCAATGTGCTCCTATAGTCTAACTTGGCGAGGGGGTGCTGTCAAACCATCTCATTAGTGCTGTGTAGTGCCCAATCGAAATGTTTCTTTATACAAAGAGTTGTAAAGAATGTGGATGTCTCGTGGTATGAGGTGGGGTTTGATGCACAGTGGTGGTGTTTTGGCGTGTGTGGAATGTGTTGTAGGTTCGATTTTTCAAGAGTTTTTTTTTAGATTTTGTCGTATAATGAAATAGAACCTCTTTACTTTTTTTATGTTATTGATGAATATGAATTATCAAAATTATATAATTGTTTTCTCGTGTCATTTAGTTCTATTACTCAACACAGCAATGTCTTTAAAATAGGGAAGTAAAATAAGAACCACAGTGTCTTCGCACCAAGTTTCCTTGCTTACCTAAATGTGGAAAAATAGGATAGCTGAAAATAATATATTATTGTCGTAATCCCGGCCTAGAATAGGATCATCCTGGTACTGGTCACCACCAGACACCTCGTTACGACACCTCGTAAGAGACGACTAAGGTACGTGTGGTAGAGTCACGTCGCCAGCAATGGCAACAGACTCGACTGGATCATTACCACCCCCGGCATTTAAAACCGGCGTTAAGTAGTGGCTTTATGCCACTCCGTTTTGCATCAGGTAATGCCGGGCTCCGGCGCCCAATCCACCTTAAAGGCCGGCAACGCACCTGCAGCTCCCCTGGTGTAGCACGGGGTCGTGGGCGGCGGTAATCACTTACCATCAGGTGACCCGCGCACTCGTTTGTCTTGTCCTTTTCTATAAAAAAAATAGTTAGTAATTATTAAATTTCTTATGTAATTTTCGAGTAAGTAGGCTTACGATTTTTTGTAAAATTGCTATTGTAAATGATTTATTTGCTGGCCTGATTGTTAATAAACTTAACTTAAATTCTACTTTTGAAGTATAATATTACTATAAGTGTGTATGTGAAAAATATATTGATAGAATTTCAAAAGTTACTAAGTAGTAGGTACTCGAAAATAGAAGTTTTTTAACTTTATGATGACAAAACAGGCTCTATGTTATTTGAATTTAGTAAGTCTTCTGATATGTTATTATGTAATACTTTTTCTCTTATGTTTATTATATAAAAATATCGTCATCATCATAATCTAAAGCCACCGATTCTCAACTGTTGGACATAGGCCTTTCCCAATTCTCGCCACCACACTCGATCTTCACTTCTTCGTACTCATCCGCTTCCTGCCAACCTCTTTAGGTCTTTGGTCCATATGGCAGGAGCATCCCACCGGACGTTTTGTACGGGGTCTCCATACTAAGACACCACCCCAGCGGTCGTCGGCTCTACGACAAATATGCCCCGCCCATTGCCACTTTAAGTCATCAATTCTTTGGTGACTTAAAGTGGTTAATTGTAGTGGTTATTTTGGTTAATTTTAGAAACTAGATTTCGTCTTTTATAGTCTGTACCAAAAATAATACGATTAATTTTTCTAATTTCATAACGAACTTACAAATTTTAAAAAGAAAATTAATAATCCATATCTAATCTGTAATCTAATATTATAAAACTGAAGAGTTCCTTTGGATAGACGCTCTAATCTCAGAAATTATTGTTTTTTCTCTAATCTCAGAAATTATTGTCTCAGAATTGTGATTATGAAATTTTGTATTGGATAGTCCATTTATCGACGAAGTGTATTTGTTATACAAGTACACAAGTTTTAGTTATTTCCATTTTACAAGCGAAGCTGTAGGTAAAATCATTTGTCTTATATACTTACTTATTTGTCTTTTGTTTTGAAAGTTTTGTTGACCATATCATATATTTAATATTTTGATTTCCTCACTCTGGTAACGAGGCAAAATCGCGGCGTTGAGTTCCGTCGCTCAGCAAACAATACGGCGCTCAACCAAACAAACTCTCTTCCTTCATAATATTACTATAGATGATTTCAGATTAATAAAATAATATGATACAATAATAGGTAAAATATATGTATGTGTATAAGAATCCCTTAGAAGTCAACGCGACTATAAGGGTTTTTTTCAGCCTCAAATGTGGCTTTGTCTACGCTAGATTTTCATACAGCGAGCCCTTGATCTCGTCAAAGAAGTGCCTCTCGCGAGAAGTTGTGTTATTTTTTTATGTCCACGTGAAATGAAAAGTTTTTTTTCGAGATCATCTGTCTGTCTGTCGTAGATTGTGGTTTTTTCGGCTTGTTTTGATTTTGGTACTGAGTGTGAAGCTCGATTTTTGTTTATTTGTAAGTGAAGAATCCATGGAGTCTCGGATTAGAAAAAATAAGTTCTAATTGTTATACACTTATAACCTTTATGAGATAAACTTAACATCATTAGTTTCTAATTGATTGTGGCATTTTTTTAAATTTTAATATAAATAGTAGCTAAATACCGATGCCAACATTTACAAAAAAAATCTTGCTACCTCTGATTTATACCTAAAGACGTTACGAATATAAAGTCGGTTGACTTTATATTGTAAACACATAAGATGATAAAGGACTACTGAACTTTCAGATACTTTCTTCTAGATCGAATCCACAGCCACTTCGTCTACAATCAGACACTGCGCCATGATGACATCCCGATATTTGATACTTTGTTTTATTTTGAATATTTTTACAATGGTATTCCACACAAAGGATAGAAAAATATATTAAGAAAAAGTTATAATTTAGAACAGGACTTCGAGTTCTGTTCTAAATTATAACGTTGTCTATTTCAAAGCGCTCTCTCTACAAGCGCACTGACCAGTGTCCACTAAGCCATACGATCTCATCAAGCTACGTCGAAATGTTTATTCGTATCTCTGTAGGGAGATTTTACATATCTCCGTAATCTTCTAGCCGAAAGAAGCGGGTTCGAGTCCCGCTACGTGCTAAGTTTTAAACGTTTTCTAAAAACATCACTTCGCGTTGTATATTTGTAATTAAGTAAAAACACTAAATTCGAATGTAAAGTTAGTGTTAGTGAACATTTAGAAAGCTCATTTCACTGACCATTACACGATGAAAGTCGAACGTACGTATGGTGGTTGCACTCAGTAATGACGGTTATAAATTGCGTATTAAAATAACAATGTCATTGTTTTCTTTGATTTCTTTTGTGTTAATATTTTGTTTGATTCGTTTTATGTTTTGTTCATGTTTTACATACATTATGTAAGCGGAGTTTATTTTTGGTAGCGGCTTAAAGAATTACGGCATTTTTCGTTTTTTTTTTTTATATTCTTTTTGACGGTAAAGATAAACTTCTAAAATCTTAAATTGTGATATTACATTTTTTTTATTTTATTTTATTTTACTAGAAAAAAAAAATATATATGTATTTAAAATTTTCAATTATATTTACTTAAATTTATATTTCCATTTCTTCGCTCTGGTGTCGAGGACAAGCCAGGCGTTGAGTTCTGCCACTCAACACGCAATGCCTCCAGAATTCGGCAGAAAGTGGGGAACGGAGTGTCTTAACACTAGGTTCCCTCTGTAATATGCGCGAGATACAACGTGAAGCTGATATTAAATTTTCAATAAGGACATATCCATGATATATATTATTTTTTACTATTATAGTACATATATATAGGGTTTAGTATGTATTCTTCGATTTTTATGATATAAAAATCTAATTATTACGGGTTATGAATGCGCGCTTGTTGGAAACCGTCCAAGCGTTCTAACCAACTAAGCCATACGACATACGTTTTCATCGAGCTACGTTGAAATTCTAAAATAAGTTTTAACAAGCATATAAGAATTTCGACGTAGCCCGATTAGAACGTATGTCGTAGTTGGTCAGATCGCTTGGACACTTGGTTTCCAAGAGGCGCGGGTTCCAATCCCGCTACTTTAATTTTTTTATCCCTTCTAAAACTTTTTCTTTTTCTAAGTTTGGAACGAACACTTAAAAAATATTAAAAATATCTAATAATTACTACATTTGGTCCCCAATTTGAAAGCAAAGAAGGAAGAACTGAATGGCCAATATATTTGCCAAATCGATTGCAGAACACTAAAACGAAATGATTGGGAAAACGGAAAGTGTAGTCTTTTTGCGCATATAAAGCGAGGCCGGCTGTCACCCGAGCGCGCCCTGCATAGTAACCAAGTTTTTGTAACACCCAATTGAACTTGCCGCTGCCATTTCTATGGGTGCTTTATAATTATTGGTCATAGCTACTTATTGATATTTACATTTAAATATTAGAGAAAAATCCAATATATCGAGATGTTTTTAAGACAATTTTTTTAGAAAGCCGCCGTGGCGCAGCGGCACGAAGTGTGACTGTAAAATCGACTGGTTGTGGGTTCGATCCCCACTCGAGGAGATGAAATATTTACTTAAATTTATATTTTTATTTCTTCGCTCTGGTGTCGAGGCTAAACGCGGCGTTGAGTTCTGCCACTCAACACGCAATGCCTCCAGAATTCGTCAGAAAGTGGGGAACGGAGTGTCTTAACACTAGGTTTGGACAATATAGAACTTACGTTCAGAGCTCCTGTTGTATTTGAAGTTTTTATAAAACATTTATTTCAAGTAATTTTGACATTGTGTTCCGCCATTCAACAAGCAATGTCTAAAACGAAATGTCTCAAAATCAAAGATTGTCTTGCCATTAGATCTTACTCGATCAAAAAATATATTTTAATACCGGTATTTCACCTCATTGAGGTAATTTATCGCAAGTAAATATTAATTAATTTCAGTTTATTATTACTGTAGATAGCGGTTACCCGCAACAAAAGTGGTTTAATGGTAGAACATACAACAAATTCACTAGAATTCATAGCAATGTACAGCTATTTACAAACAAAAGTGTATTGTCTTCGGTAACGGTGCGGGTCCCACGGGCTCGTGATAACGGACCTCAAAATACGACCTTTTTTATAAGCAGATACATATTATATATAATAATATTTAAATATACAATTTTTTTTTAAATGGATTTTTGAAAAACGTGCTAAAAAAATCACCTATTAGATATACCATAATATCAGATGACATTATTCCCGCAAGTAATATAACATTCTGGAATTTACATTTTTTCACGATTTTTACGTATTTTATTAGATTATATAATATTATATTAGATTTTTTTTGGGTTCAATTTGGAGGAATGAAATATTTAATATTTTAATTTTTTCGCTCTGGTAACAATGCAAAGCGTGGCGTTAAGTTCCGCCACCCAATACGCAATGTCTCAAAAATTCTATGAAAAGTGGGGAATAGTGTTTTAATTTTGTTTTTATTATATAACTCGCATTTTTATATGTTTAATAAAATACAGGTACATATGTAGTTAGTTATTTATTTTACACACGAAAAGTAAATACGGTTCAGCGGGCTAGAGTGCTTGGGCATTCACCCGGAAAGCACAGTTTCATATCCTGCTGCTTTTTCAATATACATTTAAATTTTGGTAAAGTTAATGTTAAAGACATTAGAAATGCCATAAAAATAAATCTCTTCTTAAATTGGCTGACTCAATAATGTTTTTTGTAATTAACTATTCAAATAAAAAAAAAATATTCTGATTTTGATTTTAAACTTATTTTAACTGGTTTAATTAAACTACTTAACTTAAGAGAGTACGGCGTAAACCATACGCGCGGTCACACCGTAACTAATTACCGCTACGAGCTAACGACCGACCGTGATGACCATATGCAGGTAATCTCGATATGTTTGATTTTTATATATTTAAAATTAAAATTTAAACATATAAAAATGAAACATATAGAGATGTTTGAGGCCGTCGTGGTACAGTGGCACTAGCGTGTGACTGTAAACGAGATGGCTGTGGGTTTGATTCACCCCGGGGAATGAATGTTATTTATTATTATTTTCATTTCTTCGCTCTGGTAACAAGGCAAAGCGCGGCGTTGAATTCCTCCACTTAACTCGCAATGCCTCAAAAATTCGGCGGAAAGTGGGCAACAGAGTGTCTTAACACTAAGTTCCCTCTACCTACCCTGCCTGCCTACCCTGCGGGTGCAGCATGATGATTTTGATATAAAATGACGCAATGACGTCAATACCTATATTATGTTGTAGTTTTAATAATATTACATAAGCTTTTAATATTCTAAATCACATCAATGTAAGTAAATGTTAAATTATACAAAAAAAAACCTCGTACTTACTCGTGCGAGGTGAATTAATTTTATATCACCTATGTATAAAACATATATATTACAATTGGATTCAGTTGGACTTTTATGTAATTATTTGATTATGTATGGAAAGGATATTTTATGCATTGTATATGAACTATATATAATACTGCAATACTATATTTATTTATTTTGGTATGTAGGTATATTATCTTGCGGTATAAATACGAGATAATTTATTCTGGAATCTGGAACAGAATGGTGATTCTAGCACCGCATTTTGTCCATTCAAATCAATGTAATTTCTATAATTTTTAAATATATTTTTCAAGGGCATACCGAAAACGACCGACCATGAAAACGTATATATATAAATAGAGATTAGGTAATAAATGTATTTTAAAATGTTTTTAACTTGAATCAATTTTTACCAAAAAACTATATTTAACTCTTCTAACAAATAAATGGTCCTAAAAAAAGTGCAAATTGCTTAATGGTAAAAATTTCCTACGTTAGTCGATTTGTCGTTCCCAGCTGACCTATATAGCGGCAGTCCATTATACCTTGGTCCATTGTACCCAACCTCTTTCCTGAGCATATTGAGCCTAACAATGTCTTTTAGTCACGGAAAAGCTATATATATTACGCTATTTTTACGTGTTGATGCACGATTTTTTGCGCCATTCATCTATGGTAATATTTTAATGAAGGCATTCTTTATGTGTTTATTTTGTTCGAGGAAGTGGTTGTGGGTTCATATTTTTAAAATATGTTTATTGTCGTGACGTAAATATTAAAATAAGCTTATTTTTATCCTTGAATATTCTTTAAATATTTTTTAGCATCCTATTTTCAAAACTATTTTTGGTCGCACTAAATCATAGATATGTACGTACTAATCCGTTAAATACGGCCTCACTGACCTAAATTTGATAGTTGGAAACAAATCGTAAACCTAATTATATCGGTTTACAAATACCATATTGATTGAGAAACGTACTTAAAAATTTAGTTTCTCACGTTTTTATAACTTATATATAAGCGCAGAAGGTTGAATTATATTAAAAAAATATAAAAGGAAGACAAAATATAATAGATTGAACGTAAAAGTAATGAGCAACCTCATTCCAAATAATGTATGATGAGTATCTAGAATTCACCGTATTCGACCTAACATGTGGAAACGCTCATTCGATTAATATAAATGAAAAAAATATATATAACATAACTACTAATAGTACTTATTTCTCAGCTTCTCGCTTAATCCGCCATATAACCAGTTTGGGCACAGGGACCTTGTTTCGTTCACACTTTTCGTTCTTGGCGGAGTGGCGGAACTCAACGCCGTGTTTTTTTTAAACAAATCGGGAAAATGGAAATAATGTATAATATTTATCTAAGTGGAAATCGAAATCACAAATAATCGCCTTTATAACCAGACCCAGTGCTTTTACGGCAACTTGGCCTTTTTTAAGCGATTGCACTGCGAAAATGATACTTCTAGAGTTAAGATATTTTTTCAAATAAATTTATTTTTTGTCTCAGTGAGTTCGAACTTCTAACTATCGTTTTGAGTTTGCCAGAAACCTACCAACTGGCTTCAATTTATTCTCGTGATATGGTAGTGTAACATGATTAATGTGACGTCTAGCATAATATTTATGGATCTAATTATGCTGTTGACATTCTAATCACTGTACGAGATACGAAGCAGAGATGTTCTACTGTCTTTTAAATTAAGGGAGCGTAGTGTGACGAAGGTGAGTGGCAAGAATTCTTCTGATAGGCGGAAGTAGAACATAAGGTTTTTTTTTGTGTTATATTTGTAACGTCTTTGATTTTCGCTATTTTTACACCTTTTGTATGATATCCTTATACGGTTTGTATATTGTATTTCTATACATGAATCCCGAATAACAGCTATATAAACATACATAAAATAGCAGTTTTAGATTTATGTTAGTGTTTTAGGTTCTATTACAATAATAAATTTTATTATAAATTTAGATAACCAGTGACAGTAAAAACAACAACACGTGTCTTAATATTTTTCTATTTTCCTTTTCGTGAAAATATTAACGTGACCAAAAAAAAACAAAACCACGATTTTAACACGAAAATAAAATGGGTAAGCCCATTAACGTTTAACTATCTTATAGTATCTCATGACGTGAGACAGTTCAATAAAGGCAGGTTACTGTACCGTATGTAGGTCGGGGGGTGTCGGCTGAGGGTGCCACGAGTATATGGTAGTTGACCTCATGCACACCTGCCAAGAAATGATTTTTTTACTATATTTTTTTTTTGTGGTGTGAAGTGTTTTGGCTTAGATTTGGACATGTTGTAGTATTCTTTTTATTTTGGTCAAGTATTGGACTTTAATTGTGGCACTTCAGGTCAATATATTTTAGTTAATTAGATCGTCGTGGTGCAGCGGGGGCTGATGCTAATCAGGAAACATAAAATGGCGTTAAGTTTCGCCCCTTTTTTTTCAAAAACTATGCAGAAAGTGGGGAGCGGAGTGTCTTTAACTTTCCTTAGTTTCTTCTTAAGTACGAGTAGAACATTAACTAATCTCCTTTTAAGGTATGGCATTGATACCTTGCAATTTAAAAGACATCAACTAATTAGCATTAGTTGATGTCTTTTAAATTGCAAGGTTATACCTATTTAAATCTGTTTCAATACATCGATTTAATAAAATATTATTGTATAGTAATTATTTGACGGGTAAGATAAAGGTTTTTACTTTTCGGAGGGAACTAAGTGTAAACTCCTCCTCCCCTCCCCGCACTCTCTTTATTTCCTGTCCAATTTTCAAAAGCGAGTCAAATTTTAGTATAGTTTAGTTTTCGGAGGGAACTCATTTCTCCGAACGGGAATCTGGGAATACAACCCACAACTGTCGCACTTACAGACGCTTTGCCGCCCTGTCACGTTGAATCCCCGGCGGGGTATTTTATCAAATAATATTTATGATTGCGTATAATTATAATTAAATGTATGTAAATATAAGCAGGATTCGTATATTTCTCATCATCTTCATCACCTAGTATTCTTCCTATCCAGATATTGCAAGACGAATAAACAACTCGTTAGTTTTATAATAACTTTATCTCGCACATTGGTTCAAAATGTAAGGTGCTTTCTGAAAAGAACTAAAAGAACATTTTAATCTCATTTCTTACCATGAAACTTTAACTTTCGCACGCCTTTTACTGCAACTAATAGCGCCGAGCCGTTTTATAGTCTTCTGTCTGCGAAACTAATCCCGGGTGCGAGGAATTCGTGATATTATACAGAAACTTAAAGTTAACGACGTGTGCTGTGCTTTATGCTTTGTTAGTTACTATGTAGCGTAAAACAATAAATAATATGTATTTAGAATTAGTACCATTGAATTTAACTAAGGTCCTTGTGGCATAGGGGCACAAGGCATAACTGATTATAAACGCGACAGTTGTGGGTGCGATTTCCACTCGGGGGGAATGATGTATTTAATATTTGCCTTTTTTCTCTTTCTTCCTATCGTCTTTGCTTTGGCTAGGGAAAACGCTTTGAATTCTGTACAACGTCTCAAGAATTCGGCAGAAAGTGGGGAACAGAGTGTCTTAACTCTGGGTTCCACTACCATGCTATGTCTAGTAAAACACCAGTAAAATCTAAGTTAACCAAAACCAAACGTCTAACTTTTTTTATTAAAACAAAGACCAGACAATCAGATTAGTATATCTAAATATTAGAATCTCCCTTCCCTCCCAGCTATACGCGGGAGATGCGCAAAGCTAAAAAAACATTTATTATTCAATACACCTGTTAATTATAGTGTCGTCGTGTTCAGTATTACCAAAAGCTCTTGGGACGCCACCTGATTTACTTTAATGATATTACTATTGCATAATAGGATCTACGTACATGTATTCCTATATATTTTATATATTTAGCAAAATATAGCAATTTATCTTGTTGAATGTCTCGAAAATTACGCAGGTGGCGGAGAACGGAGTGTCTTAACACTAGATTTCACATGCCTACCCTGCTATAGCGTGAAGTTTTTAAAAAAAAAGTATTTCATTTACAGTCGATAACGAGTTTGATATTTACTACATGATAAAACTCGGTAAATAAAGATTGATTATAAACGAAACAGAATATCCTTTTAGAAACGACCAATAAACATATCGTTTGTTGATATGATCTTACTTTAAATTATTGAATACGAAATGGGAGCACTGAGTGAGATCATTTTGATTAACCGACTGTTAAAAAAGAGTAGGTATTAGGAATAAGTTCTCGCTGTTTTTTGTTCTTTGTCTTCAAGGTCAAAATCATTACTTTTGAAGCGCCTAAACTAGTCTCTGCACGTTGTATTCGACAAAGCATTGTCACCATATGTCTCAAAGAGAATTCTGTGTGTTTCTACCTAATTTTACCTATGCACCAACTTTACATAACGCCTAAAGTAGTATAAATATAATAAATCCTGTTTTATATTAGTGGTTATTCATTAATATTAAACAGAATAGTTGAATATCAGTTTTTTTATCGTAATACATAATTTTACGATATTATAATATTTTATAGCACTGATTTCCATCTTTTGTTCTTGTGTAATGTTGCAGCTTGCATTTTAAATGTTGTGTATGAACTTATTACACAAGTACCGCCACTTACAAATTATTTCTTCTTTTCTTCTCTTTTTAAAGTAATTTCGTTTTTTATCATTAAAAAAATGTGCAGCATGTGAGTCTTCAACGAATCTATATCTATTTTTAGGTCAATTTATTTTCTTTACAACATATATGCAGTGCAGGTATAGGTTGTATTTTGTTGAGGCTGAGCGCAGTGGAAATTGCTTTATTATTGCGTTAGAGTGAGGGCTGCGCTGTCAACGCAGCGGGATATCTGCGGACAGAATTCGATTACCGCCAAAGTAATGAATTTTAGTTTAAAAATATGATATTTATGGTTATTTTACTGTTCTTTAGGTTTAAAGTCATAGGTTGAAAAGTATAGTTATATTTTTTTTCACACACAATTGTCTTATCTGAAACTAATTCTTTTCCTGTCGTATTTTAAGCTTATAAAGCGCGGTGTTGAATTCCGCCATGTGTCTCAAAAAGTGTGTGGATAGTGGATTATTTCAATACTAAGTGACCTCTGCGTATCTGCTATATGCGGGATACAGCGTGAAGCTGAAAAAATCATCTTAATTCTTAAATCTAGAGCCCTCATCACAGTCCAGTCTCTAAACAGTCCCTACAATTTCTAAAACTATGGTCCCAATCATTGGTTTACTGGAAACGGGCTTGCGGTGATACCGTTGCCACGGCTGGCTGAAACTGTGACAGTCTGTCGATGTTACTAGGTTATTGTTATCTACTGAGATGAGATAAAAAAATAAGAAATGAAGGGATTTATAATCTTTGTTCGTTATAACGGATTCGATTTTCTTTACCGTTCTGTGGATTAATTGTTTTGTATAATAGGATTCTTTTAGATGTCTTGTTGTTAAGTTTAAATTCGGAGTAGTGAGGTAAAATCTATCCATTTTTGTGAAAATTCGATAGATTATAATTATTTCTCATTGAAGACAACTTTGTCATACCATTTACCTGTACGAGAAATTAGTTAGTTTTTTTTTATAGAAAAGACAAGGCAAACGAGCGTCTGGGTCACCTGATGGTAAGTGATCACCGCCGCCCACGACCCCGTGCAACACCAGAGGAGCTACAGGTACGTTGCCTGCCTATAAGGTGGGTTGGGCGTCGGAGCCCGGCATTACTTGATGCGAAACGCAGTGGCATAAAGCCACTAATTCACGCCGGTTTTAAATGCCGGGGGTGGTAATGATCCGGTCGAGTCTGCCCATGCGTATTGCCATTGCTGGCGACGTGACTCTACCACACGTACTTTAGTTACCTCTTACGACACCATCAGTACCAGGATGATCCTATTCTAGGCCGGGGTCACACGGCACAAAATATAATCAGAGCAATGCCTCCCGAATTCGGCAGAAAGTGGGGAACAGAGTGTCTTAACACTAGGTTCCCTCTGCCTACCCTGCTGCGTGCGGGATACAGCGTGAAGCTGAAAAAAAAAATTAAATCGTTAGGTATCTTTATTTTTGTTATATTTTCGTCTCTCGTTGATTAGCGGGACATTGACCTGACGATTACTAGGTGTCGCTTGATAACAATAATCAAAGTGTCAAAACAAATGATGATTGATAAAGAAACTAATGATGTCAACGTAAATATTGGTGACGATTGCTGCGTGATACTTGGAACTAGTTACCTACTATGAAAAATTCGTATTATATTGGGTATATACAAGTTTTGTGTTTTATTTATATATACTATTGATACTTAAAACGATTTAAAATTTGGTATAATATTGAATGATAGAGTCATTTAAATGTAATTTTTGCCATTGTAATTTTTACACTTGTGCTATTTTAAGGATAGTCATTTTAAGCTTAGAAATTATAAAATACTAATTAGAGTCTTATTTAGAAAACGTATACCAATTTGAACGTAGCGGGACTTGAACCCGCGCCTCCTGGAAACCGACCAGGCGCTCTGACCACTAAGCCATACGTTCTCATCAAGCTACGTCGAAATTTTTATACGCTTGGTACAACTTATTTATGTTGTTAGCATATTTCTTTCCTAAGTGTGGAATAACACTTAAAAAAATGTTAAAAACTATATTAGTCTATTTTTGCGAAACTCTAAAAAAATATTTATCTATGAGTAAATCCCATCCCTATCTAATCGTTATTCTTATCATTGTTACGATCAATATAATAATATTAAAAACAAACGGAGGCGGTCGTACGCCGTTGGAAGTTAATTATTTAATAAATTTAACTTGGGGAAATTATAATAATTATTTTTATTTCTTGTAAAGCGCGACGTTAAGTTCTGCCACTCAACGCGAATGAAAATGAGGAACGGAGTGATGTTACACTAGCCTACATTGCTATATGCGAAACACAGTTTATATATATATAAACATAAATAAATACAATGAAATATGCAGAAAATGTCCATCAAAATTGACTGACCCTACTCAATTTTGCACATCTAAATGCCCATTTCAATATTCAGTGGCATAGTAACGTAATTAACTTCGTGTCGTATATACAGAGCTTTTGGTAAACTCATTACAGTCGATGCACGGTATTAATTATGAAGTCAAACTCGTGCCGCTACAGCTTTTAGTTTAAGCTGAGTTTAACGAGAGTTTTGTTAAGTTTTAATTTTTTTTCGTATAATTCATAGTTTATACGTCGTTGTGGCAACTTTAAAGGATGATAGTTGATTTAAATTCCGGTTAAATTATTTTTGTATTTAAAATAAAAATTTTATTTTATACATGAGAGTGACGATTCGATTTTTTTTACGAATACGCGGTTGTGGGCTCGTAGAAAAAAGGGAATGGAAATATTAAATAAAAGGGAATGGAAATAGGCAAATATGTAGAAAATTTTAAAAACTATATGTCATATAATTATTTTTTTTTAATAAATATTGATAATATAAAATTTCAGTCAAATTATTGAAAATTATTTTTTTTAAATATAATTATGTAGTTTTTTATTTTTGTGTTCTTGGAAAGAGCGGCGTGGAACTTCGCTACTCATCCCGCAATGCCTCAAATTCAGGCGGAAGTGGGGAACGGAGTGTCTTGGCACTAGATCCTTTCCCCTTATCCTGGCTGTCATGAATAAAAGCTATCAAGCAGATGGTCGTTCATTTATAAAGCGTTTATAATTCGATGGACTTCCTGTATCTGAAGAACTTATAAATTTAGATCACTCACATGTAACCTTCACGGTTGAATACTGACGATCCAAAACTAAGGATTTATGTTTGACAATACAATATCTTTAGTTGTAATATGTAGCCTAAAGTTTTACAGCATAGCACATGATTTTTTGTATAATAATATTTCAAGAAATTTAAAATCTTTGTAATTACGTCTTCTATTACTTGGTGACTGACAGACAACACACGTCGAAACTAGGCAGCGTGGACAAATTAAATTTGGTATGTAAGGCCTCTTGGCCAGCTTCTATAGTTCATGTAAACGAATTTCTGGACTACAGCGAGTATTTATATATTTAAATA
Organism: Heliconius hermathena; assembly: GCA_013403705.1. Lineage (NCBI taxonomy): Eukaryota > Metazoa > Arthropoda > Insecta > Lepidoptera > Nymphalidae > Heliconius > Heliconius hermathena. The sequence continues at coordinate 765,960 of JAAIXJ010000069.1, forward strand.
GGTAAAACTTAATTGAATCTGTTAGCTTTTCAGTGTTTATTGAAATACTTAAATAAATACTTAACTTAGCCTCACGGTGTATGCCGGGTTCATCAGAGAGAAACGCTAGCGGTCGAGAGAGCTCCAAACGCTACGGTCTCTAAATACCTCCTTCGCCTCGTCTTCCCATACCTCTCTTACCGCTCACTTCTCCATCATAAATCCATATAAATGTCATTGATATTGTATTTATCTGTATGATGTAATTTTCAGGTGAAATAGATTTTAGCTAAACTTAGTCTGGAAAATATATTTTTGATATTTTACAACACACATATAAATATTTATTTTTCCACTTATTTTTTTCTGGAGGCATATCGTGGCGAAGATGCGTAAGCGCAATAAGTTCTATTCCCACTCGACAAAAATAAATATTCCATTTTTTCATTTCTTCGCTGTAGTATCGAGACAAAGCGGCATTGAGTTCTGCCACTAAACACTTAATGCCCCCAGAATTCAGCGGAAAGTGGGGAGCGGAGTGTCTTAACACTAGGCTACCTTGCTCTATGCGTTATATTTTAGGTATATTCATGGTTATGTTTTCTTTTTCTTTCCTCGACGTAACCGAATCGGAAATATTTAAACATAGATGAATCAAATTTGCATCGCTAAGTTGAGATAAGCAATGATTGACGTATTTAGGACTGAGTGCACTCGGTACACCTATGTAGATGTAGCTTAAAACTGTTGCGTGCTGTTGACAGCGACGCTTGTGATATAATATTCCTTTTAGATCCAACCAACGCTGATGTAGGCTTTATTAATTATAATTAACTAAAGTACTAAGTGTCGTGTAAGCATCAGGAGTGCACTAAATTATGTCATATGTAAAAGTTACTTAGTTTATATAAATTAAATTAATAAATTTTATAGTCTGTGTGAGTTCAAATACTACTCTAGACCAATGGGGCCATCGTGATGCACGCCGTTTGACCATAAAAGCTATGTTTGTGGGTTCAATCTTCATTCGGGATTATGTTCAAATTATTTTTATTTTCCCTCTCCGATGACAAAGTGGGGCGTTAAGTTTGGCCACTCAACAAGTCAATATCCGATGCCCCGAAAATTGAGCAGAAAGTAAGCAAGTATCTTTAACGTCATTAGGTTCCCTTTGCCCACCCTAGTGTGCGGGAAGCTGCTTTTTCTCTAAATAGTAAATATATTTTAGTCATTTACATATAAAATTAGCAAAAATACTAAAATGGGGGCGTCGATCAAATTTGGATTTTATTGCTTTTTGCGTTATATGGTGATATCAAGTTTTTGTCTGTCTCTTGTTCATTAACCTTACAGTGTGGGCAGCTTCAAACAAGTATATTAGCTTAGGTAAAATTTGTTTTGGTACCTGTATATATCATACATTACCATTGGTATAATATAATCTGTACTTATATGTTATTATAATAACTTTCAAATGCAAACATCTCTATTATATAAAATCTATGTCGACTTTGTTGGTAATTTTTGAAAAGAAACCTATAGAATTAACGCCGGAACACTTGTTCGGCATCGCGAGTGACTTTTTGTATTAGGTATAGCAACTGTTTCTGTTAATTGAATATTTTCATTAGAGAGACCGTCGCGGCGCAGGGACACAAGGGTGTAACGTGAAGGTTGTGGGTTCGATCCCCAATCGAGAAAATTATTATTTATATTTTCCACCACTCAACACACAATGCCTCGATAAATTTGGCGGAAAGTGGAGAACAGAGTGTCTTAACACTATGTTCCTTCTGCCCACCCTGCTGTGGGCGGGGTACAGCGTGAAGCTGACTATAGTAATGTATCTATTATGCACATGTGACTTTATCTTATATATAAACATTTTCAAAACACTTTATGACCAAATTTATACTAACTTGTCAATTTAGTAAACGAATATAAGATACATTTTATTATATTTTTTTTATATTGTATCATTATATTATTTGCCTCATTTCATGTGCCGTATTTAATGTGACTTATTTGTTTTGTTTCAGGTAAATTGTGATGCTTCTACGATTACTTACTGACTAATTTAGGTATAGATCATACGGCGTTGTAAAAAAATTCATAAGTAAAAATATTGCTTGGGAGAGTTTAGTACGCGGCGTTGAGTCCCGCAACTCCAAACGAAAAGTGAAACTTTTATGTAAATAAAACACCTTGTTCAGCTTAATAGGTAGTATGAAATATTACAATATCGTGTTCAGTAAATTCACACAGCACACGTCAGGTCATAAGTAAAAGTGCAATCGATTTTGAGATTATAGCATCGCGTGCATCTTCGTATATAAGTTTTTCCTTTCCACCATTACCCGCTGCGTCTATTGTTTAACTGATATTGTTTTATGTAACTTTAATATGCAGTATTTCAAGTTTCTATTCTATATGATTTCTATAATTTAATTTTTTGTATTTTCCTATTTAATTGGGTATAGCTATAAAATAAATGAGATACGCTAGCATTTTGTATTTTATAATCTTAACAATTAAAAAAAAGACAGATCATCTGTCAAAAAACCGATCAAGAGCGAGTCGAACTTGACCACCGATGGTTACGTAAGTAGGTACAGCTTAATTTATAATCGTAATTTAAACAGGTGGTAAGCAAAGAACAAAGTGAATTATCATTGTTTCCCCAATATTTTTTGTAACAAGATAAAAGCATAAATTCTTTAAAAAATTGCAAAATGTAAAGAATTTTTTGTAAAGAATTTTCGATTCTCTAAGGACAAAAGTTTAATAAATAATATACCTACTTACTAAAATTACAAAAGTAGTTACTATATTATACAAATATTTAGATAACCTAAACATGGCCATAATGTTTCAATATAAGCCAGTCCAGAGGCCAGTCGTGGCGCAGAAGTACAAGCATGTGACTGTAAACGCGACAGGTTGTGGGTTCGATCCTCACTCGAGGAAGTGAAATATTTACTTAAACTTATATTTTCATTTCTTCACTCTGATATCGAAGCACAGCGTGGCGTCGAGCCCCGCTACTCAACACACAATCCCTCCAGAACTCGGCGGAAAGTGGGGAACGGAGTGTCTTAATACTAGGATACCCTCTGCCTTCCCTGCGGAATAAAGCGTGAAGCTGATTTATTTATTTTTTATTTATAACGCAAAAACCACTAACCACCAGTTACTAGATTAGTTGCGTCTCGAACAGGCGCACCTACAGGATGTTGAAAAGGAAGCAAACGATTTTTCAATGGTCTCAAAATAGACCATAGCCATTATTTTTAGTTCTTGATCGAATAATAGTAATAGTAGTATATATTAATAACATATTGTAGTAAATTAAGATATTTCTTATGCGTAGTATCTATGAGTTGGCTGAATAATACAAGGTTGTTTATAGAGTCTTGTTAATTGAAGCTAATTTAATAAGCATCAGCGTTTGTCTCCATACTCGCTGAAATATATGAAATTAATGACTCTATCGTGGTTTTTCTGGTTGGAAGCGATGGTTGTGGGAAAGTTTCATTTATGCCTTTTATATATAAAACACAAAGTTCTTCCATTGTTATGTGTGACTGATAGACAAAGCACAGCCGAAATTATTAGATATAGAAAGTTAAGATCTAACATATAGGTAAATTAGGCAATAGGAACAAAATAATTTTCCATTTTACGTTTTCCAAGTCGGGCAAATGAGGTCAGTCGTTATAGGACAAGTCTGAGATGAATTTCGCCAATCAAAACGCAATGTCTTTAGAATTAGGAGGAAATTGGGGAAAGAAAGTGCCTTGATGGCAACGTAGTGCCTTAACATTAGGCTCTTAGGACATAAATAGAAAACGAAGTGTCTTTAATTAAACTTCTGTCTACACAGAATTATGGGAGAACTGTAAAAATAAAAACTATATTTAAAGAAATCTCGTTAGTTCTATCTAGGATAGAATTACACAAGAAAGTGGATTGGTAATGTATGTATATTCTGCGGTTTCCATGTGGTTGAACGTCTTTGTATGATTTCTGATTAAGTACTAGAAAGTTGCTTAAAAGTTATTTAGTGCCAATAAAAAATACTTTCTCCTTTTATTTATATTGGAAATTTGATGTTATTCCTATAGGCCGTATATTAATGTATTTAAGTTAGTGATCTTACAATGTCTGATTGGGTCTACAAAACACATATAATAGTTGTAGAAATGGAAGAATACCTAACCATTGTGTACAGTTGTTTGAGCATATATAGAATTGATGTCATACATTTTACTTATTTTAGAAAACGTATAAAAATTTGAACGCAGCGGGACTCGAACCCGACCAGGTCCTGGTCGGTTTCCAGGAGGCGCGGGTTTGAGTCCCGCTGCGTTCAAATTTTTATACGTTTTCTAAAATAAGTATTTTTCTTTCCTAAGTGTGGAATAACACTTTAAAAATGTTTAAAAAGTCATACATTTTTTATAAATGTTATTAAAATTAATAATATATTCCTGCTGTATTTAGTTTCGACAGTGCTTTCCTAGAACTATAGTCATATAGTTTTTTTTCCTTAACCACTGATAAGTGTTGACTTCCAATAAGTATGATGTAATTATTTAATACTGGCAACCCGCTCGCGCCTTCACCCGCTTGAACCACATCATTATTAATTTACTAATCTGCATTACTTTCGTTTTCTAATAATAATATCACTTTGAAAACAATATCTATACCTATATTGAAAAATAGTTACGACCAATTCAATAAAACATTTTAGTCGAACGAAGTTCTATAAAAAGGTAGAACTTTTTTTATTTATAAACCGATCGAAACACTAAATATTAAATGAAGCTTGGCAAAATATATTAGTGAGAACTGCAATTAAATCAGTTTAGATGTTTCTGAGATTAACATGAATAAACAGAAACAAAATTTTTAAAAATCATTGTTTTTGGTTCTCTTACTTTATTAAATGCCACCATTAATTCGATTAGATTCGGTTCGATTTCTGCTGGAATAAGTTATTTTCACGTAGGAATTAATTGTTTTCATTTTCAAAAACAATGTTATTAAACCCTTACGGCGTTGAGTTTCACCACTCAGAAATAAAGAAATAGGATATAAGTAAGGAAAAGTAGGGTATAAGTAAGGAGGCTTTTAACATTAGGTTCTATCGGTATCTTTGGGTTCTCTACTATAATCGGGATGCAGCATGAAGCTAATAAACGGGCAAGCGCGACTCTGGCTCGCCCATCGAGGGCTCCGTACAAAAACTGTAGGTTCGAGACCTACAGTTTTTGCTGAAATTCAAGCTTAGGCTATAGCCCTCCTGATACCTCGCTTAAACTAGCGGCTTCCATACCAAATTTTACCCCCTTTTAAGGCTATTATGTTTCAGGATTAAACCACAAATGTATAGTTTTCAGATTTTTTCCTAAACTAGTACTATATGTAGATGCTAGCTGCCAAATTACATAAGTATAGTTCAACCGAAAATACCCTATTCATTTTGATTCCATTTATAGTGCCAAAGTTCGCCTTTTTTGCAATATAAACGGCCACATCTTTACTTCTTATAAAGAAAGAGTTGCATAATTTTATATGATATTTATTTCTTTAATTTGTTACTCCCACCATCTCTTAAATACATGTTGTGCTCAACATCACTCATTTCACGGTCATTATCCATCAATGCGGATGTTACGTAGAATAACGTCCTATAAATAGCGAACACTGTACACGTCGACAGAATTTGTTCCGCTGTAAGGTATGCTCAGGATGCTCAAAGGAAACTACCAATTGTTTACACTTCAGGAGTAAAAGTATGGAAATTTTTTATCTATCTATCTGTTCTATTTTTTATTTTTATAAAGAATAGATTCAATGAACCTAACTTTTTTTATTGAATTGCATATCTTTCCTATCTTTCCTATTTACTTAAATTTATATTTCCATTTCTTCGCTCTGGTGTCGAGGTTAAGCGCGGCGTTGAGCTCTGCCACTCAACACGCAATCCCTCCAGAATTCGGCAGAAAGTGGGGAACGGAGTGTCTTAACACTAGGTTCCCTCTGCCTACCCTGCTGTGTGCGGGATACAGCGTGAAGCATATCTTTCCATGCGGATGTTTACATAGAATAAACTGATATAAATTTTACATACAATTATATATATTATAAGTAAAAAAAATGTTTTATGTGCAAGCTTAGTTTTTTGTTTTTACTATAAACGAAGCTAAATGGTTATATAAGTTTAAGGTTAAATAGTGTATAATTTACTTTAGCACATTTCTGTCGATGAGACTGACATTTTTGTATTTTATTTACTTAAAAAGTTCCTAAATAAAAACAGATAAAAAATAAAAAAAAAAAACTATAGATGTAGGGCTTTGTCCATGCATAAACGGCTTTGGGCAAATTTAAATCCACTCTCATATTTACAATATATGTCATACCATATATTGTAAATATGAGTGTAGTAGGTACCTAGCTACTACGTACAACAGCATAACGATTACTGTATACATTTCGTTTCCCATACAAAACTCCACGCTAAAAACTAAGTCACGTATGTTTTACGTTTTATTTTTATTTCATATAATTTTACAAGCATGTATTATGATGATGAAGTACAAAAACCGCAAATGATTTTAAACCGTCCCTTTTTTTTTAAATATTTTTTAATGCAAACGTTTTGATGCAAACTTTAAAGTTGTTGTATGTAAATGTCGAAAAAAAAACTGTTTTATTACATTTTATCAGTATGATATATAAAACTCTTCCGTTGCTGATTAACTTACGAGACACTGCCGGAACTATGCAGCGCTTAACGCTGAAGGCATGTGGTTTCCTTGGCGAGTTTAGGGAAGTGCTTAAACACGTGTTTGCCTCGGCTTTGTTTGCAACACGGGAAAAATCGTAAAGCTACTTTAGTAATATAGTAAACACTAACAACCCAATAAATAGCAAATGTTAATATTTATGAAATTAAAACTATTTTAGATCTCACGAAAAAAAACATAAAAATAGTTGATATTTGAGAAAGGAAATATCTACTACTTACTAAAATTATTATGATTGCCTTCACATCCGTACTAGTTTTCTTTGTAACGGTATTAGCGACAAGTCTGTCGAGAAGATTGTTTTAAATTAATTTATTAGCTTTCAAAAAGATTACCACAAAATGGTGTTTAGGCAATAAGTGTTGGTCGTAGATAAAACCATCACGGCGCAATGGAACAGCGTCTGACTGTAAAAGCAACAGTGTGGGTTTGATCTCCCTACGAGGAAATTTATGTTTTTGATTTCCTGGCTCTAGCAGGGCATAGTGCGTCCTGAAAATCTGCCACTCGACATGCAACGTCTCGAAAATAGGGCGATGCGTGGGGAACGGAATGTCTTCACACTAGATTCTCTCTATCTAGACCTCTATATGCGGGACAGCGTGAATCGGTAAATTTTATTATCAGACTTGATTCAGTACAACGCCATCATTTCGTAGCGACAAAGCAAATTGTAACTTTCTACTCGTGATATCATCAACAATGGGGGAACAGTTATGATTGACGGGTGCTATGGATAGTCATTAAATATTAAAACAAATAATCATCATTACGGATGTTCTAGACAAATAACATAATTTGATATGTAATTTTAGTTATTAACATATAGAAACACAACAATTGAGGCCAGTCGTGGCGCAGGGGCATAAAGTGTGACTGTAAATCTTATAATAAAATGAGTGGGTTCGATCCTCACTCGAGGAGATGAAATATTTACTTAAACTTATATTACTATTTCTTCGCTCTGGTGTCGAGGCAAAGCCCGGCGTTGAGTTCTGCCACTCAACACGCAATGCCTCCAGAATTCGGCAGAAAGTGGGGAACGGAGTGTCTTAACACTAGGTTCTCTCTGCCTACTCTGCTGTGTGCGGGATACTGATGCTGATTTATTAAGCTGATTTATTTTTTAACAGAAAGGAGGACCGTATAGGTGGTATATGTAATTTGGGATCGTGAAATATTCGACCCTAAATATTTTGTTTCCAATATATATAATAGGTTTGTATTGATTAGTTATAAAAAGTTAATGATTAAAAATTTACTTTAAAATTTAATGTATTATTTAGTTATTATATTTGTAAATTCATAGTTTTATTAACAGTTTTTAGTATAATATGCCTAATATTTCGAGTTAATTTTAAAGAAAAATAATTTAGTTCTTTTAAGTAAATAGATTAGGAGTTTGATTTTACACTTAACTTGAAACGCCATAATTACAGCACTGATTTGAATTTTTTTAAGCTTTTAAATAAAAAATCTTAAGAATAGATAGACATCAATGTTGGTATTCCTTTCTTGGAAATAAAAAGTAAGATGCTCGATGCAGCTGTAAACGATTATAATTGTCAGTTATGCTAGATAAAATATTGATAAGAGAAAAAAGAAAGATACTAAGTAGACTAGAAGAGACTAGATTGTGATTTTTTTATATTAGAAATTGTGAAAGTTGTAAGGAAATTACTTCTAGAACGTAGAACGTAGGTGTGGAACACTACTTTTATTCAACGCATTTTCACTTGGAACGTATGTATACTTATTCTATGTGACAATACATTAATATGGTATCATCGAGCTGGTTTGATTATGAAGCCAAGATTGACTGAACGGTGGAACTCTTCAAAAGTTTCTAGTAAGTTTAGATAAATATAAATTATAGCTCTGGGTATGTTTATTTTTGTACTTTTTAGTGCTCAATAAACCGTGCTTACTACTTTGTTAACGACATATCGATATGGCTATATGACTCTAAATTCTGTTTAAATATTGCACACGTTTCTCGATATTAACATGTTATAAGCAAATAATACCAAAAAAGCGTATGAAATTGAAAATTTTACTTCAAAGGCATTTACCCAAAAGGAAAATGCGAACCAATTGAATGCTAAATCGTTAGAGAATATCTGAAAATCCTCACAAACATTGGAATCTATCCCTCGCTCATAAACCGTTTGCTATCCTTCCAACAATTTGTTTCAAGTGGTCCTCGTTCCCGCTCGCTTTGCAGTTGCCACTTTTATTGGTTTAGAACGATCGGTGTATATTTTCTGTGATAACTTGTACGTCTTGGTTGGGAAGTGTCAATTTTATTTAATATTTTTGACATTTTAAAGTGTTATCTTACACTTGCTTAAGAAAAATAGTTTTTTAGGAAATGTATAAAAAGCTTCCAACCTAAAGTAGAAGTTATTTGTCAATTTTATTTTTGGCGTTGATGCTTAGAATTATATTTATTTGAGGTTCGTTAAAAGTTATGATTGAACTGTCTGCGTACGACGATTGTGGATTCGGATTTTTACCTGGCAAACAATAATTTAATTTAAAAGATTATTGTTTTTTAGCTCATTGCTTTCGAAGTTATTGTAGCTTTAAAACGCTTTTTGAAATATTCTATGGTATTTTTTATGTAAGACTGTTTTTTAGCTTCACGCCGTATCCCGCACAGCATGGTAAGCACAGCGTTGAAACACTTTCGTTTTCCCCTTTCCGTCGAATTCGAGGCATTGTGTTAAGAATGACGGATCTCATAGCCGTGCTTTGTCTCGTTCCCGAAGCGAGAAAATGGAAATATTTCATATTTCATTTCCTCGATTAGGACTCAAACCTCCAATCTGCCGCGCTCACAGTTACGACAGTCAAGATAAAAAAATATTGTAAATAATAATAGGAATAAAACCCTTATATTATACAAATAGTGTCGTTAAATGAACAAAATTAAACCATTCTAACCTACCAAGCTAGCATGATAACGGGCAATGGATGCAGGAATACATACAACGACGATCAATACAGAGCGCCGTCACAAAGACGGAGGAAGCTGCATCTCATTAGGTGACAGGATGCCGGGTAAAAACTGGACCAGTTGGTAGCTCTGTAAACAGTTATTTGTGATAGCACGTACGTTATTGTAGCTAATCGTTGAATATGGCTATAAAATGTTGATTCTCTTTTAGTTTCACGCTGTATCCCGCATATAGCAGGATAGACAGAGGTAATCTAGTTTTAGGACACTCCGTATACCATTTTTCGCTATATTTAGAAGACATTGCATGTGGCGGAACTGAACGTCGCGCCGCATTTTATATTGTTACTAGAAAGCGAAACAATAAAAATATTAAATAATTTATTCCCTCGAGTGGGAATTGAACCTACAATCGTCGCGGTTACAGTCGCAAGCTGTGCTATTCCGCTACGATGGACTCAAGTGTTGATTATTTCGTGTATATAGCAGCTTCAAGCTGTTCTCGTGTTGAGACACTCAGATCGGCACTTTTTTAAATACAAATTTGGAAGTATTGCACGTTGGTTACCAAACGCCGCGATCTATTTTACCAGAGTAAAGTGCAAGTTATTTGAATATAATCATCCACTCAACATATGGGGAGATAGAAATGGAAGCAAAACGGGTGAACAAAAGTGTCTTAATGGGAACGGAATGTCTGACTGGCAATGTGCGAGATGCAGGGTGAGGCCAGTCGTGGCGCCGGGACACAAGCGTGTGACTGTAACGCGACGATTGTGGGTTGCATCCCCACTCGGGGGAATACATTATTATTTATTTATATTTAATTTTTTTTCTTCTGGCACCGAGGCAAAAGCCCGGCGATAAGTTCAGCCACTCAACACGGAATGCCTCGAAAAATTCAGGGAAAAGTGAGGAATAGAGTGTCTTAACATTACGTTCCCTCTACGTGAAGCTGAAAAGAAAATATATATAAGTATCATTTTATAAAGTTACCATTTCAGTAACATAATACGACATTTAGTTACCCAAAAAAAAAGAACAATTCACTTGACTGTCATAACTTTAATGCGTACACCTAGTTAATGTATGATCCACTCCATTACCAGCGTGCAGCGCGAGCGATAACAATACCAGCTCATTGATCGACGTAAATAGTCTATTGAAAACACTAAAATATTCCTGTCATCCCTACACATAATGCAGGCCTTTTTCTGAAACAAAGGTACATACAGACAAAAGGTATTGCAACGCAGCGCAGTCGCGCCCAAAAGTACTTGTAAATTTTCAACTTTATATCGATGCTTTAAGAGTGATGTGGTAATAACTTCTCCCCCCCCAAATGATTTTCTCATATGTTGAAGTGTATAGAACGCTCCCATATGTTTTGTTGTTCAGCTTTTTCGTTTGTCGAGGGGTAAGGCAAGGTCGATGGCCTTGAAACAAAAGTCATGGGATATTTATATGTATATATACATAAATGGTGGAATAAGTATGAATGTCTGTCTTGTTTTTGTCTTTTTTTATATACATATATGGGTACGTCTCATAAGGATGAAAAGTCTGAATCTTTTATTCAGGCGTTGATCGGTGGTTAATATCCTATTGAGACAACTTATAAAAAAGTGTGTTAAGACACTCTGTTTCCCACTTTCCGCCGAATTCTGGAGGCATTGCGTGTTGAGTGGCGGAACTCAACGCCGCGATTTGCCTCGACACTAGAGCGAAGAAATGGAATTATAAATTCAAATAAATATCTCCTCGAGGTCGAGGTGATCACCAGTCGATTTTACAGTCACACTTTGTGCCCCTACACCACAACTCGGTTGCTATAGTTGGTTATAATAATGTTTCTTATATTGTAGCGAAATATAACGAGCAGTATACCTATATACCGACATATATAAAAATATAATATATAGTTTTATAGTGTTAAATGAAAATGTCCAATGGTTGCCAAGAACAATTTGGCTAGAGTTGTGAATTAAAATATTTGATTAAAACTACAAATTTAAAATTGAAATAAACTAAGCTGCAGAATTGTAAAAACTGTGTTTTATATGTAAAATTATGTTTTATTAATAATCAGTTATATATATTCTATCTGAGGGAATACTATTATAGTTTCCGCCTTATAAAACTAGTTCAGTTTCTATTTTAGAAAACGTATAAAAATTTGANTATAAAAGTGGAGGGAGTCTCTTCTCTATTTTTTATTTTGCGATCTAAAGTATGCAGTAAGAATTACCCGAAACATAGCTAGTATATTAAACTTACCTGTTATAAATATGAAAATTAGTACTCGTTGTCTAACCAGCTTTAATTTTTTATATAAATCCTACACGGTTATTTAAAATATGATATAAGAAAGAAACCTTAAAATATTTTTTGAATTCAACGAAGTCCGACTTGACGTAGTTCGTAGACGTTGATCTATGTTTTTTTCATTTTGACCATAAGGATGGTCACTGTGGTGAATTTGGTTTATTATCATGTCTTTAGTGACAGTCGTAAGGTGGAGACCAATTAATTGACGTAAAAATCATCAAAATTGATCTACGGTATAAATCCCGTTTAGACGGTATAACGGTACTAATGAACAAACATACATACATCGACTGTTATGACATATAATATGTTTTGATTTAACTACACATTTTTTTCGTAAAGTACACAATTTTAATTGGTTAAAAGACTTAAGTATGTCAGTAATTTTAATATCAATATAGTATTTCTGACAATGAATACTTGCCAGTCGTGGCGCAGCGGCACGAAGTGTGACTGTAAAACCGACTGGTTGTGGGTTCGATCCCCACTCGAGGAGATGAAATATTTACTTAAATATATATTTTCATTTCTCCGCTCTGATGTCGAGGTTAAGCGCGGCGTTGAGTTCTGCCACTCAACACGCAATGCCCCCAGAATTTGGCAGAAAGTAGGGAACGGAGTGTCTTAACACTAGGTTCCCTCTGCCTACCCTGCTGCTGTGTGCGGGATACAGCGTGAAGCTCATTATTATTTTATGAATGCTCTCTGGTACATGAATAAGTTAGAGATGCGTGATGTTTGCTTCTTTCGATATAAAAGCGGCTTTGTTATTCAAACTACTGTAGTAGTAATAGTAGTGTTTTTTTTTAAATTGTTTTTATTACACTACCGACTCGCGGTATATATGTATGTAAATTGTATGATTAATTGGAAATTTAATATAAACCTTGTTTTTAAACAATTAAAAATGTAAAAAAATTATTAAATTCAGTAAAATATATAATTTAATAAATCTCGGAAATATTCAAAAATATATCATCGCCAGCGTGGTGTCGTCATGTTGATGCAGTTTGATTAGATAAAACACGCATAGTCTCTACGTATGGCATCTCTAAAATAAGAGTTGGAGTTATATGAAGAACGGAGTGTCTTAATGATTACTAGTCTCTCTTTACCTTTCCATTTACATGTATAATATTAAAAAAAAATTACAACGGCAATCGCCGCACAGGGGCACGGCGCCTGACTGTAAACGGAACGTTTATGGGTTCGATTCCCACTCGAGGTAATGAATCATTTACATTTTCTCGCTCTGGTAATAAGACCAAAGCGTAGCGTAAAGTTTTGTCAGCTGTCTCGAATATTAGTGTCTCTCCTCTTACACTATTATATGCAGTATGCAGCGTGAAACAAAAAAAAACAGAGGCCGTAAACGTGAAAGTGGCAACGTTTTTTATTCATCAACTTTGCTCTACAATATTTAGCGCTCGCCTGCCGTGAATGAGACTACTATAAACAAATGACGTAACAAACAATACAAAGCGTTGGCAGCGTGTCAAGTACGTACGGTGACTGTGTTTTGGGATATTTGGGGTAATTAAAACTATATATTAATTAATAAATGTTGTAAGGTTGGGGGGTGAAATAGTTGTGAATTCGAAATCTTTACGGTCTCCTTGGTCTATATCAGGGGTTCCCAACCTTTACTTGATCAAGGACCACTTTTATATCATTCTTGGTAGCACGGGCCACTATGCATGTAGGTATAATAAAAATTAACTATGATAATCAAACAGAAACTTCGCCTCACCATACCCAGTCATAAAATTAAAATCGTTCGCGGACCACATTTTGGCTTCTGCGGAGCACTGATGGTTCGCGGACCGTTGGTTGGGAACCAGTGGTCTGTATGGAGTGTGGCGTTAAGCTCCGACCTACTGAATTGGAGAGTGAAGTAAAATTTTAGAAGCAGTAAGATTTTTTGTGCTTCCATATTGGCGCAAATCGCAAATAAATAAAAATTGATATGAGCTATATCAACAGCGTATTCTTACTTTATAACTTGTTTTTGCGCTTCACGCTGCATCCTGAGGAATGGTAGACAGAGCGAACATCGTTCCCCACGCACCGCCGGATTTCAGAATACTGTTAAGTGGTGGAAGTAAACACCGCGCTTTGTCTTATTGCCATAGCGAGAAAATATATGTATATAATTTATATTCGGAAGTAGGAATCGAGCCCATAGTGATAATTTGCTGCTACGCAACTTACCTATAACACACACAAATTTTATATACAAGGTGGAAGCGTCAGCGCTCGTTTTACAGGAACAGCATATAGGGTAAAATATTTTAAACCCATACCTAAAGAAATTAATCTAAATGCCTCGACAGCTTATACATAGGATTTTTTTTCGATGTTTATTCATACCTGTACTTCGTGTGACGCAGTTACGCATAGATACCATTAATGTAAATACGTACTACTACAAAAATACTACTAAAGGTTAAACAAATTTGAACTTGGCCGCCAATACCTACGACTCGATTTCGGAACGAGGCGAATGCGGCGGTTTCCCTTTGATAAGAATATGACTGCGTGCGTCGTTCTTGACAAGTGCCGTTTTATTTTACAATTTATTATTTATTTTTTTCCACTAAAAATTTAAAAGTAATTTTTAGGGGAAAAAAAGTAATTTTTAAAATTAAAAAGTAATGTATTAGGCTTTTATAGAGCAGTTAAAATTTTAGTTTCATATAAAGTGATGCTGACAAAAACACTGTATAAACATAATATTATTCTCTATTTAACATATTTTATGGCCACCCTACAATTGGTTCAACGTTCCGTTATGGCTTTTGTAATAACGCAATTCGACTCAGTAACCGCAGTTGTAGTACTTTGATGAGGTCAAACGTAGGTAGTACGTACGAACCACGATCAAAAGAAGTTAATTAAGTAAAAGTTGTTTATGTTGTAAATATTTTTGATAACTAAGTAGCTGCTGCTTTAAGTTTTAGTGGCGTCAAATTATTAATACGCAATGAGCTTACTTTTTTATTAAAAATAGAGAAATTATGAATTTATTTGATTCTCTCCTCCTTCTGTTCTGACAAATATCACTCATGTGGTGAAACAATAACGCAATGGCACTTTTGTACACAAAATCAGTTTTTTATGTCAATATACACATAAATACTATATTTTGCAAACTTACATTGCGTGTCCTGTGGTATATTTTTTTGCATTACGCTCCTACCCGCACGGAGCAGAGTAGTCAGAGGAAACTGACTGAGAACTTACTGTTGAGACTCGTCCTCCACCTTCCGCCGAATTCTGGAGGCGAATTTCAAGAAAGAAATTCAAAGCCGAGCTTTGCCTCGTTACCCAGAACGAGGAAATGAAAATGTTATTAAATATTTCATTTCCTCGAGTGAAATCGAACCGATTGTGACTGGCCTCTAATAACACATTTATTTAAAATTTGTAGGTACCTAAAACCTCTTTTTCTTTGTCGTATATATCATTTTGTACTGAATCGTTTACTCTACAATCTAAAGACAGTACAAAGAGAGCCGCAGTTATGAAATTGCTTCCTAATGTTCTTTAGTAATAGCAATGTTATAGTCATCGATCATGTTTATCTCTACAGTAGCTTTGTATAAAGGATTATCATGTTTGATGAGATGTTAGGTTTACTTTCTTTTTCTAATAAATATTTGACAAAGCGCGACGTTGAGATCCACCGTTCAACACGAATTGTTTTGAAAGTTAGGCGTAAAATGTTTTAATTTTTTTTGGGTGTTTTCGGTTTTTTTCAGAGGTATACTTTTGTTTTGTAGCTACTTACAACAGAAATGTTCGTTTCGTACTTTTTGGTATAATTAACAAAAACTTTCAGTTGTTTCGATTTTTTAAGTGGATATTTCCATTGGGTTAGTTTTTGACGATGGCGTACCGCAATAATCGACACGGCGACTCGTGATTCTACAGGACACGTCCCGGTGCCATCTTTGGGGACCACGGGACACGAGAAAAAGAGGACATCTAGTCATATTTGTATAAGAAGCTATTGGCAAATACTTTACAGATATTTTAAAGTTATCGATCAGTTCTCCAGAACTACGTCAAACTTTGTTTTATATAATTTTAGCAATCTAATCTAGGGTACGCTCTATTATACAAATATTAAATTCTTCTTACTTATATAGGTAGGTATAATTCATATTACTTTAATATTAGTGGCTTTCCATATTGGTATAACCGGCCGTCCTTTGCAAATAGAACCTTTTTTTTTGTATACTTTTAGTTTAATATTCTACATAAGTTATGGTTTCGTATTCATTATGGATTGTAGGCTCGATACACACTTGGGAGTATTACTTTTGTTTTAAAACTTGGCCGAAATGTGGGGAACATAGTGTTTTAACATTAGGTTATCTACATACTCTTCTACGAGTATATGCGGAATACAAAGTGAAGCAAAAAAAATGGAAAGAATACAAAATAGAAATATTTTTTATCTTGAAGTACAACACTTTTCTTTGCTGATATATATCACCATAGGCTTCATTTTAGTGACGTGTTGGGTTCAGACCCCATTGCCTCGATATTATGTTCTCTTTGCCTACACTGCTTTTTGAGGAAGTATTGGATCGAATTGAAAAATTCTGTTTGTGTTGGATTTACGTTGTATCCCGCCCGAGCAGGGTAAGAACAGTGAACCTAGTGTCAAGATACTCCTTTCGTTACTTACCCCGCCCAACTATCGAGACACGTGTTGAATAGCGTTACCAGAGCAATGAAATGAAAAAAATTCTCCTAAATCGAACCCACAAACGTCGCATTTGCAGTCACATTCTTTGCCGCTGCACCAATAATTACTTTTATACATTTATCGAGGAAAGTAGTTAGCTAGACACAGCTCTTAGTTGTTTTCTTTAGACCACGCGGGCGAAGCCGCGAGTAAAAGTTATTTATAAAATATAAATACATTATAACCGCCTACACGTTAATACGTTGCATCAGACCGTTACATGCTAACCTACGTTTTCCTCGCAAATACACCGTTTCACTTAAAAATGATCGTAAAATATGTTCCGCCGTTGCGCCATGCGGGAGGTTGTGCAAACAATGGGGAAAACTAATCACCGGTCTCGTCTTTCCGTTTTGTTTTTCGGTAATTTTCTATTATATTTGCAGTCTTGTGAAATATTACACCTTTTTAATGAGGCGTTCCGCCACGTCATCTATTAAAGATAATATAGAACGGAGTGTCTAGACTCCAGATTTTAACCTGCCATGCGGATAAAGTGTGAACTTTTTTTTTAGCTTCACGCTATATTCTGCATATTCTGCACATAGCAGGATAGGCAGAGGGAACCTGTCAACCTAGTGTTAAGACTCCGCTTCCTTTCCGCCGAATTGAACTGGAGGTATTGCGTGTTGAGTGACTGAGCTCAACGCCGCTCTTTGCCTCTTTACTATAGAGAAAATGAAAATTTTAAATATTATATTTCCTCGAGTAAAGAAATGTTAAAAAAGTGAAAGAGTAAAGTGTTAACTTTTTAATATAAATAGAATAATTGTATAGTAATGAGTAGATTAAATATTTCTAAATGTTCACAAGCGTGTTAGAAATTAATGTTGAAGTTTATAAGATAGAGGTAAGATAATGAATACCTTATTCAGTCGTTAGTATAAGTTGACGCGTCGTTATATATCAATAAAAAAATCACGCTATATCCCACATTAGCAGGCAGAGGGAACTTAGTGTCAAGACACTTCGTCCTTCATTTTCCGGCCAATACATTACATTTCCAGACATTACGTGTTGAGTGGAGGAGTTCAACGCGTAGCTTTATCTTATTACTAGAGCAAGAAAATGAAAATAAAAATCTCCCGAGCTGAAATCAAACCCACGACCGTCGCATCCGCAGTCACACAATGTGATGCCGCGCACGACGGCCTCAATATTTTTTTATTCTTAAAAATAATTACTTTTGTACGATTATTTAAAAGTTACACAAGTTAAATAACATTACAAATTAAATAACACGCGTCATCGGCTGTGTTTGGACTGACTACCAGCTATCGGTAACTACTTGTGCAAATATTGGACGGTGATAGACGTTCGTGTTCAATAACAGTAAATAGTTTTTGTCTAGATTTGTACTTGAAAAAATGTGTGTTTAGCGGCACAACGTGTGGATGTCGCGGCGGTTGAGGGTCCGATTACCGTTTGAAGGAAATGTATGATTCCTATTGCCTTCGCGTAATAAAACTAAGTTCAGCGTTGAGCTCTGCCACTCTACAGACAGTGTGTCAAAAATTGGGAGGTAATTTATGTGGCATACACTATGAAACAAAAAAAAACATGTCTGTAGATCTATTAAGAAAAATGCTCTCTTTGGGATATAAATAAAATCTCGTATTTTCGAAATTTAAAAATTCTTAAGAATAATGCCAAATTGTAACATGATTATCCTGTGTAGGTAGATCAGAGACTCCGTCACGAGTTACTACGATGTTAATTTCCGCTTTTATAATTTGCTCATACAAGTACCGTAATAAATATTATGGTTATAAGGTAATTATGTGGGTTAGCGTCGGGCGACTGGTCAACGTGATAGTTGTAGGTTCGATCCCCATGAGCAGACATATGTAAATTAATTTAATTTCTCCGCCCCGGCAAGACAAAAGATGATAGATGGATAACAAAAATACGGGCAAGTAGTATTTTTATTATCTAATAATCAGCTTCACGGCATATCTATGCTTGAAGGCATCATAGGCAGAGGGAACCTAGTGTAGTAGTAGAGCGAAAAATGAGGAGGTGTTTTAAACATCTTCCTCATTTCTCGCTCTGATAAACACACATTTTTTAAAATACTCTGGTTAAAAAGCGGCGTTAAGTTACGCCACTGAACACGCAATGCCATCATAATTCGGCGGAAAGTGCGGACTGGAAGTGTCTTAACACTAGGTTCCAAGGTTTCCTCTGCCTACCCGGCTATGTGTGGTAATACAGCATGAAGCTAAAAAATACATTGAATATAATTAAAACATCTTTTCTAACTTACTATTATGTTACCGGGGAATTTATTTTCATAGAGTTTTAAACGAAACTGGAATGAATTGATAGGGCCAAGGAGAAGCTGATTACATACGAGGCACGTACGCCGAACAACTGTATCAATAGTTATGTAATTTTTCTCAACAATAGACTATTAATATTCATACAGAGATCTCATTTGTATATTCAAAATGGAATTTTCGTCACGGGATAGAGGATGTTCTTTTGAATTTTTTGGTATTTCATCTCATTTTTTTATTTCGGTGAGAGGAGTTTATTGATATTGTTAAAGTTACGGAATGTCTTTTATGAGATCACAAATCTACTTTTTGTGGGATATGTAATTAGGATATATAAGATTTTATATAGTGATAAATAATTCCGCTTTCTGTTTTTTGTTTATTTATAGTATAAGCGTGCTAGGTGGCGGAACCAGACCTTGGAAACGAAAGTATATTTGTCCGAATGTCATTTGGAATCGCAACTATCACGTTCAGGCAGTCACGTGCCAACTGAATAACGTTGATTTTAATAATATTCTGCTTTAACATTGAATTTTTATTCAAAGTTTTCGGTATATAAAGAAGTTATCTAACAATCTTTTAATAGATTCGAAATTTCGTCTTAATAGAACATTTATCCTAGTTTCAATAACTAGGATAAACATTCTATTAAGACAAAATTTCGTTGTGTTTTAAATCGTCAAGATTTGCACAATTTTTACACGATTTAACTCAAACTAATCCGGCTTATTAGCTGCGTATATTTTTGTATTAGAAATAGATTTAAGAACCATACGTCTCGAATACTGAACTATGTCTATCTATCTATCTGTCTACGATTACTATATATAGGTAATTTTATATCGCTTTTATACTATATGTTTTAACTCTTTTATATATAATAATTGTAATAATAATTGTATCATCATGAAGCTTGGAAGTTACACTTCCTATAGAGGACAATATAATAATATGGTATCATCGAACTGGTCTGATGATGGAGTCATCACCTGAGTTCTGGAACTTTTCAGTGGTTTCTAGTAAATGTCTAGAGTTTAGGCTTATATATCATTTATAATTCCTAGTACATCCTAAATCCCTATCATAAAATAGCGTGTTTTTTATAATTATATATTTTCTATGAGGCCAGCCGTGGCACAGGCACACAAGCGTGCTTCTGTCAGCGACAGGTTGTGATTTCGATTCCATCTTGAGGAAACGGAATATTAAATATTTTCATTTCCTCACTAGTAATGAGGCCAAGCTCGGCACTGAGTTCCGCCACTCAACACGCAATGGCTCTGGATTCGGCGGAAAGTGAGGAACGGAAGTGTCTGAACACTAGGTTCCCTGTAGTTCCATGACTTGCGCGGGATACCAGCATAAAGTTGAAAAATTATAATGTTTTTATTTATATAAAAATATGCAATTAATCACACTTCTTTAACACCAAATTTGTTTTGCTACAATAAGTCTCTACCACAAAGACATTATTGCTTCGGTGGTCGGGACGTGTCTGTTCTCAAAGCCTTTGAAATTCATATTTTTGCTTTACTTTCATACTTTTACCAATCTTGTGTATATACATATTTATATTTTAAATGTAAAATAGTAAGAAATAAAATAGTAAATAAATGTTGAATTTTGTGTTTGTCTTGAACTTGTTTTTACTATATTAGGTTTGAATAGTCTTCACTATTATATTTAAACATTTTATGTATAATATTTCCATTAGAAATTTGATCTAAATATAAATGTTTTAACAGAAAGTAATTGAATTTATGTAACGTTGAATATTATAAATTATTTTGCGCGGAAAGTGGGAAACGGAGTGTCTTAACACTAGGTTTCCTCTGCCTACCCTGCCGTATGCGGGATACAGCGTGAAGCGAATAAAAAAAATATAAGTTATAAAATTAAAACAATGACGCTGTCACACAATTTATTCTACACTTTTTACTATTGACAAATTTAAGTCACTACTCGTATGTAGAGACTAAGTAGTTTTAGTTTCTATAGTGTTATAATAAAGTTTATTTAACACGAACTTTACTTATTATAAGCCGAGAGCTTCACTGAGAGCTTTCGAGTTACATGAGTCTGAGCTTTAAACATTGTTTACGTATATGTTGGGATCCTAATGTTAAGATACTGCGCTTCCACTTTACACTCAATTTTGACACTGTATGTTAAGTAGCGCAACTCAACGCCGGGATTTGTCTTGGTAGCAGTTTCCACAGAAGGCTATTAAAATAAAATAAGTTAACCTTGTAAATGTTATAACAGCATAAGAAAGTTTCTTTAAAATAATTTCTTAAGTCAAATTAGCGGTACCTTCAGACATTAAAGTATGACTGATGTTAAATCTATATATCTATACCATTTTTATTTATAAAGGGGTTAAGTGTATATAATGTTAGTTACTATATTGACCTATAAACTGGGACCTATAAATATCGCTACATCAGGATGGCCATTAAGTAGGGTAAAAAGTGGTTTTAAATAGGAAGAAAGACCAGTTAAAATTATTTTATCGCAAATGTACAGAATAAGAAGAAATTGGAGCAATTGAAATGTATTTTGTAGAACGTGATGGATGTTGATTCAAATCCACATTTTTTAAACATTACGTGTAGAGTGGCGGAAGTAAACACCACGCTTTGTCTTATTACCAGAGCGAGGAAATAAAAATAGCTCTTTCCCCCCAATTTACCCACTTGGGGAACGAACTTACAACCGTCGCGTCGAACTTATAGTCAGAGGCTGTGACGCTGACGCAGGCATGAACATATAAAAGTACAATTATAATTGTGAATAAAAGTAAAAAAAATTAAAGCGGCCAACGGTTATTTAATTTTTTTGTTTTTTATTTTTAAGGCTGGTCGCGGCGCAGCGGCACGAGGTGTGACTGCAAAACCGACTGGTGTGGGTTCGATCCCCACTCGAGGAGATGAAATATTTACTTAAATTTATATTTCCATTTCTTCGCTCTGGTGTCGAGGTTAAGCGCGGCGTTGAGTTCTGCCACTCAACACGCAATGCCTCCAGAATTCGGCAGAAAGTGGGGAACGGAGTGTCTTAACACTAGGTTCCCTCTGCCTACCCTGCTGTGTGCGGGATACAGCGTGAAGCTAATTTATTTTTTTTTATTTATTTTTATTTTTAATTCTTTTTGTGATGATGTTGAAGCAACTCTTAAAATATATAAATATATAATGTATGTATGTAAGGTACATGCATTAACTAAATATATTTCTCTACATATTTTATATTATTGGGATAGATGATTTTAAAAAATAAATGTGTATTAAATAAAAGTTCGACAGTATGTATTCCTTTTCCTGAGTATGAATCGAACTCGCAACCGCCGCCCTCGCAGTCCACACACAGTTTGTTGTGCCACTGCGGCATGACGGCCTCAACTTTCGAATAACTTTTCATATCATTTTAAAAAAATGTGTCTAAAAACAAAGTGGATGACCAAAATCTAAAAAAATATAAAACTTAAAAAGAACTACAATATTTTTCGGAGCTTTCTAGCCGAAATCAATTCATCTCGTCACTGCGTCTCCCCATAGCGCAGTTGTCTATTTTTATATTTGTCCACGCCTATTTAATGATCTCTTACGATTATTGGCCGGCTGCCACGCAAGGTCCGCAGGAAGTGACCTGGATCCCATTGATATGGTGTTATAATATTTTTAAGTGATGTATGGTATTAGAAAAATGTTTAAGGGGTACGAGTTTGAATCCTGCTTCGTTTGAATTCTTATATACAATTTTAGTACATACTTTTGATTTTGTGGAAGGTGTAGGGTTCCGCCTTGTATAAACACAAGGACTTGAACTTGGGCGAAAAGCGGATAGTCGCTTCTAAGAAGTTTCGAATTTTTTTCTTAGTTTCGCTGTATCCCGTTCCGCATATATCATTCGTTCTCCATGCTCCGCCCAATCTCCAAGACATATGCGTGTTTAGTGGAACTACACGCGCTTTGGCTTAATATGAATTCGAGGATATGAAAATGGTGAATAATTAATTCTCCCAAATGGAATCGAATCCACAACCGTTGCGCTTACAGTCAGATGTTTCAAATATTAGTTTATAAAAAAAAAGATTTATTAAAAGTTCCAAGTCCACCCACATTCTTTAAATATAAGAATTATTTGAACAGGTGGTATATTTCTTTTGAAGTTCTTTTGAATTTTTTATAATCATTTAGATTTTTATTTACTCGTCCTCGTGGACATTAAACTATGTTTTATTAATGACTTTTTTAAAATCAATAATTTATATTGAGGCCAGTCTTGGTGCCGGGGCATAAGTGTTTCGACGCGACTGGTTGTGGGTTCGATCCCCACTCGATGTAATGAAATATTTATTTAAATCAGCTTTACGCTCTATCTCGCAAACAACGAGGTAGGCAGAGGGAACCTAATGCTAAGACACTCTGTGACACTCCATTTTCCGGTGAACTCTGCCGAAATATTTTAATGAATTTATATATATAAATTCATTATTTCCTCGCTCTGGTGTCGAGGCAAAACGTGGCGTTGAGATCCGCCACTTAAAACGCAATGCCTACCAAATTAGGTGGAAAATGGAGAACGGAGTGTCGTAACACTAGATTCCCTCTACCTACCCTGCTGTGTTCTGGATACAGCGTGAATCTGATTTAAAGTTTTTTTTCTGAAATAACACAATTTTTGCTCATGTTATTCTTCTGCCAACGAATAGACACAACAGCTGACGTATGTTTTTTTTTTGTATTACAATATATTTTGTATGTAATAAAAAATATTCTATTTATTTCTATTCTATAAACCCTGAACCCACAACTTTTACATGTACCTCAGACACTTTCTAAACGCTATAAATCTACTACTTACAATATTCGATCAGTTTACTACAAAGGCGACTTAAAAGGTTTTTTTTTCAACATAAAATGTCTTGCCTTTCTCATTGTTAAGTTCGTTTTTTGCGTCGGAACCATCAATTCTTTCTTATCTATACGAGTATTTATTATTTCGACCTTTTGATCTCTAGGCCGCAGACTGTTCAATTGAAAGCAAATGCACAGTGGAAGGAATGTTCCAAGGTATCGTATGCGTTAGCATTGGCCTTCTAAATAACTTAAAATTATTTAGTTAAGTGTGTTTGTATATAAAATTAGTAAAAATGACGGCATTGTAATTTTGTATTCCAAAATTTGTAATCAAAATATTTTTTTTAGTTTCAAAATTTATCAGTTATGAATGGATGGAGGAAGTGGAAAAAGTAATATATTTAGAGGTACGGAATTTTCGTATTTACGAAATAGATGCGAATAAATGCGAAAATTACACATAAATGCGAATAAATGCGAAATGTATGGTAATGTTCGTATGATGGATTGTTACGGCCTTATTCATAAAAAACCCTTATAGAACGTTTAAAACGTTCATTAGTTAAAATGCTCTATAAGTTTATGAAACGTTCGATAACATTGCGTATTCATAACAGTTCTATAAACCTTCTATAACTGATATATGGTTTATAAGGTAAAATGTTGCCACTACTTGACTTTTTTGATAAACTGGAGAATCCAAATTCTAGTGTTCTATTTTTGAAAGAATGTTACGTTGATACAACTTTTAAGCGAAAACTAAAAATTCAAATGACTTTTATCTCAGAGTTCTGCCCCAAAATAATAAAATTGATTGATGAGTTAGAAGGGACAAGTTATCCAATTGCCCACCTTTTATGGAACAAATTAGAGGATTTAAAATCGAGGCTTTTTTTCACATTGGCCAATTGTTTTGCCCATCTGTGGCTGCAAGTTCAACTAAATTAAATATAAACGTATTGCTAGAAAGTTTTCCGAAAATTCCTTTTTTCCAAGGACTTGTTCAAAATGAGCTAATTGATGGGTATGCGCACTTTCATAGATTAATTCTTCGGTCTATTAATATAAATGAAAACCTCAATGTAAAGGACATATTGTTGGCTGTCAAATGCAACTTTCCGTTCTTTGCTGAAGCAGCATTACAGAGTATTTGGAGTCCAACCAACACCGTGGACGCTGAACGCTTCTTCAGCATATACAATGTCGTCGTAACAGACCGAAGAACGACGTTTAAGGAGTCGAATTTTGAAATTTCTACAATGTTATATTTTAATGAATTAAAATTTTTTAATGTTAAGACTTGTACTTTGAAATTTTGTATTTTGTTAAATTTTACTTTCATATTTAGTAATAAAATTACAAAACAAGTATTTTTGTTTAATAAATACCTAATTTACCCAATTTTTATAATTTCGAAACTATAAATGCGAAATTTATGCGAAATTTTAATTTAATTTTTAATTTATAAATGCGAAATTGGTGATTTTTTTTTGCGAAAATTCCGTACCTCTAAATATATTATACATAACATCATTTTTTTTATATAAAATATGTACCTACCTAATAACTGCCAAGGTAACCACCATCTAAATTTCATATATCATGGTAATAGCCAAGATCCCAGGGTCGCCAGACCTACATTTTAGCAAAGCTAAAATTTTGAGGACTATTAGTCTAATACGTAGTTAAGACAATATGCGTACTCACTGACTTGAAATTAGCGCCTTTCAGAGTTTCCACCTACGTTAAAGTACAAACGCTCGTCTTTAAATATACTTACTACTAACGCTCGTATTTGCTAAAATTACGTAGGTTTGGGGGTCCTGGGATGGTGCCCAAACTTTCATTCGTCATATACTACATAAATAATTCCATGAAAGTGGAAACGATTTGCCTAAATCCTCTATTGCTACTCACAAAAGATAGAAGGTACGCCAAAATATAATACCTAAAGTACCCAGCATTATAATGATTAATAGACATATTTATTTAGTAGGTTATTGTTTTCAGCATTGAAAATGGCAGGATGGTTTCTAAACATTTTACGTAAGTAATTTAACAATTAACATACATATGTATGTACTAGGCCAGTCGTGGCGCAGGGGCATAAAGTGTGACTGTAAAACCGACTGGCTGTGGGTTCGATCCCCATTCGAGGAGATGAAATATTTACTTAAATTTATATTTCCATTTCCTCGCTCTGGTGTTGAGGCAAAGTGCGGCGTTGAGTTCTGCCACTCAACACGCAATGCCTCCAGAGTTCGGCAGAAAGTGGGGAACAGAGTGTCATAACTTTAGGTTCCCTCTGCCTACTCTGGTGTGTGTGGTATACAGCGTGAAGCTGATTTATTAATTTTATTTTATGTATGTACTTATAAATCTATTAAATAAAAACGAATACTTCCACAAACTACATATATGGACATGTAATGACCCACTAACCGAAGGGTTCGTCAATAGAAAGCCAATCAAGGATACGCATTTCGTATATAATTACTTGAATTGTTAGATTATTTAATAATAGCTTGTTTTATTTACCTTATGTATGTTATATTTAATTATAATTAAATTATTTTAAGCATTTTTTCATATTACCTGAATTGTACTGGTATAAGGCTAGAAATATTTTTCATTTTATAAGATTGAATAATTCGTTTAAATTCCATCACTCTTCACTCATGTGGATAAAAAGAGTGAAGAAAGGGTTACCTGAATAAACTTAACTTAAAGTCTAGGAATATGTCCTGAAAGTACTACTGTAACCCATAATAATTTGATGTCTAAATAACCTTACGTTTAACATATTGATATCAATTCAAGGAAGCTAGACAGTATTTCGATACATTATAACATGTTTAAGACATCAATGGCGGAGGTACGAAGTAATGCTGGTAGTGGTATGCCTGGATCGTTTACAGGTAGTCCACTAGGTACTCTATTCTACTAAATTTAAGAATTTATGATGAATATTTATTTATTATTATTTTTTTTTATATAATTATTTATTTTTTTATTATTTTTTTATATTTTTTTTTATAGTAACTTAAGTAAACTGATAATATCTCTTATTAAATATTTTGAAAGTTTTAATCTAATTTTAACACTTGGAAGATTGTTAATGTTTCAATAAATAATGTTACGTATAACATAAGATATATACAGCGTAGAAAATCATATAATTAAATTTAATATCGACTTACTAGGTTTATTTTAGTTTTGTCTGTTGGTACTTATAGTATGTATGGAAATATATTGGATAAATCAAAATTTTGCATTACAATGCAAAAAGATAGCGCTATTTTAAAGGTAACTCTGTTTACGACAGTTTGTGTAATTATTTTTAATTATAAAAAACTCTTAAGTTTTAACATTATTACAAGAGATTCTATGAGAGGTTACAAAAATACATCTAATAACAGTGTGTGCTGACATTTCCGTTGCTGATCGATAACTAATTGACCCGTCATAGAACTTCTTTGTGCGTGTTTAATATAAATGAGCTTCATCCATTGTAGAAGTGTAGTAAAGATTTTTAATACTTTTGTGCTATATATACATAGTCAATTTAAGTAGCAATCTGTCTTTATTACTACTAATAATTTAACGCTGTGCATTGTCTGTTTAGAGCGAGAAAGCATTTTATATTATTGTTACTTTTATGTATTTAAAAAAAAGGTGTTATTCTTTTTTTCTTAAAAGAAGATAGGTATATGTTCTTAGTCAAAGATAGAAAGATTGAATATATAACCTTGCACCTTGTCAAGTTATTATAACAAAATATATATATATATATATATATATATATATATATATATATATATATATATATATATATATATAAAAATTGTTATATCACTGTTTATGGTTATATACCAGAGATTTTTTTTAATTAATGACGAGACAAGTATGACGTTCAGCTGATGTATGGTCGGCTGCGGTCGTTGCCACGAAGTGTATTGACAATTCAAAAGTAAAATGTATTTTAACTAAAAAAAGTTTTTTCTATTTTTATAAAACATTCATTTTCACTAAATTATGAGTCATTCGGTGAATCAATAATTCGGCTTATAACATTTAATAAAATGTAATTTTTATTGAAGATTGTAGGAAAAAAATATTAAGAAGAATAGTAAGGTAGGTAGGTAGCTATATCATTTTATTCCACTTTCCCCATCCAGATTAGAGATATATACTTCTTTTTGAACAGCAGTACTCAACGCAGCACTATATCTAACAAAATAATGGAAATAATAATATAATGAACATATATATTTTTTTAATAAGACAATAAGTAAAAAACCATTGCGTGTAAATATACATTTTTGATTTAAGTCACTGTTACCCATATTGTTCTCTGTCTAATCTCAATGAAGTAACAAGCTTATTAATAACCGCCTCAAAGACAAGTTGAGAGAGCCAAGGTCAAGTTAAACATGAATGAAAGTAGGTCGGTGTGTGAATTATTTTGTAACGCCCGATTTGGTACACGTTTTTGTTTTATTGTTCATGTTTTTTTTTCAACTTCACGCTGTAACTAGCATATACCAAGGTAAGCTGAGGTAACCTAGTGTTAGGACACTCCTTTCTCCGCTTCCCGCCAAATTTTCGATTGGCATTGCGTGTGAAGTGGCAATGCCGCGCTTTGCCTTTTCAATAAAGCGAAGAAATGAAAAAAATCGATTATCCGAGTGGGAATCGAACCTATAATGTGATTTGTGTCTAAACTCTCCGCCTACCCCAAAAAATTGTAAGGGAAGTTTGAAATTGTGTAATATTAATTAATGTTGTAGATTGTTAATATTTTTATTTATTATCTTAAGTAACATTTACCAGTGGCTTCGCCATCGTGGTCGAATGGAATTGATAAAAAGTTGTTTGTGACAGGTGACACGTTCTAAAATCTAAAAGTTTTTAAATATTACAATCGTACTAATATGAATTTCAAAGTTTCTGATGGTAGATGTTTGTCTCATGTTCAAGCAAAAGCAACCGAATGAATTTAGATGAAACTTTACAGAATTACAGCTTATTCCTTAGAATAACACACAGGCTACAATTTATTTAGGGTTTGTATAATTTGGCTATAATATAACAATAAGCTTAAGCGGGCGAAGCTGGTTTTGGGTCGCTCATGTAACCATTCCATTGGTTTTATTTTCTTCTTTGAGTCCGCTTAACATTCAGCAAGCAATGTCTCGAATCCGGGCGGAAAACGGAGAAAAGCATAGAATAATTATAAGGAGAAAAGTATAAAACATATTCTTTCATTATTTATCTATAAAGCTTATATAGTATAGATAAAATCTCTATCAAAAAGTTATTACATGTGAATAACGTTGTTATCCATGTACAAGAGAAGTGTAAATAAACGATAACGCAATTGGTATTGATCAGTTACAAGACCATGGTTCTCGTTGATCTCTGATTAGATTAAACATAGCGTTGGATATTTTCAGTTCACTTGATACTTAATTATAGCAGGGTAAGCAGAGTGAACCTGGAAACCTGAAAACCTAGTCTTAAGACACTCCGTTTCCCATTAAGCCTTTCCCCACTATCCGAATTGTTCAGGAGCGTGTAGTGAATGGTGGAATTCAACGCCACGCTTTGCCAAGTTACCAGAACGAGGAGACGATAATATTATTTAATTTCTCCGAGTGGGTATCAAATCCACAACCGTCGTACGCATGTGCCCGAGCACCAGGACGGCCTCAAAGTCAATGTGACTTATGTTTAAACTCTACGCCTACTGCAAAATACTTCTCTTACAGAAAAGAATGAAATTGTAACCAAATAAAAAAAATATTTCAGCTATCATTTTTCTGCTTTTTTTACACTTCGCGTCTACTTTTCACAAGAAGTACAAAAAAATATAATAAATTAATGGGTTTATCTCATTTGTTCATTACTATCCGTTTCCCATTGGGCTTCGGTTCCAGCCAGTCGTGATGCTTGTTAAAATCATAACTTGGTTTTAACATCGTTAAAGGTTAACGTTCGACTGATTCCAATCTATTTAGTGTTTATAGTAACATAAATAGTTAGTGCTAGGGTTGGCGAGTTATAGTTTAGTTGTTTTGTTACTTTTAAGTTTAATAAGACTGTCGCAGCGCAGCGCTAAATCATCGGTAATCACTGTAAACGACGGTTGGGGGTTCGATCCCACTTCATTTTCACTAGGGAATTGTTTTCGTTTTTTCGCCCTGCCAACAAGACTAAGCTTGGTGTTAAGTTTCAGTAGTTGTCATGAAATTTTCTGTGTTCATATACCAACTAACCCGTCATAGTAGATTTTTCTCATAATGACATTTACAAAACTTTACAAAATATAATATATTAATACAAATTATTGTTATTGGTTTATAGGGAAAGAATTTAATTTGAAACTGGAGTAGAATTTTTTTACTAATTGCCAACCCTATTGGTTACAAGCCCAGGTGAAATGCCGTTTCGTAATAGGGCAGATGTAGCTGTTTTACTGACATTTCACAATACTACATAAAACTACTTTTAGTAGATTTTATTGTTTAAATAATAAATTATTTATTAATCGAAAATATTATGTCTCAGAACTGAGCCGAAAGTGGAGAAAAGAGTGTCTTATCACTAGGCGCTTTCTCCCTACCACGCAAAGTGCGGGTAATGTTTAAAGATTAAAAAGGGGGAATAATGATTATATATTGACGCCAGTCGTGGCGCAGGGGCACACAAAGTGTGTCTGTAAACGCGACTGGTTGTGGGTTCGGTCCCACTCGAGAAAATGAAATATTTATTTAAATTATTGGGAAGGCAAGAGCGTGGCGTTGTGTTCCGCCACTCTACACACAATGCCTCCAGAATTCGACGTAAAGTAAGAAACGGAGTGTCATAACACTAGGTTCCTTCTGCCTTCCCCACTGTGAATGGGATACAGCGTGAAGCTGATTTTTTTATTTACGATTTTTATATTAAAAAAGTAGTATAAACAAAAATACATACATAAACATATATGCCAATTATCTAGTATTAATGTAACAAACCCCGTTAGACCACCGCCACGAATCATTTTTAACCGTTATGGAATTATTGCTTCCAGCAAATGAGCAAGCTGCCATTATTCACTTCAGAATGTCGTTTAGCACTCAATTCATCGCACAAAAAATGTAATTGAATAACTACGGCGCGGCGTTAAGTTACTTGGCTGTTTGGATTATGTTCAGAATCAGAATACAATGACAAGTTGACATTGTGCTTTGTGTGATTTATATGTGTTTTTAATGTTTATTTTTGTTTTGTGTTATGTTTAATATTTATCTTGTCGTGTTTTTGTCTAGTGGGAATCGAACGCATTACTTTTTTATGTACACTTAGTGAATGCCAAATCTTCTGTATTGGAATGCTGATAAATAGATTATTTTATAGCGTAATTTCTTGATATAGCACCAGTACTATAGATTCTACTTGCTCCAACTCCAAGTTCCAACTACAGACGAATTGGCAGACGTAGGCTAGTAGGTAGTGATGGGCACGTGACTGAAATATCGATAGACCTAAACATTCATGTCCAATAGCACAGTGACATGAATGTCGTGTGGAGAATTGCTTATCACTAGTTTGTAGGCTATTTTCATATATTATATATTTCATTATTGTGGTTTTAAAAAAAAAGTTTAGCCGGATATGAGATAAAGTTCTTTTTTATATTTGCATGAGTTTTTTTTGGAGTTATCTTTATCGATAGTTGTAGAACAGCATAGGGTATAATATAGTTAATTGCACACAAGTACAAAAGATATTAATATAATAACATAAAAAAAGATAAATTTCAACTTGCTGCATGAGTGGTCTTATTGTTTCAAGGAGTCTCTTACAGATGACCTTTGGTAAAAATAAAAGGATTTGTAGTAAAAAAAGGCAAGTCGTTTTTTTTTTCTCTGTGTTGAATGAGTATTGAACCCACGATAATTGCTTAGGTTTATACGCTTTGTGCCATGTACGGTCTCCGCTTTTTGTCCGAATCGAAACACTGAGTGTCGGAACTCAACGCCTGACAACATCTACCACAGTGAGTGCAGATTGAACCCTAGACCAATTTGCAGTCGGACACCGTCCCTCTATACCAAAATTTATGTATTAGTATTTTATATAATATAATAATACACTTTCCAGAGACAGGTACCGCGCTAAGTAAGAGCCTTTCTCCTAAAGTCTGTACTTTGTATGTATTTGATTTATTTCCTGTCGTGAGAATATTTTATCGATTCACTATGAGAATAAAATAGTTGAGATTGGTATAGGATCCCTTTTTACCCTTTCGCGTGGGAATTTTGACGATTCATCCCTGTAAAGTATGTGATAGACATACGGCTGTGCTCGCAGTTTAGGAACTTAGTTGCTATTAAACACAGCTTGTTAACTTTCAACCAATACATAATACATAGAGATTAACTTATATACCGTTATTTACCGCTTATTGTTATTTCATGTATATAGATTTTTTTATAGGTATACATAGAGATTAACTTACATTTATTGCTTTCCTTTTTTAAATATGTATTTTAAAAAAATATATTTTAGGAATAGTTTTAAAGATATTAATAAAAAAATGTGAAAAAATATACTGTTGTGTCTACCTGTAAGGGGAATAACACTTTTCAATGTATTTTTATTATTTAATTTGCGTATTCTTCCATGTAAAGTGTATATTCTATTGTTGGACTTTACAAATAAATATATAAATAAATTTAACAAAGAGATGTTCCAAGTTCCAGTATCTCTAATATTTCAAATCTCAAATATATAAATTAGTTTATATCGATACAAATGTACTAATAATGTCCTACGCTAACTAAAAACCAGTTAACATCAAGAGTGGAGTGTAGGTCGGTTACGAAACTGTGCCCTTTTTTACATACAAGTATATACACCCATCTGGTTGTACAGGCGCTTTCCAATTAATACCAATTAGTGAATGTACTATAGATGTTTGATGGCTTTACCTGTTCCTAAAATTTATTTGTTTATCAGTTTTCAAAAGATAGAAATTTTGGAATATTGTCTTCGGTTTTGTTATTTACAGTAAAGTAATGGGTACATTTAAACTAATTACTCTTCAGTTTTTAATATTTACAAAAACCTTATTTTTATTTTTAACAACATCTTACTTGGGCTATAATCTAATTTGTTCTTGGGCTCTTGGGATAAAATTAAATAATAGCTTACTCTGAGTGTCTATGGTTGTATCCCACAAATCGAAAATTTTGAAGTTAGGCCACTTTATTCTCAAGAATCTAATGAGTCCCGTCACCCAACACTTTGACGTATAAAACTCCACTTGTTTTCACCAAACTTAGAAAACAAGACGTTAATATAAATAGTGTACAGTGTTAGATTCTTGGTGAGTTGGTAGAGATATCGATCGATAAAATTTATGTCGCCTAAAATTAATAATATTAAAAATAGCTTCACCTGTATCTCGTATATAGGTAGGGGAACTTAATGTTAGGAAACCCCTTTCCCCACTTTCCATCTAATTTTCACGGCGATTTGAATGACGAAACTCAACGCTGCAGTGAAAATATTTAATAATTAATTCCCCCAAGTACAGACCCAGAGTTACAATCACACGCCTGTGCCACTCCCCCACAACGGCCTCGTTATTAGTAAAATTAAAAAAATCTAGATCATTGATCATTTAATTAGCCCTGAACGTAAGTAAATTGTTTGTCATATTTTTATTACTTTGTAAATCGAAAAATTTACTACCGATGATCACATTTTTAATGGATACGCGCTCCTAATGCGAATTTTATTAATAAGACAATTGCTACAGAATGTGATACACGCGTTTGATTTATGAAGCTATTGGCCGAAATTTAGTTTTGAAATACAATAGGAGAGCCCTGGTCAAAGTGTGGGTATGTATGTTTGGAGGCACTGCATATCTAATGAACTCCGCGATTTACTTACTCAAGAAAGAAACCATATATAATATTATAAGTTGTAATATATTGCATGGTTTGAACTCGAAACCGACACAATCACATTCAGTCATGAACATTGAAATTAAGAAAAAAACTACAAGGTTATATTACCTGGTGGTTTTTTAATGAAATGTCTTTATTATTTTATAGCGCTTTCTCAAACAATAAAAATTAAGATATTCATATTTATGACCCTGCCATGTACTTACATGTTCTGGATATCGATAAAAATTTAAACCTAAATGTATAAAACAACATCTATTTGATTCTCTCTTATATTTCATATAAAACTCTTCTGATGCCGTGTGACTGACAGACAACACACAGACAGTACTACGTGGCTTCGAATTTGGCGTGCAAGGTCCTTGAAAAGTGTAAGGGAACCCAAAAAAAGGATTTCCCGAAAATTTCACGGTAATGGAAAAAAAAGAACGTTTAGCACTTCACGCAAACAGAGATGCGGGCTAGAAATTGTCACTTAAACTTAAACTATTCAATCCTATGTGACATCAAAGCAGCGTAGTAAATATATCAAGATCTCAGAGCCAACTCAATTTAATATTCCCCATATCAAAAAAGAATATGCCCGAAGTGATCGTTCTACATGTCACAATATTCATTTTACCAAATAAAATGCTTTTACCTTGTCTATAATTGGCTTATTTCCGGTACGTTCGAGTGGGACCCTGCCCTGAAATTAGATTTTTCATCCATCCTCCGCGCCGTGTAATTTATAATATATGTAGCGAATTTATAATGTCATTTATCTTTCATTGTGTATTTTAGTTTTCTCAGAGAAAGCGGCCGTTGTGGCGCAACGGAATAACGCGTGACTGTAAACTCGACGGTTACGAATTCGATCCCCATTTGGCGGAATTAATTATTTAAACTTTTCCTTACCCAGCTTTATGCGGGATACAGGGTGAAACTCCCTCAGAATGAAAGTGACCGAATTCAAAAATTGTAATTTTTGGAAACTTTCTATGGTATGTTGTTAAAATATAAGTTACTTTTATTTCTTGAAAGTACGGTAACTAGACAGTTTTAGTTTTAGCGGCTTATTGTCTTAGACATTTTTTTTACTATAATTATTCTTACCTCAGAGCGAGAATCGAGCCCATAACCGCCTTGCTTACAGCCCTTGCTTACAGTTGAGGCGCCCCGACGGCTTGTTTTCTTTGGGCACCAACTAAACAGTTTTAACTAACTAAAATATTTTTCTAATTCCATTGTAGACATTATGAAATAGCGTGACATTTTATTGTATACATTTTAAACATAGTTGACAAAACGTAGCTTAAGTTCAAGGCGATATGTGACGTCGATATCGTGATTTTATGTAATAAACTTATTTGTTTTTATTAACTGTTAATTTTATAAGTAATAAACAATTTTAAATTCAAATAAGTTTTCATAATGTATATATTTTTTAATTTAGCTTTAAGATGTATCTCACGTATAGCAGTAAGGAGAGGGCATCTAGTGTTAAGACACTCCGTTCTTCACTTTCGGATTCTTTGAGACATTGTATGTTGAGTGGCGGAAATAAAAATAATTTATTCTCTTTAGACTTTCATAAATAAATATTCATATTATTTTTAAATATCTGCCTAATTTACCACCGAAATTCGTGGTAGTACCACGAATTTCGATGCTGCATTTTCTTAAAGAATGGCAAAATATTTTCTTAATACAAACTTACAATCATCGCTGATAGCTAATCGCTTATTTGCTTAGGCTGTAAGATATAAAATGAAAAATGCCGTTTTTCCCGTTCCCATAGAAATTCCGAGAAATGTCTTTTAGTGCTCTCCAAAGTCCAGTGGTTTCATCATTCGCATTGTCTGCCAGTCACTCAGTGACGGAAGAGTTTTACGTAATATATGGATTTAAACGTATAAAGCTAATGCTTATATTCTAAACTAACAGCAGTTTGCACTATAAATATGTTTACTTTAAGATACAGCAAGCCGAAACTTCCTATGCAGCTAGATTAATGGCTCAGAAATAGGATGCGTAAACGAACGTTACTCTGTGAAATCTAAATAAATAATTCAAAAACGCCATAATAGTGCAGTTGGGAAGTGCTGGTTGTCGATTCGATTTCCGTTTGGGGAATGGTTATATTTAATATATTTTAATGACTGATGTCAGTATAAACAATCTAACACACACAATGTACCATATGTATAGTTGAGAACGGAATCGTGTATCAATATTTTTTTCTGGAAGTTGCATATTTCAATATTTATGTTAAGAAAAGTAACATGAAACAATATGAAAGTAGTTTTACTATACATAGTTTGTCGATTATATTTTTTTTATTTTGACTTAATGTTGTCTGGCGGTCGCTGTGGTGTATTTTTATTATTATCATAGGGTGATAATAATAAAAATACACCACAGGTGACGAATCAATTGAATAAAAATCGATTAATTAACAACACATACATTCGTCCATACATACATATATGTACATAGACTACAGAATACATAAAAACTCCTTTGCGTCGCGCAGTCGGGCAAAAATAAAACTTAATATTCTTGTATCTATATGTAAAAGTATAAACGATAATTTATATAGTTTACAATATCATGCAAGATCAAACGGTGATCACGCGTTTAGTTTTAAACAGTGTTAACCCAAATTATGGCGTATCTGGGTCAATTTCTTGGTGCTAGTAAAATATTTGGTTATGGCTCATCTATCATTTTTATTAAATACATGTTTGTAATATACTTTTAAAGTTATTTAGTCTTCTATAATATATATTCGATAATTCAGATTCAGCTTCACGCTGTATTCCGCACACAGCAGGGTAGGCAGACGGAACTTAGTATTATATCTTAATACTCCGTGCTCCATTTTCCACCGAATGCTGGATGCATTGCGTGCCGAATGGTGGAACTCAACGCTGCGCTTATCCTCGACACCCGAGCGAGAAAATAAAAATATAAATTTTAAATAAATATTTCCTTTCGGTGAGTGGGGATCGAATCCGAGTGAACAATGCGCAAAACTTTAGAAAACCTAACTTTAAGGGCGACCACGACTAGTACTATACCTTTTACATAAGTTATGTCAAGCCATACAATAATATCTCCGTTTTGTGAAAAAAATAAATCCTCTATAGGGATGATGCAACATAAATAAGTAATAAGAATATAAGAAGTTTGACGTCAAAGCGATTGCAAGGTTCTCAAAGTTCAGATTCCGCTACGTACAAAATTTTTATATAATACGTTTTTTAAAAAAAGTAAAAATTAAAAAAAATTATATACAATCTTTTACTGTATGTTATGTATAATACTCTAAAGAAATAAAAAATCTTATCTAAGGTCAAGCGAGTGGGAAACGTCATTTCCTCTACGCACTTCGTATGACCGATTATCCACGCATAATTATCATAGTTCCCATAGAAATTGCTTATCATATTTCCCTTACAAATTACATATATAAACTTGTAATATATGATTTAACTGGCCATTTGTCTAGCGGTTAATGACTTACTGTTATAATAGTGGTCGTAAATTCAATTCCTAGTAACTTTTTGTACTAATAGTTGAAATTATTAGTTTTTTTTAGCGTTACGCTGTAACCAGGAACCAGGAACTAATAGCAGGACAGGCAGAGAGAACGACGCTCCCTTCCCTATTTACCGTCCAATTTTCGAGGCATTGCGTGTTGAGTAGCGGAACTCAACTTTCACCTCGTCTTATTATGCAAAGCGAGGATGTGAAAATATTATTATAATTAATTCATTTGCCCTGAGTTGGATTCGAACTCACAACCACGTTGCAAGCGCAACCCGCGTTTACAGTCTCACGCTGTGTCACTTTGTCACGGCGGCGGCCTCGTGATAATAGTTATATATCTTACGTAATTTGAAATGTATTTTTAACTAACCCTCCCTACTATAGAGATTAAATTTAGCTGGCTCTGATTGTGTAATTAACTCTGTAGTTTAATAAACCTCGAGCTAGCCAAAAGCTTTGGTATTTTAATATAAATAAATAAATCAGCTTCACGCTGTATCCTGCACACAGCAGGGTAGGCAGAGGGAACATAGTGTTAAGACACTCCCGTTCCCCACTTTCTGCCGAATTCCGGAGGCATTGCGTGTTGAGTGGCAGAACTCAAGGCCGCGCTTAACCTCGACACCAGAGCGAAGAAATGGAAATATAAATTTAAGTAAATATTTCATCTCCTCGAGTGGGGATCGAATCCACAACCAGTCGGTTTCACTGTCACACCTCGTGCCGCTGCGCCACGACCGGCCTCACTCGGACTCGGCCTTTGGTATTTGATTTTTTTATTACAACTATTTTTGTACATTATTTTGTGGTATTGTAATGCATATTTTGTTGGATCGTTTAGATATAATTATTTTTTATGGACGGTACAAGGAAAATTGTATTCATAATAGTTAAGTATGTAATAGCAATAGATTCTCGCTGTATCCTACACATAACAGTGTAGGCGGAGGAAACCTGGGAACCTAATGTTAAGAACGAATTCTGCAGGCATTGCACTCAATGCCGCGCTTAGCCTCGACCCTAGTGCGAAGAAAAAAAATATTAAATATTTAATTTCCTTGAGTGGGAATCGAAGCCACAATTACATTATATACGTACGTCAATCATAATTTTGACATTCGTTTTTTTAGTTAGTACTAGTAATTATAGTTCGCTTCCATATTGGTCGTCGTTCCAAAGTTGTACACAGTTTCAGTTGACATCTGGCCCTTCGCGTGTATTACGTAGCAATGAACTCATTTTGTATGGGTCACGCCTGTAGCACAAGTGCATTGAACTGGCCTTCAACTTTTTACGCTGTCAACTAATAAAGGAAATTTCGCAGTTTTTTTTTCGTTATTTAGTTTGTTTGTAATGTATTTGTTTGTATGTTAGTTGTGGGTTCGATTTGCAATCAGGAAAATACTTTCTTTTCATTTCCCCGATCTATTAACAATACAAAGACTAAGTTCTCATTACGCAATGTTACTAAAATTGGGCGGTACATGGAAAACGGAGACATTTAACACTAGGTTCTACTCTCTACCTACTCTACTATATGCGTAAAGTTTAAACGTTAGCGTTAAAAAAACGTGTTATTGTGGCACAGGCAGAGAGTGCACCATGAAAAATACTTAGTTCTTCATTTTCTATTGACCAATTTGGAATATTTTTTCATATATTAATATTTTTTACGTGTTATGAAACTGATCAGCTCATTTGGTTTCTATAGTCGGTTAGAAATTCCACAATATCATTGCCTAATGTCAAACTAATAGTCTTCACATTTCAATGAGGTTTACGTGCGCTTTAATAATATGTCAAGGAGCGAACCCTTCAATATCAATTGGTCGAAATATTTGAACGTGTTTATTGAAAAAATCAGTAACTGAGACTACTAGCAATAGAGAGAAACTTTCAAACAACAACTAAAGTTATGTGTTGAGCTCGTCTTCACGCTTTATCCCGCATATAGCTGGGTACCTAGAGAGAACCCAAACAAACCGTTTTTAATGTTTCACTAGCATTTGAAACTTACGTGTTAAGCAGGATTTCAACGCCTCACTTTTTCTTTCCAAATG
Source organism: Heliconius hermathena (assembly GCA_013403705.1). Classification (NCBI taxonomy): domain Eukaryota; kingdom Metazoa; phylum Arthropoda; class Insecta; order Lepidoptera; family Nymphalidae; genus Heliconius; species Heliconius hermathena. The sequence goes on from JAAIXJ010000069.1 coordinate 805,503, forward strand.
AATGGGCAAATTGCAATAGGTAATTCATTTGCCTAGTGTGGATTGAACTCGCAGGCTTTTGAGTTTCCAATTAGACGCTGGTCGACTGTGCCATCGAAGGCTTTGAATAGGATAATATTTGATAAAAATGTTTTAAATTGATAGAAGGCCAGGTTAAAGCCTGTCGTGGCGCAGGGGTATAAGTGTGTGACTGTAAACGTGACAGGTTGTGGGTTCGATTCTCGATCGAGGAAATGAAATATTAATCATGTTCATTTCTTCCTTCTAGTGTCGAGGCAAAGCGCAGCGTTGAGTTCCTGTATTCGACACGCATTGCCTCCAAAATTCGGCGGAAACTAACTATACTATATTAGGTTCTTATTTTCTCGTGAAGCTAAGAAAAGAAAATAAATAAATTTATAGAACACTTAAGACCTACATGAAAGATAGATTTTTAATATGTTTGTTAATTTTCTTACATATTTAAAAAATAAAATTTTGCTTACAGAACAGCACGCCTATGTGGGAGGAGTTTATATCTAAGGCGACCAAGCTTCATTCTGCATTAAAGTAAGTGTAATAGTTAAATATTTCTTTAAAAAATATTCTTGAGTACTTCGTCATCGTATGCCAATACCTACTGCCAATATATTTTGAACTTTGAACTTTAAACCTAGTGCTAAAAAAACTCATTAAAGCGGACAATTGAAGTCTTTTAAGTTTATTGTATTTTTTATAGTAGATAACATTTCTGTCATGTGGTAATTTCCTTTTCTTAACGTTATAAATTTATACCTAACTAATCTTCGCTCAAACGGAAAAGTAGTGCTCCCCTACTCTCCGTAACCCACTTATATTACAAATTTTACTTTAGTAACGGAAGAGTTTTATATATTTGTAGGTGTTACATATGTAGATTTGTTGGCCCATAGAATTCTCCTTATGTCGGATTTCAACTGAAGTTATAACAAAATTATTATTCATGTAATTATATTATTATATAAATTAATATATATTTAAGTTATATTTTCATAAATATATATAAAAAATCAGCTTCACGCTGTAACTCGCAACAGCAGGGTAGGCGGAGGGAACCTAGTGTTAAGACACTCCGTTCCCCACTTTCTGCCGAATTCTGGAGGCATTGCGTGTTGAGTGGCAGAACTCAATGCCGCGCTTAANATATATATATATATATATATATATATATATATAGAGCTTATATTTACTTAGGTATATATATAAAAACATAACTCCGTTCCCCATTTTCCGCTGCGTTCAATAAATATTTATAAATTTAAATAAAATTTCATTCGAGTGAGGAACGAATCCACACAAAGTTGCGTTTACAGTCACACACTTGCCCCTGTGCCACGACTGGTGAAAATTGTGAACGGAGTGTCTTAATACCAGGTTCCCTCTGCCCTCCCTGCTGTGCGCGGAATACAGCGTGAAGCTGAAAACATAACTTAAAATTTTCAAATGTGAAAGCAATAATGCGTATTGTGTATTTGCTAACCATATCAAGGCAGGTGTTCGTGGTAGGTGGTAATAAAATAAAAATACATAAATCAGCTTCACGCTGGATCCCGCACACACCAGGGTAGGCAGACAGGCAGGGTAGCAGTTAAGACACCCCGTTCCCCACTTTCTGCCGAATTGTGGAGGCATTGCGTGTTGAGTGGCAGACCTCAACGCGGCGCTTAACCTCGACACCAGAGCGAAGAAATGGAAATATAAATTTAAGTAAATATTTCATCTCCTCGAGTGGGGATCGAACCCACAACCAGTCGGTTTTACAGTCACACTTTGTGCCGCTGCGCCATGACTGGCCTCTGGCCTGGTAGGTGGTAATAATAAGTTTATATAGAAATTATTAGCCAGGAGCCAAATTTTATCCATCTATTATAAGAAAAAGACTAGTGGCTGGCCGTAACTTCGTCCACGTGAAATAAAATCCTTCCTGTTTTTCCCTGTCCCCGTAGTAATTTCGAGAAATTTTCTCGTAGTGCTTTTCTATAATCCCCGAGGAACCAGCACGCATGTACAAGTAAAGTAATGGTTTGACTTATGATCCCAAAAATTGTCGCTACAACTTAACTTAACAACAAACTTAACATATTTATAATTTTAATTTTACCTATATTTATAATTTTAACATTTATTACAGATCGGCACTTGTAGCGATCGCCGCTTTCTTAGATGCTTTTCAAAAAATCGCTGACGCAGCTACAAATGCCAGAGGTCAGTAAAGTATTTTTAACTTAGACATTTATCATTACAATTAGTCCATTTATAATGTTCTAGTGTAAATATATATTTTACTTATATAGGTTTTTTTAATCTTATGGTTATCAGAAGAACCATAAAATATAGTCAATGTCAAACTTTTGGATTTGGAATTAATTATATGCTCTATATTATTCCTTTTTACTCCTTTTTATACATGCTTTTTACGCTTTATCCAGCACTTAATGTGAATAATAAAGATATATTTAAAAAAATGTATAAAAATATACTTTATTCACTTAATATAAACTTACAGCTATGACGTATTCTACTGTTATTTACAAATTCACGTAAAATTTATTATATTTATAATTTATAACAGAACTTATAAAAGTTTTTGGTTTGAGATAATCTACCAAGTTGATAAATATCTATTACTATTTTCCATTTATCACAGATTCTATCCAGGGCATGTAGTCGTATACATTAGTGTAAACCGCAGGTGCGCCTGCCGTCCCGCAGAATCTTAGACCGTAGCTGACGACGCCCGCAACGTATACTCTCTGATCATATATGTACATCAAAGGACCTCCGGAATCTCCTTCGCAAGAGTCCTTGCCTTTTTCACCTCCCGCACAAATTTGTGATTTAGTTATTGCAAAACTTTGCGTTTCTCTACATAGTTCTAACGGCACGTATGGCACGTTCACTTCGGATTTTACGTTGATGAACCGACCGTTGTCGGTGCCCCAGCCGGCGAGAGTGAAAATGGTTGATCGATTGAATACCGATAGGAAATTCGTGTTAGGTAAGCAGATAGGTTTGATGAAATCTGAAAATAATCAAATAGTAATTAGCATAGAGTCTATAGTACATTATCCTATAATTGGAACGTGCCAAATCTTATTTAGTAATAAAATGTGTATAACAAAAATTGGGAGACAAATCTATATTAAATTTACTAAATTCTATATTTACAATAATGTCTTGTATTTTTTATGATTATACATTTTATATTTAAAACTGAGTAGAATACAGTAGTGATGTCAATGTGTAATCCGCTATCGCACATACCGGTATATTCGACGTCAGAAACCATTTTAACAATTCCAATGTCGTGCCAGCGATTGGTTCTATTGTAGCCGGGATGTCTAAAAGTGCGTTCCACTTTGACTCTAATTTGTCTTATTTTGTCAAAACCGCCGCCATCCGTTGCGACTACGTCGGTAGGAAATGTGCGTTTGTCGTACTCCGCTAACCGTATATATTTACTGAAATATAAAGCAATTAACATATTAACGTATAAAGTAGTGTTGTCTGTCTGTCATGGTGCAGCGGTTACAGCGTTTAACGGTGAATGCGACGGTTGACGATTCTATCCCCGTTCGGGTAATGAGTTACTTTCCATACGTTGCTCTGGTAACAAGACAGAGCGCCTTAAGTTGCCCCATTCAACATGCAGTTTCGAAAAATGGGCGGCAAGTGTAGAACGGAGAGTCGAGATCGAGATCTATTAACCAATTCTGGCCTCTGGTTTTTAAAACCAAACATTATTAGGTCATTGCGACAGTGTCCGAACTTTACACGGTATGAATGCGGGTCCATTGCAGTAGATATATAACTAACATTTGAATTATTTGTTTTTTGGAACGCGATTTGGTAAGATAGAGCTTTGAATCCCTCCAATTGACGACTTTGAAGCAAAGGATTGTCCTTAACTTCCTTCAACGCTTAACGTCAACGTTCGTGTTACATTGTCAAGTTCTTCTTACCAACTTTAGTGTGTGCGGGAGATGCGTAAAGCTGCAAAAATATGCATTAACTTACGGGTCTGCGTTTGCTCCATGGATACAATGTGCCGCTGTTAAAACGTATCTAGAGTTTATAAGTGAACCACCGCAGTTTGTGGCGTAATCATCTATATCTTCACTTTGTCTGCTGTTTATTGGATATTCTAGTAGAGCCAGCCAGGGGTACTGGTCTATTGTCGTTTCTTTTCCACCTATATAATAAATACGTATAAGTGAATACTTAATTTTTTATTGTTATTAATATATTTACCTAAATATATAATAATTTAAAATATTGTTGCCTTGATGTCTGACTTTGCATGCGATGATTGTAATTTCGATCATATAATATTTCGGACTAATGTTTTTGATTTCTATAATTTAGAAACACGAACGTGGTGTTGAATTGCACCACCCAACGAGTGAACGGAGTGTCTCAACGCTAACTTTTTTTTCTCTCACTCCGCTATATACGAGAGATATGTGGATATAAAGTTTACCTGATATTTTATTGGTGCTTCCAACATCTATTCCACATTGTACATTATTATTATTACTAAATGAGGGTAATTCCCGTATAACATCAGGACCGCCAGTTAGTGTCGGCAGTATATTAGTTAACATGGTGTATGGATTAGTTTTCGTTGGTGCAGTTGTGACGTTTTTTACTCTGTCGTAAGTTCTTGAAGACGTTTCTGGGAATATTACTGGACGTGCTATGAAATTTGACCATAGGTTTGGAGATGGACAACATACCTGAAATTGTAAACGATTCTTTTAATATAGTTTACATTTTTCTGAAATTATGACGATTTTTTTATTGTGGGTTCGATACCCCTCCGTGGGAATGAATTATTTTCTTGCTCTGGTAACAGGGCAAACTCTTGAATTTCGCCACTCAGTTAATGTATTAGAATTTGGGCGGTGCATGGGGAACGGTGTTATCTTATCATTAGGTTCCCTCTGCCTGTCTAATATAACTTTACCCTGCTATGTATAAGCTGGAGAAAGTGTGACAAAATATTTAAAAAACTATGATTATTATATAAATATATCAAAAATTGTTTACACAGTAACAAATATTAATAATTTCTAATTCAATTATTTTTTTATAATATTTTAGTGATATTCGCAATTTTCAATATTTTTAGTAATATAATACATTTATTAACATTTCATATGCAAACATTAATTTAAAAAAGAATTTATTTTCTGTTAATTGTCGCTCTTGATTAGTTAATAATTAATGAATCATACATTAAATTCTTTTCCTTGTCTTTGCTTCTGTATGTAACACGCAGTACGTCATACACGTGAGGGAAAAATAAAGACAATTAATGTTTTAAAGTTATAATTGTGGTATATGAGTTGTTGTTTGATGATATCATTTTAAAATAATATATTGCGCAATTTTGGTCAATATAATAATCTCGTCTCTAAACATATAATATATTATTGATATGTATAAGTAGATGCCAAATCGTGGGTGCCAGTAGTGGGTTCAGTTCTCACTCATGGTTTTTTTTATTTAATAAAAATTGTCACATTCAGCATGCATTTTTTTTACTTTTTTTGAGCTCGTGCTATATCGTGTTCATAGCAAATTAGGCAAGCAGAGGGTACCTGGTTAAGGCAATCCGTTTTCCCCACTTACCCTCGGCCCGGTGAACTTTGACGACTTGGCCGCAAATTACGGCATATTTTACTTTAAATTACAAATTTCGGTCTTACGTCTAACTTAACTATGTTTTAAAATTTATAGATTATTGTAACAAATAATTTACAGCTGTAACCCGTCCATCAGGAAATCGATAGCAAAAAATAAATTGCAAATTCCAATATGAATGAATAACTGAATCTTAGTGTTTCCCCGATATAATTAAGATGATGTTTGTGTTCCACCATTAAATAAGTAATGGTTTGCTAATAAACGTTTATAAAAATTAAAATATAAAGTTGTTGGTGTGTGTTATATAGTTACTAGCTATTATATTATGTCTAAAAGAAATTTAAGACCGTCGTGGCGCAGCGGTACAAGGATACGACTGTAAACGCGACGGTTGTGGGTTCGATTCCCTCTCGGAGAAAGGAATTATTTAATATTTTTATTTCTTTGATCTGGAAAAAGACAAAGTTGAATGGAATCAAACTGAATTTCAATTTATCTCAATTCAATAATTTGTGTGAATTTTCTCTTTAGTTTGTTCAAGAATTTAACAGCTTAGAAAATTAGCGGATCTATTACTTTGACATAAACACGTCTTTTAAATAGCAAATCAGAAAGCTTTTCATATTTTAATATTCATAATAAAACACTTTTTTTGTGAAAGCTAGTGCAGCATGATGTCTTCAAAATGTCAAAGGCTATTCAACAATCACTGATTCTAACTAAGCCTTCATGGCTCTATTTTGTGTTTTTTTTTACGTTTGTTGATACATCATTAATTATTACGACAAATAAAGAATAAAGGTTAATAAATGTTAGAGATGAGGCCAGTCGTAGCGCAGCGGCACAAAGTGTGACTGTAAAACCGACTGGTTGTGGGTTCAATCCCCACTCGAGGAGATGAAATATTTACTTAAATTTATATTTCCATTTCTTCGCTCTGGTATCGAGGCAAAGCGCGGCGTTGAGTTCTGCCACTCAACACGCAATGCCTCCAGAATCCGGCAGAAAGTGGGGAACGGAGTGTCTTAACACTAGGTTCCCGCTGCCTACCCTGCTGTGTGCGGGATACAGCGTGAAGCTGATTTATTTATTATTTTAAATGTTAGAGATTTTAAAGACTTTTGTCTTTTCAAAGCCTATATGTATACGAACAAAATATATACTTTTGGTTTTTTAATTCGGCATATTCAAAATAATCGATGACAGTTAACGATACCTACTGGAAATTGTCGCAATGATGTAAAAAATTATATTCTTAGATTTTTAATTATAATCGAACGATAATCCCTATTGGTATTATAATAAGATTAAGATATCTTAAAAGCAAAGCGCGGCGTTGAGTCCCGGCAAATAATACGCAGTGCCTCCAGAATTCGGCGGAAAGTGGGGAACGGAGTGTCTTAACACTAGCATCCCTCCGCATACAGCATGAAGCTGATATCTTAAAATGTAGATGTTAATAAAAAATCTTAACAGACATGCGGAGAATGGATCGTCTCATCACTAGTTTATATTAATTAGCTCAAGAAAAACTGTTACCTTAATATAAGGAGCATCTGAATCCCCGCAAAGAGATTGCTGAAAGAATAAGTTTTCATTTGTGGTCTTGTGATGTTTTTTGTCGAGGTTCAGTAGAGGAGGACACTTAGATAATTTGATGCAAGTGCCTGCGCCGCCGTTTGGTACTTTACAAATATTGTCTGTGAATAAAAGAAAGGAAAATACAATAAACAGCATGTGAGCGAAGAATATTTGTTTAATTTGAACGTTCTCTCGACTGAGAAATGAACCTACGATCGTTGTCATGTAGAGTAAGGAAAAATACGCCACGATGGTGTGATATCAAACTTATACTTAATTTTATTGCAATTTTGGCTAGTAGCTGCAAAAATTCTATAAATATATTCGTACTTTTAAATATGTATTATTTATTTACGTAAAATTAAATATGGCAAATGCAGTAGTGAACAAATTTCCTATAAATGTATAAATATTATAATAACAACAATGATTTAATTATGATTAATTATAATTAATTGTAACTATTATTGTAATAATCAATTTAATTATGAGGAAAGTCTTGTACAATGGCATGCTAGTCGCTACAAGTGAATGCCTAATACTGGGGTTTCTTGGGTCATTTGAGACAATGACAATTAAAACTAAGGTGCAGAATAATTTTAAAAGACATTAACATAAGATATTGCACACATAGATTAAGAATTATTTTTAAATATATATAGTTTACGCAGCAAGATTTAAAACTTCGGGACTTGGAAGCCAATATTGCACCTTAGCTAATTATGCCAATATAAAAAAAACAATTTTGTAAATACATACTTTGATTTTGTATACAATACAAAATCAAAGTATGTATTTACAAAATTGAAATATTTAAGGTACTTGCACCTATTCTCGTCCAATTATTTTATTTACACTTTTTTTATTAAATAAGTTATAGATATACAATTAGCAAACAAAAAAATAAATCTAACACGATTTTCACAAAAGCCTGAAAATTGAAATGAATTTGAAGTAGAACATATAAATGTTACTAAGATCTTAAACTCTTCCTTGTTCTATGGATAGAGTTAATATTCGATATAGTTTTAATATAATTATCAATATTAGAATAGCAAAAAAGTGAGCTAGAGAGCTTAAATACTTATTAAAAGCTTGATTGTTGAAAGAAATTATCATAATATATACCAACACACACAATTGACGTTCTTTCATTTAAACATTCGTGAGGCCGTCGTCGCATAACCACAAGGGTGCTTGTAAACGCGACGGGTATGTGTTCGATTTTCATTCGAAATATTTAGTACTTTCATTTCATTTCTCAAATAATCATCATCATTACGTAATGAGGCTAAGCGCACATTGAGTTCCGCCACTCAATACGCAAGGCCTTGAGAATCTAGAAAGTAAGAAACGTAGTGTTTTAACATTAGGTTACCTGAAGCTAAAAAAAATATTTTGCAAAAAACCAAGGGAATTATAAACTTTTACTCAATTTCCTTAGCTTCACTCTGTATCCCGCTTTATAGCAGGATAGGCAGAGAAAACCTTGTGCTGAGACACTCCATTATATAGTCATCAAAATTAAATACCATTTTTTTTACAATTACGTTTATCATGTTTTTGACAAATTTAGATACTACTATTTGATTATAAACATATAAAGTTACGTCTTCTGTTTACATGTATATCATATGGGAAAATCATAAGGCCTTGACATTTATGATAATATAAACAAGTTTAATTGAACATTAATTATATACACGATTTTTAGGTCAAAGCGAGCTTTAAAAGCTTTTGCTACAGATCTTTTTCTCTTAAATTTTGTTAATAAAGCTGTTTTTAATTTAACTTCAATATTGAAAAAAATATATTACTTTAAATAATTTTAAAATTTGTGAGAACCTTGTAATTTTTTTTATTCTTGGGAAACCCAACGCCGCATTATGTCTAACATTACCAATAAGTATAATATTTTTGATATACATTATAAACTGGAATTCGAACACATAACCTTCTAGTGCTATCAGATAAATTCCAAATGTACCGATATTGTTACAATACAATACATATTTTCTCACATTACTATCTAAATACTTATAAACGCCGTTAAGATTGTCGAAAACTAGAATATTTACTCTTATAAGCTAATAGATGGCGCTACACGGTTATTATGGTCAACAACAGTAACATTGCCATAAATAAGTTATTAAAATTTTCTATACTTGAATAACAAAAGCTGTGTGGTATTTTTTTTGCAAAAAAAAAATTATATCCTAAAATACTACGTATAAAATAATAACCAATTCATAAACACTTACATGTATATACATTTAGAACACATAATAAGCACAAATATATGGCATTTCGTACAAGAGTCTTCATCGTATAAGGAAAATTGCTAAGCGAGTTCAACGCGAGCTCGTCCGCCGGCTAACGAGTTTTGAGTGGTGACTTTCGCATAATAAATATATAGTATTCTGTATCTGTACTCTTAAGCCACTGGGATATAATACTTTGTTATATCGGCTAGTGGTTAGTTATGGCAGAAAAACCCACGTCTTTGTTCATTTTAAGTGGTGATACGAAAAATATTCTCTTATATTATTAATAGTTTTATTGAATAATGTAATAATTAAGCTAGTACTTTCTCGGTTTATTAATATTGTTTAATTTTTTGGGCGATGTATTTTGCTGAAATAAATAGTTTTGTAAATTATAATATGAATAGTAAATATAAAATTATTTATATCTATTATACTATTTATTTTATAATTATTGTTATTACAGATATTGAAATTTGGTGTTTTAATAGTGTCTGAATAATGTTATCTATCGCCTTTTAGCACGGAATATCCCTTAAATAGAAAGAGGATGACAAGTTCTGTCCGTTTCTTCGAGGTATAATAATAAAATGCATCTAGTACAGTTACCTGCCTGCCATGTCAGGTGGCCATCAAATATATGAAGAGGATTTTATCATTAACTTTCTGAAACACTACAACAATAACAACTAACAATTAATTATATGGTTCATTTGTATCAATTTAAATATTTTTTTATGAATTTTAGTAAATAACTAAATGAATAAATGAATATCCGGATATCTTTTACGTGGTTAAAATAAATTATTACATTTATTTTTATTTATTTCTGCGTGGTTGTTTGATGCCAAATTAGGCAAGGCTACCTTACTTATGTTATTATTAGACCACTGATAAATAATGTGAATTTATATACATACATATTTATATACGTAAATGTAGATCCAATATGTATGTCCCTCAAACATATATTTTTTGTAAGTAATAAGTGAACCGACGATCTCCGTCTTATAAATCAAAGTCACTGACTACGCCACTTACAACTAGCCCAAAAGGCCAGTCTTATATGTTAAAGCCGTGTCATATGTTTCTAAGCTATAAACTTGTATGATTGTATATTATGTGTACAGTAATAATTTTTAAATTAATTATTACAAGCATATTATGTTAATCGTAAATCAGATTCTTATTTGCATACATATTGAAATAACTTGTTTTAATATGCTAAATCAGTTGATTGTACAACTTTTGTTCTATATTTTTTTACAACTGAATGATATGCTGGTATTTTTGTACATTTAAACTATGATTCTTTTTAATCGACGTTAAAAAAGAAGCAACTAGTTTTAAATGATTAATTTATGCTTTATTTTAAGTGTGTGTGTTAAATTTCATGGTTCATTTTTGTCTTAAAATTTCTTAGGAAGCAAGTAAGTCTACGACTGAAAGAGTAGACAAAATAAAAATAGTGATTTTATTTAATACTAGTGGGCGCGCGCGGCTTCACCCGCTTATTAGGAGTGAATTCTAAAAAAACCACGTTCAATAAAATATTTTTAACAGTCTGAATTTAAATTTTTATAAAAATCAGTGGCAATTTAAAGATTTTTCCATATAAACTTTCAACCACTTATTTGAACTCTTAGGGGGTGAATTCTTAAAAACCATGAAACACGTGTTCAATGAAATATTTTTAAGAGTCTGAATTTCAAATTTTATAAAAATCGGTGCAGATTATTTTTTTTTCCATACAAACTTTCAACCCCTATTTCATCCCTTTAGGGTTAAAATTTTTGAAATTCCCTTCTTAGTGGATGTCCAGAATATGAAAATAAACATCTGCCCAAGTTTCACGTTTCTACCATCAGCGGTTACGGCTCTGCGTGCGTCTTACCTCAGTCAGTCAGCACAAGTCCTTTTATATATATAGATTATAGATTATTATTTGTTAATCAAAACAAAATAAATTTTATAAGGTCTTTGATTTTCACGATGGGTAGCCATGTGGGTGGGATCCACTCCTAAAAATGTTGTTTTGTAATCTCAAACCCACTACATCAAAAAGTAAGATACGGTCAGCTCATTTTGCAAGAATCAAGAACAGTACGCGAGGCAGTTAAGAAATCGTTGGCGGTAGTTTGATTTAACAATGATGCCAAATGACAGACGAACGTCAGTCTACTGGTGACCATGAACAAATGCGAAGTGTTCGAAGCGTCGAGTCGGGTTCCAAAAACGTATATTACTAAATATACGCAATTAAATCAGTTTCATTTGGAGTTAATCTAACTTTGCTATATTTATGTACGTACTTATTTTATTTAATATAGTTATTTTTATGTAGTCAGCTATTAGCTGGAGAGGCAGAAGCAACCTTGTGTTAAGACGCTCTGCCCTCCCGTTTTCGCCGAATTTTTGAGGTATTGCGCGTTGAGTTGTAGTTGAGCGGAACTCAACCCCGCGTTTCGCTTTGTTCCTAGAGCGAGGAAGGTTTTTCTTCTTGCGTAAAATCTTGCGTGTAAATTGGCCAATGTTTTTGATTAAAAATTATTATATCAATGAATGGCCAGCTTGTTTACTAAATACGCTATTACTGCTGCAAAACTTAACTTACTAAATTAATTAACTTTTTTAAAATGTTCACTTATGTACCAACAGATTGATTATATAATTTACACATTCAATCAACACCTTTTTTATAAGTTAGACCAATTCAGTAAATAGTCAACCAATTTTCACCAATTAAAACCATAGAAAACAACGACGCCAGAGAATATAATACATAACCTTCATTTGCAAGTAGGGATAGAACCTAATTATTTTTTTTTAACTTGAGGGCTAATTATATTTTTACTTAATTGTTAAATATTATCAAAATAATACTACAATTACGATCTTCACTTTCTTCCTCCAATCGTGTTTGCACGGTTGCGTTTTATACAGTAACACCAGTTGGAGACCGAAAAGGGTACTCTGTTCTAGAGAAAAAGCAAGTGCTACGTGGCTGCTTGAGAGGATGTCCTTGGCGGCAACCCCTGCGGGAATCGAACCTAGGTTTGCGGCCGTTGATCGATCTATGCGATCTAATCGGTAAAATGAGATACTTATATCCTTAGTGCAAGACTTTAATAGCGTGTTTTAGCTTTACGCTTATTTTGACACAGATCTATCCATAGATAAAGTTCGGGGACATAAACAGAGCGTTGATTTTATTAAATTTTACATATTCTCGTAAACCTTTAAATTACATGCTATAAAAGCAAAAGCTCATCTTTATAAAATCATCTTGATGGTGAAATAACTTTTACTCTCAAGTTTCAATATGAATGCCAAATAAAAACTGGTTAAGTGTCACCATGCAATTTTCAATATTTTTTTTTTCACAAAATGCCACATTGTGACTTATTTATAGAGAGAGGTGTCGCGGACTTTTTTTTAGGACTTATATTATTTCTGCAGGCCACGCGGTTGAAAGTTATGCTGTAAACGCGATAAAGTGTGGGTTTGATTCCCACTCGAGGAAATTAAATATTTAATATTTTCATTATACAGCATGAAGTATTTTGCGTTTAACGCCATGAAAGATCTTAAACGTTTCTATTGTCACACATACAAATATAAATAACTTATATTGATTGCCATTAAATAGTTATAAATTATGAATATTTGTAAATATAAGTTGAACCGAATAGTATCAATTGTCGTATCAAGTCAGTTAAACCGATATTAAAGTCAGCGTGATACAGAATGATGGCTATGCTATAATTTCTACGGTATTTTATATGATATGTAGATCCTCTTATGTCATAATTATTTAGATAGCATGGTGATATACTAATATTATAATGATAGAGAACAAAAAATGTTTGGTTAAATCCACTAATCTTAGAAACTACTGTTTCATTTTATATAAATAATCAATTTAACGGGAAAGGCTTCTTATACAGCCCACTACTACTACTGCTACTGCGGTTAGAGTTACTTTGGGCACTTACAATTCTTCATACATATATCTTAGTTATTTCCATTTGGTAACACGGGCGGAGCGGTAGGTATGAGCTAGTTACTAATATACCTCTAGTGTACGGGATGAAAACGGTACACTTAAAGGACCCCAATTTATTTTTATTTAAAACGTTCTTACCGCTACTTATGACTGACATATTTAAATTTACAGTTTTCATTATTTATATACAAAAGGCCGATGTACTGTTAATTCTAAGAGTACAACTTAAACATACATATATAACATTATTATTTTCTTTAGTTTCTTATATCTATATATACAATATTGCAGTGTAGACGGAGAGAATCTAGTGTAAGTACACTCCGCTCTCCACCTTTTAATAATTTTTAGATGCATCGATTTATAAGTGGCATACCGCATGACCAAATACCGCAGTTTATGATACCAGAGTACAAAAATGAAAATGTTTTTTATTCTTTTGAATAGGGATCGATTAAAACCCATCACTTATTTAACGAGGAAATGAAAATAATAAATATTTCATTCCTACGAATGGGAATGTTAGAATCGAACCGACAACTTTCGCGGTTACAGTCGCTGTCTTGTGCCCCATAACCACGACAGCCTAAAATAATAAAAAATAATTATTATTATATTAAATATTTAAATCAATACTTAAAATTTTATACTCACTTATTGTTGTTCAATATGTTGTTACTATTGGGGTTTCCCGGCCAGCATGTGTGATATTAAAAGCGTTTATGACACATTTAACTGGTATCTAAAAATAGTTTATAGTATGTAAATTTCGGTGGTTATTTCAAAGTTCACTGTAAAACAGTTTAGAATTCTTATTTGTCGATTTTTAAATTAGACTTGTACGATTAACCCACATTAAAATAATAATAATATGTTAAATATTTAAATGAATAGTTAAAACTTTATACTTACTTATAGTTGTACAATATTGTAACTATTGGGGATTCCCCGCCAGCATGTGTGATATTAAAAGCGTTTGTGAAATGGTATCTAAAAATAGTTTATAATATTTAAATTTCGGTGGTTATTTCAAAGTTTACTATAAAACAGTTTATAATCGTTATATCTGGATTTTCAAAATACCCGTTAAGGATTAACCCATATTCACTTGTCCTATTTTAAATAACAAACAGGCTTTTTTAATCGCTTTTTATTAGTTTCAAATTTTCTATTTAACAATATAAATTTTTTTTTAACACTATTTTGATCCATTGATTGTATCTAAAAATAGTTTATAATATCCTCATAGCCTGACTCGAAGATGTAAGTTAGTGTTTATTTATCAATAAATTGGTGCCAATAGAGACAAATGTCATTATTATATTATATTTTTTATCTATATAAAATTATTATTTAATTTATTTTTTTATTTAGCTTCACATAGCAGGGGAAGCAGAGGTAACCTGGGAACATAGTGTTAAGACACTTCCGTTCCCCACTTTCCTCTGAATTCTTGAGGATTTGCGTGTTGAGTGGCGGAACTTAACGCCTGCCTTATTTTTTAAATTAATTTGTAATAATCTTTACTGACTTGCCTGCTAGTAACTCTTTTTCTTAAGTCAGCAGTCATCTTAGATGTGAGCCCTGGCTATGACAAATCTTATAGTCAGTACTTATATTATAAAGCGTTTGTTTTGTTGAATGTACTACTCTCAAGAACTAATATGGTTTGAATTGAAAAAATATTTTTGTGTTGTATAGTCCATGGAGCGAGAAACGCTATAGGCATACTATATCACAACGGCTCAGAGATGTGTCATGTGTGAGTTATTTCTATTAACTATGCGGGCGAAGCCGCAAGTAATAACTTATATAAAAAAATGCTTTATGTACCTATTTAAGTTTTCTAAATATGACACAAGAGCCATGCTTTTTTTTTTTATTAATTTAGCACCGTGTAATTCTAACTTTCAAAGCGTTCTACGTAAGTTTATAGGTTAACAGTCTCTTGCGAATTCTAAATACTATACCTACCTCATATTTGATACAGGAAGGAAAATAAAGTGTCTGTGTTTTATGACATGTTAAGGAAATTACTTAAATTTGTTTATGACAATCCTTCATAATTATATTTATTTACTACCGGCCCCCGCGCGGCTTCGCCCGTTTTAACTATAAGAATATTTATTTAATATTATTTAAGTGTATTCAGGGAAAAATGGTTAAATATTTTCATATGGTTACATATATAGAAATAGGTTTTATTTCCTATCTATTATATATTTGTTAGTGTTTTGGTGTCGTATAAATAACTTACTATTTGCACTTGGAAAAACACGGTTATTTTGAAATCACAGACAATTCAATTTTATTGTATAACTAGCGGCCCCCGCGCTGCCCTCTTCGCCTCATCGTTATTTATTCATTGTAATTTATTGGTATTTATAAAAGTGATTAGTTATTTCCCACTTATATGCCTATGTAGGTAGGCGATAAGTTTTTACGCGAGCAGGATAATGCAAGTTTTCCCGCCTAAATTCCGACCCTACGAGAACTTCAGGATACAACGTCTATTTCTGCTTAAATATTACAAAAAAAACGAAAATAATATAATCTTTCAAAATTTCCTATTTATTTAAATTTATATTTCCATTTTTTCGCACTGCTAGTGAGGCAAAGCGCGACGTTGAGTTTCGCAACTCAACACGCAGTGCCTCCAGAATTCGGTGGTTTCCAGGTCGAAATGACATGGGTACCTTCAAAAAGCGCCTCTATTTCCACCTTCAAGGCCGGCAACGCACCTGCTGCTCCTCTGGTGTTGTACGGAGTCGTGGGCGGCGGTAATCACTTACCGGCAGGTGACCCGAACGCTCGTTTGCCTTGTCCTTTTCCATAAAAAAAGTGAGGAACGGAGTGACTTAACACTAGATTTCCTCTGCCTGCCCTGCTGTGTGGGGGATACAGCGTGAAGCAGATTTTTTTTTTTTCAAAATTTCCTTATTATGATTGGTTCTAATTATTGATATGAGGTCAACTTTCATTGAAGAATCCTAAATTTTTATTCTATGATCATACAAATAATAAATTTACAAACAATATCAAACGACTAATCATCAGATCAGATAAGCGTGAACAAGCGCACAGACATTAACGGTAGCAAGCAGAGTGAACCTAGTGTTAAGACACTCCGTTCCCCACATTTCGCCTATTTCAAGACTTGGTCTCGTGAGTTGCGGAACTCAACACCTCGTGTTTTTTTTCTAAAGTAAGTAAATATATTTTTTTCTCTTAGTTAGAATCGGACCCACAACAGTCGCTGCGTCAAGACAGAATAATTATTTGTCATAAAATCCCTGGCTTGGTTTTTCATTCCAATTTTGTAAATGCGTTTCTATTGCATAAACAATATTTTGTACGTGCTATTTTCTTTGAACATTTATAATATGCTTATTTTTTTTTAAAGATTGCGTTATAAATATCTCCTTAAACTACGTATACTCTTTTATAACAGAGCACAATAGAAAAAAAAACGTCGATTTTATAATTAAAGAAGTACCTAATGTATTCTTATCCAACCACGAAACACGTGTTCAATAAAATATTTTTAACAGTCTGAATTTAAATTTTTATAAAAATCGGTGGCAATTTAAAGATTTTTCCATATAAACTTTCAACCCCTTATTTGAACCCTTAGGGGGTGAATTCTTAAAAACCATGAAACACGTGTTCAATGAAATATTTTTAAGAGTCTGAATTTCAAATTTTATAAAAATCGGTACAGATTAAAATTTTTTTCCATACAAACTTTCAACCCCTATTTCATCCCTTTAGGGTTAAAATTTTTCAAATTCCCTTCTTAGTGGATGTCCAGAATATGAAAATAAACATCTGCCCAAATTTCACGTTTCTACCATCAGCGGTTACGGCTCTGCGTGCGTCTTACCTCAGTCAGTCAGCACAAGTCCTTTTATATATATAGATTAAGAGAGATTATCATGAATAGAATTCTTTTTAATATTACAAAAAGCCACAACCATCAGAATCGTATTCAGACGCGATCCCACTGAATCTCGAGAAAGCTTTAAAAAGTATTATATTTATTTATAAGGATCATATTTTATTATAAATAAATTTAATACATATTTTATTCTCAATATTTAAAATCGTCGGCTTAGAGTGTAAACGTATAAGTACGTATATTATTAGATTTTTTTTATAATGTCGAAAATTGATTTGTATTTCTACGCAATGCTTCGAAAAATTCGGTGGAAAGTAGGGGACGGAGTGTCTTAACACTATGATCCCTCTGTCTTCCCTGCTATGGGATGAAGGTGATAAAAAAGGGTATATGAAATAAAATAAAGGTTAACTTATTTCTTACTTTCGAATAGTATAAAAATGTACGAGTACATAACGACAGAAAACGGACTTAGCAGGTTCAGACTCTAAAGTCTAAACAGACGATATGTATGTCGGCTTATATTATGTCTATTAATCATCTCTCATTCACCACATTCCTGTTTACAATACAATATATTATATTTATTTAGAAGCATATAGCACGTAAGTACGTCTTGTATGTGCGTAAACGAACAAGATAAAGTCATTGAGTAATGTTTTATATTATTTCGAAATTGTTATTAAATATGTATATGTTATTTTCTTGTTTAAATTATTTAATCTATGTGTTGTACAAACTTGTTGTTTATTCTGTTTTATATTGAAAATATCTAAATAATATATTTGTTTGAGGCCAGTCGTGGCGCAGCGGCACGAAGTGTGACTGTAAAAACCGACTAGTTGTGGGTTCGATCCCCACTCGAGGAGATGAAATATTTACTTAACTTTATATTTCCATTTCTTCGCTCTGGTGTCAGGTTAAGCGCAGCGTTGAGTTCTGCCACTCAACACGCAATGCCTCCAGAATTCGACAGAAAGTGGGGAACGGAGTGTCTTAACACTAGGTTCCCTCTGCCTCCCCTGCTGTGTGCGGGATACAGCGTGAAGCTGATTGATTGATATATTTGTCTGCAAGTGTTTCCCCGACGGTTGTGCGGCGTTAAATGTAGGTATTTGGAAAGTGTTTCCGAATCATATTTTGAATGTAATGGTTTTCGAAATGTCATTATGACGATTTTTATTAAGCTTTATTTGTATTTAGCATGTTATGGAAGTGATTCCACAGAACCGAAACCGAAATCGAAATTTTTCAATTCGGCTTATCTGCCTTCGAGTCGGAGTCGGAGTTGAAGTCGGGGGTCAGAACAATAAGCTCAAGCTAAGCATGTACTCACAAGGTGAACGTGAAATCCTTTTTGTGACTATACTTTCTCCCAATAAGTAGTTCAAAAACATAAAAATACCTAGCTTAACTTCATTAATAAATAATCAAACAAATTAACAATTTTGAAAACGTCGGATGTTTTTAATTTAAGCGAACTCTCAAAAAGAGATGGATTAGTTCAAGCATTTAAACTTGTCTATACACCGCAGCAACTATCCCGGATCTTCCAATTTTACCTTCGATTAAACATTGTCGGAATCAAAGTCGGAGTCGGAGATGTTATTTCAATCGGAAGCTTCGACATGTCGGAACCGAAGTCAAAGTTGCGAGACAAATATAAAGATTTATTATTATAGGATACCTAAATTACTTAGATATTCTACATATATAATTATTTTAAATATGCAGTTTTTACTATTGTTTTTTGGTAAGCTTCCCTTTACATATAGCGATTCTTTTATTTCAATCGGTCTTCATAAATAAAAAGTTATGTCAATTCAAATAATGTTTTGTATGACAAAATTACCACAAATTACTGTTTTATTGAATAGTTAAATCTTTTTAGTTTTAAATATATGGAGATGACCGGAGAATAGAAAATAATTAAAATAAGTGGGAAATGAACCCATAATCTGTCCAGATGTGAAATACAGTTTCACTGCGTTACACAGATGATTAAGCGTAATTATTTAATGGCAACAGCTGAAAATGATATTGGTATACACAAATCAAAGTTTTTGATATGTAAAAAATCTTTATACATAATTAAAAAAAGTCTTATATATAACAATTATACTATTATTCATATTTTATCTAAGGTTTAATTTGACTTCTTATCCACGGTAAATATTGGAACACTTTGGTATAAACGCCGGGGACGTTCTCAATACCGCACGGCGTTGGTCCGAAGCTCACAATGCCGACGACTTGATAGATCCTGCCGTTGTCCGACATCAGGGGACCCCCCGAATCGCCTTTGCACGAGTCCTTGCCAGCGATACCCCCGGCGCACAATTGTCCCTGCCATAGAGGAACTTGTCGCCTCGAAATGTTATACGCTGGTTGACATTCCTGGAAATAATAAAATGATTTGCGTAATTGATTTTTGAACATGCGTGTGAAGAATAGGCTGCTAAAATTGATAAATCTATGGAAAGTAATACATTACTGTAGTTGGAATCACTGGAGCTAGCACTAGTATAAAGTATGACTTGATACTAGTTAAATTTAGAATAATGCTTGGTGAAGTTGAGGATTCAAGTTTCAAGAGAAATGCTTATTATTATTTATTATATATTTTTTACTATGATTATGCTGATTAAGCACAATTTCGTTAATTTTTTATGTATTTCAAGTGTCATGCGGGATATATAAGGAGCACCAAGTGAAAAGTCACTTGTTTTCAACCTTTTCTTGAAATATTATACCACTTATTTTTTTTAGCTTCAGACAATCTTTACTCCGCATGTTAAGTAATTTTAACTTAGTTTTAAGATATTTCGATCCTCAAATACCTACGAACGCACAAATGTTACAGTCAAATGCTATGCCGCTGCGCCATGACGGCCTCAAATAATATATTTATATTGTTATGATATTTTACCTCTATACTCCTATATGGCAGATCCACTTGAAGCTTAGTGTTACTAAAGCTCTGTACATCACTAACTGCACCCCATCCGGCTGCGAAAAGCGTTATAGGCAAGTTTGCTGCAGCCGCGATGTCAGATATTGGCAGACATATGGGTCGTATAAAGTCTAAACAAGAAAAATAAAAGATATATTTTAAATGAAACCATTTAACCTGATGAATCGAATTATTTTTTGGAATCTAAAAGAAAGAAAAAAAAATCAGCTTCACGCTGTATTCCGCACACAGCAGGGTAGGCAGAGGGAACCTAGTGTTAAGACACTCCGTTCCCCACTTTCTGCCGAATTCTGGAGGCATTGCGTGTTGAGTGGCAGAACTCAACGCCGCGCTTAGCCTCGACACCAGAGCGAAGAAATGGAAATATAAATTTAAGTAAATATTTCATCTCCTCGAGTGGGGATCGAACCCACAACCAGTCGGTTTTACAGTCACACTTTGTGCCGCTGCGCCACGACTGGTCTCAACTATTTGGAATCTAAAAATGTATAATACTAAATATCTTATTATAAAATATATGTTAAATATAATTAATTAGCTTTTGCCTGGGGCTTTGCCTCCTTGGTCAAATAGGAGTAACTGAGAGTAGTGTAAGACAGATGATCGCTGGCGTGGTGGGTTATTAAGGTTGCCACATAGCCGGGATTGTCCTGGAATTTTGCGTTTTGTCTGGTGGTCAGTAAATTCACTTTGCTTTTCCGGAATTCATAAATACTCATTTAATTCAATCAAAATTAAATATTTAAGCTTTAAATAGATACTTTAAAAAATATTTTACATTGTACATTTATGTTAGACAATTTACGTAAAAAAGAGATTTAAAAAAATCAACCAAAAGGTAGTTAGATAGTCAACACAGTAGTTTGATCTCGGATCGGGCATCAAACCCCTGATTCCGTTCGTGACGTGGCAGAAATGTCACGGAAATGATAAGCCTAGATCTGGCAATGTTATATAGCCTTTGTCAATAAATGGACTATCTAACACTAAAATAAATCTTCGATTCGAATCTTCAGCTTTATATATCGATTTTATATATAGTAAAGTTTATTTTGAGGGTACTAGGTTTGAAAATGTATGCCGAGACTAGTCTAGGCAACTTTTTATGGTGTCTAGCTGTCTGTATTCATAACAATGGCAGTTTAGCTGCTTTAAAAATATTAAAGGTTTTTTTATAGTAGGTATCTATATCTACTTGTGGAACTTCATCAATTAATTAAATGTATAGATTTTCACAGGACTATAGATGTGATATAATCTTAGCAATAATGATAATATTTCCTCAAATATTTTCACATTCCTCCTAATTTACGAGGCATTGCGTGTTGTGCGGCAGAAATGAACACTGCGCTTCGCCTTGTTACCGGAGAAAAAAAATGAAAATAGATTTCCTCTAACTAGGAATCGAACCCATCGTCGCGTTTACAGTCAGACACTATGTCGGTCAGATTGAAATAATTATATCTAATACATATTGTAACTGATATCCCAAACACCTTTGAATATGTTATTCAATAAATAATGCCTTGGCTCGTGATGTGTCTAGTGGTTAGAATCGTTTATAGTTGTGACCGTGAAGAACCCATAATCTTTTAGAGATTCAGAGGTAACAGTATTAAGAACTTTATATTATGCCATTAGAAGGTATCGCTTTAATAAGATATTTGCCATCAGAAGTTGTTCTTGTGTCAGTTATTAATATAACTGTAGACTCGACAATATAACATTGTCATAACTCGAAGCTCGTCCGAAGATAAGCCAAGAGCGCGTCCTATCTTCCTCTCCACTATAACTGCGAACTAGTTATAATAAAAGGAAGAAAGAGTACGGGCACCGCCCCGCCCTACACCGTGAGTTCCGACCAGACCGTGGCTTTACAGTCATCGTTGAACCCTCCGGGACGTTTGTGTGTGATCTTTCCGAAGGTACTTGTTACGCTTGTTTATATTAAGATTGTATTAGAATGGTGATTCGTGATGTTGATTGATTTGTGAGATCAATATAAGTCGTTGGAACGAACGCACTACCGCTAGGCGGCCGATATGTTAAATAAACGCACGGCACACACCCCACAGTCGTGTCTCGAACCGTAGGCGGACACTACTACATACACCAGAGTTCCAGGACATAAAATAGCACCACACACCCGTATGAGGGCGGACACTACTACATACACCGGAGCTGGGACATAAAATAGCACCACACACCTACTAGTCGTATACCAAGTCGTAGAAGTGGTATATAATATGTCAATGACCAACGCCATACAAGCACAGCTTACGTATCGCGAGCGTACTGCGAGACGGCATCAGCCACGACATAGTTAATGTCGCTATAACAGTTCGCATAAGCCCATCACGTCAGCTTCCGCGACGTCAAGCAACATTCAATATCATAATATTGGTCAAAGATCACTTGGATCCACAATATGTGTCGCCCCTACACATATATTGCCTTTATAAGAAATTCGATCCTAAAAGATCGTGCCATCATAGGCTTCGAATTATTATATTATATTTATAATATACTTGGTACGAGTCTTTATGTGCATCATATTTATTAGTACCGTAGTACTTAAGAGTTCGACTCGACCGCTGCCTTCCAGCATCACCACCACCTATATAGACAGAACGACGGTCGCGACACTCGGGACCACAATACACGAACTCGTCTCGATTAATATGGTATTCAATATATATAGTTTGTATTATTCATAATTAACTATCTTATTTATGTGTATTGCCATGCATATTTTATTTTATTTATTTATTTATTTTAAACTTATACTCAAGGTACATACTCTTACAATATGTTATTATCATATGCATTTTATGACCATAAATTCTTACCAGTATACGGCGCATTACTTTCGAGTCTCAGTACTGCAATATCGTGCCTTCTGAGTGTCGATGCTGGATCATAATTTGGATGAGCAATGATTTTCTCTATAGGTATAATAGTTGTGCCTTCAGTGCAGTCTTCGCCACCTCCCTCCACTGGAACGCAGTCCGGCCCTTGTGTACTTATATCGTATTCACCGAGTCGTACGTTAGTTCTGAAATTTAGGGTTGAGATGATAATGCTGTGTAAATTATGTTTTGGTTTAAATATATTCTTTTGATATAAGAGTGGTAAAAGTTTTTTTGATAAATCATGTAGTATTACTTTTGAAGTTTTTGTCATTGTTCGAGGTTTTAACTATTGAATTTGGAAGTATATAATTGATACACATCTTAATTTACATAACATTTACACTGGGAGTGGAACTAGCAACTACTAAGAATCTATTTTTTTAGCAGAATCTGATGCTGTGATACACCCCGTTTTACACTTTCCATTTTAAAGACTTCTTACAAGACAATGAAGAACATTCATGGAAATCAAACATATTTTTCACGAATATTATTTTTACTATGTTAGCTATTTACTTTTTACTAAATTTATTATATCATAGAGGAATACTCACGGTGTGCCAACTCTTAGAACTGGCCCTTTCACACAATGACCAGCGGTGAGTACGTATCTACCGCTAATTAAAACACCGCCGCAAAGCAATTTTAGCTTACTGTCTTTCGTCCCTATGTATTCCAACATGGCCAACCACGGATACTGATCGATCGCCGTCATATTACCACCTGAAACGAATTGTTTAATATATAATATTTGTTACGTTACGTTGACAAATTGATTTACTTTATTAATATTGTATAATATATTGTATTAATGTGAACGTTTTTCTGTTAAAATTTTTTATGCATGTATTTGCTTTGATCAAGTTTTGCCAATTTTTTAAGTATCCATATAGGATTATACCGTATTTAATAGTTTTTAACACTTTTTGATATATGAAACAAGACGCGACTCTAATAATACAGTCACTATGATCTCCAAAACAAGAATCTCTCGAGCTGAGAATAAACTAATTCTTTTCTTAATTAGATCAATATAGATGTTTGCTATTTTTACACATTATAAATGAAACTCTTAAATCAAATTAATCGTGTACATTTATAATACCAAATAATAAAATGTATAATCTATACTTATAATATAAAATCGTACGGAGGGATTGGTGTGGTAATTTGGGAGATATATGAATACATGGGAGATATATGAAAAAAGGAATGTTATCACGAGATTTTATTAATGTAATAGAACCCAAAACAGACAGTCTGTTTGTCTGTGCGTTTGTTCATTCTAATCTCAAAAACGGCTTAACAAATTTAAATGCAGTTTTCCCTATTGGATTCTTGCAAGCTTCACTTAACATTTAGTGTTTCATTTCAATCGATTCACAAATAAAAAAGTGATGTCAAAATAAAGAGTTGCATGCAACATTATTGCTGCGGAATAAGTAGTTTTATTGAATTAGCTAAAACTTTAGCTTTCAATGTATGGATATTGTCTTTAAAATCATAATGTTATTACGTAACTAAAAGTAATTGATATAAAAAAATAAATAATTTTGTTGAACAAGTTGACGAAGCCACGCGGGGTCCACTAGTACTAAATATATACGATTAATTCGGTTCAAGTTAATTAATTTAACAGACATCAAAGTAGAAAGATACATATTGTAAAAAAAAAACCTATATAATATATTAAGAAATTGAGTTGGAATCGCGTTGTTATCGTAAACGCACACGACCAATTACTTAAGTATGTTTAAATGATTTATGTCTTTTAATGTTATTGGCATTTATCATTGTGGTTTTTACTTAATTATTTCCCATTAAATCGTTTAGTGCAATAACTGTATGACCCGGGTATTGTACAACTTTGTATATCTATTTGGAATTTTTCTTTTTAATAATCTTAATTTCTAAATTAAGGTAAGAAATGGCTCTAAAGGATTTTTATATTTGCATTTTGAATATATCCATTTTAAGATTTTACATTTTGAATATATCTATTTTGGTCATTGTTCCTAACATTAGCTTTGACCAAAATTACAATAATTAATGTTGTTTAACGTCGCGGAGGCTGACGTGTTTTTCGCGAACTGTTATAGCTACATTAACTGAGTATATCGTGACTGATGCCATCTCGCGATGCGCTGGCGGTGCGTAAGCTACGCAGTAGTGTCCGCTCGTCTTATGCGTATGTAGTAGTGTCCTCCTATGGTTCTTATATTATACCTTTATTGAACGTACTCGTAGAAAATACTCGAGACGCGGCAGGGTTGTGTCGTGGGTTTATTTGATATATTGGCGGCATTACGGTAGCGTGCTCGATCCAATGACATACTGATATACAAATCAATCAACATCACGAATCATTAATATAAACAAGTGTAACAAATACCTTCAAAATGGTCACGCACAAACATCCGAATAATAAATACTTGCAGCCGTGGATTATTAGGAATTCATAGTGTAGGAGCGGGGCGGTGCCCTTGCGCTTTTATCTTTTTATTATTATTATATTATGGACAGCGAACTGTAATAATGGGAAATAAATGAGATAGGACTTACTTTGCAGGAGCTTTGAGTAATATCAACGCAAGGTTGTCGAGATTTCAGTTATTTAAATAACCTTCTGATGCCAATTATCTTATTGGAAAGATACCTTCTGATGGCTTAATATAAAATTCGTGTGTTGCAAATTTAACTTTTAACACTGCTACTTCTGAATATCTAAAAGATTTTAGGTTACTCACGGCCAAAACAATAAAATTTTCTAACCGCTAGACACATCACGAATCAAAGGACTATTCATTAAATAATATTTCAAAGATGTTCGGGAATCAATTATAATGCGACAAAGTAAGCTGAGGAAACCTAATGTTAAGACGCTCTGCTCTTAACTTTCCACTTCGAACTTTGTTTTATGGAGACTGTCTCTGGAATATATATTTTCCCCAATGAGTTAAGATTGAACTAATAAAGCTTCATCAGTCAGACGCTGTCCTTCGATAAACTGAATATTATTAAATATATAAATAAATTATTGAATATAATTACAATTTTTTTGTCAAATTAATTAATAATTACAAGAAATTTGTCTAATTAATCCTTGATCTTCGCGATTTTTACCCATTTCAAATAAAATTTTTATACAGTAGTCCGTGGTTACACACAAAATATTTGAAACGTCTAGTTTCCAAAAATGTATAAAGCTAAATACAAGCGATTAATTCGGTTTAATAGCTTCATTTAAAACAAATTAATTCGAAAATTACCAAATATTTTATTTCCACTGGAGCTGTCCAGTCCACAGCATTCCGAGCGAGGATCGGGTGGTGCTGCAGAAGGGGCACAGCTTCTGGAGGGGATCACGTTCTCCCTCCTCGGCGGTCCGCAGCACACACTCAAGCTGACTGAACCCTCGCATCTGTTGGACATTGTAGTGTTATACATTCATAACTCAACCTTCATACATTCGTCCATTCCATTCAATCATTCATTCATTTGTCTTACATATAATGACCGCCCTGAAGTTAGCTGTAGATAGTTGTACAATCTCATTTCAGGATTTTTCTTAATTTTTATAATTTACCTCGTTAGTGTACAATGCGCAAAAGTTGAGAAAACCTAACTTCACACAGACAAACACAATAATAATTATTATTACACAAAAGTAATTATTACTAGAGTAGAGGAGAGAGTGTTGGTAGTCTGTTGGCGGCCAAGAGCTCGCGAAACAATTACTAACAGTAAAGGGTTGACGTTACAAAAGCTGTCATTATTAGACACATATTTTCTTGTCTGTACATTACGTCGCATTTTAATGCGATATTCACTAATAAATAGGAAGGTTTATACGTGCAATATGTCCATATTATATTAGTGTAGTTTAAGCGAGCGATGCCGCAATCGGAACACTAGATTAGATGAATTTGGTCATTTTTGGAAGTTATAATGCTGTAGGTATCGGATTGAATGTATTAAAATTATTTTTTTAGCTTCACGCTTTATTCCTGGCGGGTCCAAAGAGAGTGAATCGCCAAACGTTAAGGTCTTTGCATACTTACATGCCCTAGAGGGGTTCCTTCATGTTTTTTATAGTTAAACCGAGATTCTCCCCTACTTCTTTAACCACTCATTCTTCCCCAAATGACGTGCCCAAATCACTTGAGTACATTCTTCTTCATCCTCAAATGTATTCGTTATGGTTTCAAATTGATCTAGACTTATTTATTATTGAAATATAAATACAATATATAAAGGCTATTAAGCAGTGTATGTAAACGCGCCGATTGTAATCCCATTCCGGGATGACCAATCGTTTCATTTTTCCGCTCTGGTTTGACTGAAATGTCATGAATGCGGGTAAAAAGTGGATTTTTTTGAAATTAGGTTCGCTTTATCTACACTACTTTGCAGTATAAGCGTTTTTATGGGAAATACAAGAAAAGAAAAGACAAGGCAAATGGGTACCTGATGATAAGTGTCACCGCCGCCCACGACACCATTTAACATCACAGTAGCTACTGGTGCTTTGCCGGCCTTTTAAGTGTACAAAGTTTTGTTTTTTGAAGGTACCTAATGATCCTTATTGGGTCGCTAATGATCTGAACAGTTCTACGATAATGTAGAGATTATCGTAGAGCAAACAAATGTGATTAAATACTTCTAAATGATACTGGAGTGCACCAGCCTAGAGGTGAGAAGTGTCCATATCAGGCCAAAAATGGAAAAAATATATAATAGTTATAATTGCGTAATACCTGGAAAGTTGTACATAGTTCTTGTTTTCCTCTGCCACAGGTGACGTCAAGAGCATTAAAAGTGAAGGACATGAGTGTATGTCTATGCAACTACCCTCGTTCTCGTCTGGGGTGAAGCACCGGAGGTCATCATCTCTCGGTGTATTTATTTCACAACATACCTGTAAAGTTTTGAAATCTTTTAAAATATCTTTCGTGCACTAAATATATGTAAAAATTGTTGGAATAATTTAAATAGATAGATATACAAAGAGTTATCTTTATAGTCACTTAATAATTAGACTATACTTTGTACTTAGGAGACTCTAGTTGAACTGTTGGTTAAACCGGATTCAGATAGCAGCATTGCTTGAAACGGCTTTTATCATGAAAAGATTACTCATCTTAGAGTGTGTAAAAATCAATGACTCAATTTTTTTTATCTTTATACTAGAGGGCGCGCGCGGCTTCGCCCGCTTATTAGGAGTGAATTCTAAAAAAACCACTTTCAATAAAATATTTTTAACAGTCTGAATTTAAATTTTTATAAAAATCGGTGGCAATTTAAAGATTTTTCCATATAAACTTTCAACCCCTTATTTGAACCCTTAGGGGGTGAATTCTTAAAAACCATGAAACACGTGTTCAATGAAATATTTTTAAGAGTCTGAATTTCAAATTTTATAAAAATCGGTACAGATTAAAATTTTTTTCCATACAAACTTTCAACCCCTATTTCATCCCTTTAGGGTTAAAATTTTTCAAATTCCCTTCTTAGTGGATGTCCAGAATATGAAAATAAACATCTGCCCAAATTTCACGTTTCTACCATCAGCGGTTACGGCTCTGCGTGCGTCTTACCTCAGTCAGTCAGCACAAGTCCTTTTATATATATAGATTTTAAAATATATTTTATTTTTTTATTAAATTACAAAAATTATTGTCCGTCGCCTACTTAAAACTCGTTTATTACACTACTTCAATATAACATGAAGCAGTTCATATAAAGATCAAAAGAATTACTCTTTTTTTTGTTTGGATTTTATTTTTTTTTGTGTTTGTGCATTCAGTTTTTATTTAGATGAATGATAAATAAATATTTACATTTTTCTGATCGGATAAAACCAAATTTTGTTTGTTATCATACATATTTGCGTACTATAATATAATACATAAATTTGAGACGGATTTTTTATCATTGAATTTAATTACTATTTTCTACTTTAAATAAGTTATCATGTCGGTACCTCTGGAAGACGATTTGAAAAACCGCACCGCGACTTTCTCAGTAATGTAATGTCTTCTGGCGTCCTAGACGGATTCTGTACAAGTGCCAATAGCCGTGGGCAGTCCATCAAAGAAATACATAGTCCAGTAGTTCCCATCGGGGTGCTGCATGGTGAGTTTAGATTTGATTCTGAAATTCAAATAACTTTGTTGTGAACTTTAAATATTGTGCTATATTTATAAGGTAAATAGTACATAATTTTTATTTCGAATGTTTTGATGTTGTATCAAACAGAAATCTAGAAAAGACAATCTTTCGTAGTCAAGACGACAATCTTTTGTAGTCAAATTCGGTAAGAATTTTTTATTATGATATGTCGGGACGAAGTTGACATCTATCTGATCGCGATTGTGACACTAATCCCATTAGGGGTATGTTTTAATTCGGAATATACATATGTGGATTTTTACACCAAGTACTTAACAAAATACCTTATTTTGTTATTTTGTTATCAGGAGTCCCAACTTTTTCTTGATCAAAGACCACTTTTATATCATTCTTGGTAGCAGGGATCACTATGCATGTAGGTATAATAAATATAACAGTGATAATCAAACAGAAACTTCGCCTCACCATCCCAAGTCTATAAAATTTAAATCGTTCGCGGACCATATCTAGGCTGACCACTGGTTCCCAACCAGTGGTCTAGATAAATTTATAAGTACCCATATAAAATTTTCCCTTACTGAGTGACTGACTGAAAATTCTATATGAATATGGTATATCAAAAAACTTATCAATTAATAAAGAAAAATGTTCTCCTTTCGAAACTTCTAAAATTAAAACTAAAATCGTTACCAATATAATTGCACCATCAGATTATATACTTATTATTATATTAATTGTTACCTCTAACGATCTCAACAATTATGACGTCATAGGTTTTTACAGTAACATTTGAAGATATATTTTAAAAGATAATATGTACATTTTATTTTAATATAGTATTTTCCACTACAACCAAATAAAATAAATGATAATAACTCTCTTGATATATATAACTTTGTACGAAAATTCAAAGTTTTGCTTTATCTTCACATTAACCGTATATAAATCTTGCTTTTTGTAAGTTTTTTTTATTGTTTCATACAAACAAATGCTTGCTTCGTTTACGAATGTCTTGATTTCATATCAACTAGAAACGGTGACCAATGAAAGAATGTTTTTTTTTGTAAATTTAAGATATATAATTTTATAAGGATTAAGTTGTTATTTTGTAATGTAGTAGACATACCACATAAATAAGTTCTAGGTTTCAGAATTGAACCTAGGACTACTCTTGTTATGATTAGTACTGATTCATATAGAACGCGTTTTACTTGATGCATCAGCAGATCTCTTGAACACGATGAATTACAAGGTTATTTTTTGAGTTCACCGACAGACAGTCAGTTCTTTGTAGGTATTGTTGTTTTTACAGTTATCATTTAGAAATAGCTCCAAAAGTACAAGTAAGTTTAATGGGTAGTTTTTATATTAATAAGTAAACTTTGAAATTTGCTGAGATTTAAGAGATTTCATAGTACATTAAGTTTACAGTAGTTTTTTATTGAAACAAAGTAACCAACTACTGAATTCTCACTACCTTCTTTGCAATTTTATCACTATATGCCAAACAGATATTGGTATATTCATATAACGTTCAAATGTTAAATTTCGTTTTCCTTAAATATATTTAAAATTGACCGTCACGTCTTTGGGCGCGTCTCTTAAAATGACTTTGTTTATATTGTACATATCTCTTCTTCTATTAGGAATAATCTGTGTTATGATATCAAAGAACTAACATCATTTCACACTACCCGTTAACAATACACGTATTTTGTTTAATCATAACCTTTTTATACTACTATAATCACTATAAATAGACAAGTAATTGTTAAATCATAACCTTAGTATTATACTGCTTTAATCACTATGAATAAAAAAAATATATAAAGAACCTCCACTAAAACATCAACTTACGTCCACTAACGAAGCACACATATGTAGAAATGAACACAAACAGCGGATAAATCATGTTTTTTTATATAAACATTATTTTTATATTTCTTTATGATAATAATACGACCGCGCGCCGCGAATAGTCGTTGTGTACTGGCGATACTTTAGTTTAGCCTCTGGGAATCCTCACTTTGATAAATAAAATTGTGCTCACTTTATCTATACTATACTATTTTAATTTGTGTTTGTAATATATTTTTATATTATAATAATTTACGATTAATGGGTTTTTTGAGTTTTACTTTTACATATTTGTTAAGTGCTCAAATTAAAAAAAATGCTTAACACTTATAGCAGAGTAAGTGGTAGGAAGGAACTTAGTTTCAAGAATTTTCGAGACATTACTTGTTGAGGCGTAACTCATCGCCGCGCTTTGTCTTGTTATAACAGTGAGGAAATGGAAATAAGTTATTCTTAAACTATGTATAGGTACTTACTATAATATTGTAAGTTAAACAAGTATTTTAATTTACATATTACGAATGTATTAATTAAACCAAAATCCACCATATATATTAATTATCAAAGACAAACTTCTTTGCAATATGTATAATCTACTGTCATAATATTTTTATTTCCGACATCATCTGTGAGTTCATCCTTAAAAAACTTGTCGGTTGAGTTTTGTAAACGTCTGCTTATTGTTTTTTTTTCTACTAATAAGTAAAAAAAACTACGAGTATTGTAGCGGTCTTGTTTATTTAGCTATTGCAGGTTCGTTATCGCTTGAAGGCTTTACATGAAACTTTTCAATAATGTACTATAGTTCATACGTCAGAATAACACATATACATATAATGATGTGAAGATTTTATTTAATTTGGCTATAATATAACAGTAACATTAAGCGGGCGAAGCCGTGCGTAGGTCGCTTGTAATAAATATAGGGTAAAACCGCTAAAGATAGCCCCACCTTTAGAAAAAACCCACTATTATAGTTTTAAAAATATTAAGAATAATTTTCATAAATTTAGCTAGTTTAATTCTTTATGTTGAATTATATCGCTCATATTAGATATATATCTCGCTTATAACAGGCAGCAGGCAAAGGGTTAGGAGTTAAGACACTCCGTTCCCACTTTCCGCTCAATTTCCTAAACATTGTGTATTGAGAACCACGCCTTGACTTGTTACTAGAGCTAGGATATGAAATAAATTCGTCTCCCAAGTTTGAATCGAACCCACGTTGTGCCGCGGCACCATAGACACAAACACTAGCTTATTAGAATTTATTCCATAAATTGGGACTAAAACATCTAAATTGATTGTACTATTAAAAAACAATTAAAGGTACCATTTGTAGCGGATTTCTATGTTGACAGTTATATCTAACAGTTTCATTTTAGGGTTCCATAAACCACAACAGAAAAGCGGAACCGTTATACATGTGTCACGTCTGTATACCTATCACAGCCATCTTTACCCCTAAACTATTAAGACTACACACTTTAAACTTGTTAAGAAGATGTAGTCTGTGAACAGTTTTCAGTTTTAGCTCCATATTCAAGAAACTATAAAATATAATGAAACCTTAAACATGGTAACGAAGTGTTTTAACACTAGTTTCCCTCTGCCTACCCTACTGTGTGCAGGATGCAGCGTGAAGCTTAAACATATAAGTGCGGAGTACCTATGGATAATAAGTTCTTTGATTTTCACGATTATTACACATTTTAAATGAAACTAATTTAACCGGATTAATCGCGTATATTTAAGATTAAAAAAAAAANTGGCATTCGTCTGTCAGTTGACATAATTATTATATCAGACTACCGCCAACGATTTCTTAATTTCCTCGCGTATTGCCCTGGATTCTTGCAGAACGAGCTAACTGTATCTTGCCCTCTGGTATGGTGGGTTTGAGACTTCAAAGATTTTATGAGTGGGTCCCAGGTGTTAGAAAGCTTCCAGCCGCCCTCTCTATTGTACATCTGTTCCCCTGTAGTTTCTAAAATATTTATCATAATTTGGCAAATCAGGTATCGTTGGAAGCGTCTCAATTGTCCGCTGGTTAAAGGCTATGTGACATCATACTAAATTAATGTGGAATCCTCTAGAGCATAAAAATGGTAAACTAAAAAAATATAAATTTTATAATGTTTGGTGTCAAATTTAAGCTCTATGAGCACATTTCAAATATAAATTTAATTCTCTTTTGCTTCAACTTGATTTCCTTGCATGCACCCGATAATTGGAAATCATTCCGACAAAACAGTAACAGTAATCGAACCCACGACCTGTCTGTCGCGTTTACAGTTACACATTTGTGCCACTTCGCCACGACTGGCCTGATACTGGCCTGATATTTATCTGGAAGTGGCATTTAAATCTTTACATGCCGCATTGTATTAGAAACGTCGTAGCTGTGCCACAATGATCTTATTTAACACAAATATTATTATATTATAAATAAAATATTTATTTATTTTTATTATATTTATTATAATATTTTAAATTAGAAAGTTCACGGTGCTTAGTTTTTGTTTGTTAAGATTTGATTTCTTTTTTTAAATATCCAATTATTATTATATTTTTTTTGGTTTTTATATTAACCCATTAATGGAAAAGGCAGAGAAGATTGGTATTAAAGAGCAGACCATTACAGGGTTTTATTTCCGCTCATCTTCTTTACTTTATAATACTAAATCCAGAGTTGTTAGAGTATACCTTTCGCATAAACGCAATTAAACGCATTTATGTATTCTATCTTTTATTACAGCTCTAACTAAAAGCCAGATTAATGAGATCATGAGGAAAATTGTTAGTAAGGTCGGGAATATCAATCGTATAAAACATATTTTTATGTTGTTATCTCTCGAAACGGGAAATACCTAAAAAACTAGTACCTTCAGAAAGATCACAAACAAACGTCCTGGAGGGTTCAACAAAGACTGTTGCAGCCGCAGTCTGGTAGGAGTCTAGTAGGAGGCGGTGTAGGGCCGGGGCGGTGCCCTTGCGCTTTCTTCCTTTTATTAGATATAATTAACAAACAGACACTGGACGGTTATAGCGAAAAGGAAGAAAAGACGCGCTCTTTACTTTTCTTCGGAAGAGCTTCGAGTTATGACAAAATTATATTGGAGTTTCAGTTATTTAAATAAACTTCATAATGTAACTTTCTTAACACTTACCTTTGAATCTCTAAAAGATTTTCGGTTACTCACGATCACAACAATAAAAGCTTCGAACCCCTAGACACACGGGCCAGAGCTTTATTCATCAAATAATATTTTTAAAGGTGTTCTGGGAATCAGTTACAGCAGCCATAATTGCATGCAGGCAAAGATGCGAGCGAAACACTAGTTTTATTATTCTTTTGTCTAGTGATGGTCTAATATAATAAATTAGAGTTATTTGCTGATTAACGCAATGTTAATTGTACGTAATGTACACTTTATAGTCTCTTTTAAGGTTTGTGTTGAATAAAAACAATGTAAAAAGATGAACAATTTATTATTAAAAATAATATTTACAATTATAAAAATACTGGTCAAATGCTATTACGATATGATTATTTTATCGACGCTTTGGTGGTACACAGAGTTGAGCCCTAAATATATGTATATATATATAACTTTGACCAAAGTAGTATTCTCTCTAGTAGTATCGGCGTTTGTACATATACATATTTTCCCAGGGTTCTTAAAGCTTTGAACTAATCTATTTGAACATTTTTTTGTGTAAACGTTTTCTTTTATTTTTTTTAGGCTTAATTTTTATTACTAAGAATTCCGGCATGGGCACCAAATTATTCTGGGGTGGGCACGGACCATCCGACCCCTCATTCCTGTACCCATAGACTTGACCCTCTTCAGTACAAAAGCGACGATATTTTATTTATATGTTTTATATGTATGTATAATTCAGTAAGCTCGCTTACCTTGAGGTATATTGAGGTATAAGTATTAATTTCAAAATTGATTGACTCGGTCACTCTGTCTTATAGTTTTATAGTTTTCTATGTTATGCATAAACTATTACTGATTTACGACTATTTTAATTCATTTTAAGATTTCTAGTAATTTTTATAAATAACTATAAAACCATATATATTCATTTGCAATTTGGTATAGGTAAGTCTTTTATTTTAGGGAATTTGGATCCATAACAAAACTTATCTTATATTCATATACGTTATGCGAATTTTACATATTTCTAATTAAAATTTATAGCAGGTAAATCTGAATATATATTGCAGAAATTTAGCAAAAGTCAACGTTCAAGGCCATGATTTTAAAATTATTATATCATATTGAATGCGTACCGCATGCGTAGTTCTCAATCATAAATGATATTTTTGTACCTTACCTATACATTTAATTAATGCATTTTAATAATTAAGTTTACATTCAGAACTCTTGTTTTAGCTTTACGCTGTATACCGCACAGAAAAACCAGAGGGAACCTGGGAACCTAGTGTTCTGACACTCCGTTCCCATTAAGACACTTCCGTTCTCCACTTTTCACCGAATTCTGAAGACAATGCAGGTTGAGTGGAATTCAACGCCGTGCTTTTCAGCTCCGCCACCAGAGCGAAAACAATGCGAAAACACAACCTGTCGCTCTTACAGACACACACTTTTATCCCTGCGCCACGACTGGCCTCTTAAATCTCGACATTTAATATAACATATATACGTATAATAACTTATATACTTATAACTAGTATATTGATTATTATTATTTCTATATAAATAATACATCCACTGTGTGATTTAAAAAAAAAGTTTAATAATAACCGGCAAAGCTTTTAGTTTTCAGAGAACTGGTTATCGCTGGACCATCTCATATATTTATTGTTTTGTAAAAAAACTAAAACTTAGTTTTAGAATAACATTTTAGCTTGTAGCAACGTTTTAGTATTATTCAATTCTAGCTCTAAATAGAATAATATCGAATAGCTTGCACCTTCAATTTTATTCAAATATATTCAAACTTAAGTATGATATTTCAGCTTGGCTTTACGCCGTATCCCGCACATTGCTGGGTAGGTAAAGGAAATTTAGCGTTAAAACACTCCGTTAAGTGTGCGTATTGTGTGACGGAACTCAACGCACCGCTTTGTCTTCCTACTAGAGCGAGTAAATGAAAGTAATCCATTCACTAAGTGGGAATTTAACCCACAATCGCGTTTAAAGTCAGACGCTGTGACGCTGCGTCACGTCGGTTAATGATAAGGTGGTAATTAAGTTTCAATATTAACTATGATCCATTCTAGGTAGTCATAGACCTTTGTGTAAATACTGGGCCAGCCTTTAGCTCCGCACTGTGAAGGTCCATAGCTTATTATCCCGATGATTTCGTGGAACTGTTCATATTCATTTATTAAAGGTCCCCCAGAGTCACCTCTACAGGTGTCCTTGCCGACCTCGCCTCCAGCACACATTTGTTTGTCCCATATCGAGGAATTGCCGTTAGTTTTGTAACGATCTCGGCATTGCTGTGAAAATAATATTTATATTAATAATTGTGAAACTATTAAATGAGAAGAACTAAATGACTCGTTACACTTCTCAATTTTTCATTGGCTATTGTAACTAGTAATATCTAGAGTGTATAGCAGTGGATAGTATAGTAATACTTGAAGAAGTTAGTAATATATTTTTTTGGTTGTGAACTCACTGGTTGTTCTACATAAGGTATGTCTGTATGTAGTTTGACATTGCTTGAGATGCCATAGTCGTTGATGGCTCCCCATCCCGCGACGTGTAACCGCCAATTGCTTGGATGATTCTGTGTTATATCCGACGTAGGTAAGCATAATGGCCGGATGAAGTCTGTAATATAGTGTTTATTTCTGTTATAGTTTTGAAACAACATTTTAAATGTAGACAATTTATAATTTACTTATAATTAAAGTAAACAACATAAATGTACTGTAAAGGTCATTATTTAGTTAAGTTCAATCAATTTAGCTTTAGTTCCTAATAATATATGCAAATATGTTTATTTACAAGAAATTTGTATACTAAAATATTAACCAGTGTATGGGGCCATTTCTTTCAACTTAATCAATCCTATGTCATTAGCTTGAAATATATGTTTTTCTGAATTATACATCTCGTGTGGTATAATTTTGTCTATTAATATTGTTGTGATGCCATCTGTACAATCCTCTCCGCCCCCTTCGACTTCTACACAGTCCTGGCCGCTGTTAGTGGTATTGTATTCACCAAGAATAACTGATTTCCTGCGTGAAGTAAATTAGTTTAAATACACTTAAATATCAAATGATTGAATTGTATATATTAAAGAAATTGTATTATATAAAGAAATATTTAATTCTGCATTAGAAATTATGATATTTTAAGGACTATGCTAAAACCCAATAGAGTGATTTTAGTAATTCCATTTGACAAAAAACAGTCCATTATGTTTTCAAGGTTCAGCATTTGTGCTATTGCGTGTTTTCTTTTGAAACATTCCATTATCACTAGCATATCTTAGTAACGAAATTTCACATCCTTTAAAGTAATATTATGAATGGTGATATTTGTTCCACTTTCACGCAAAATGTGCTGAACGGATTTAAATAAAACTTTACTGTAATATAGTTTAATCATCAGACTGTTAAGATCGTGGGTCTCCCATATATTTACATGCAATACTTACGCTCCTCTAGGTTTTTTATCAGATGTGACTAGACAGTGTGCGGCGGTCAGGACGTACAGACTGCTTATAAGTGTTCCTCCGCAACTGTAGGGCCTATTGTAATCTATGAGAACTAACCACGGATATTGGTCTATAGATGTTTGTGTACCACCTATGAATTAGATATTAGGTTATAATGAAGTAAGGTAAATTAAAGCATTAAGATAAAACATAATATATTAAGAAGCAGTAGGTATTAGGTAAGATTAAGAAATATATAACATAGTAAACGTAGCAGATTTAGTTTGCGGGTCGTTAGAGCGCCAAAAAAATATAAAAAGATTGGCAGAATTATGACAAAATAATATTAAATCATATAAAATACTGTACATGAACGTAGTTAGAGAAAGAAATCAAGTTTTTAGCTTATATATAATAATATCTTAATTTTTGAAGCATATAAATAAATACACACCTATAATTTTGTTCCCTGAAGGACTCTCTATGCCACAGCAGTTTTTGTCAGGTGCAGGAGGCGTTACCGAATTAGGACAGTTTTGGGAATTCTGAATTCTGTTCAATGGAATAACTTCATCGCAGCACACGCTAAGACCCCGACCAGGACACCTGTATAATAAACGTAAATATTTAAAAAACGTAAATATTTAAATAGTTACGTTAGAGGCCATTCGTGGTGCAGCGGCACGAAGTGTGACTGTAAAACCGACTGGTTGTGGGTGCGATCCCCACTCGAGGAGATGAAATATTTACTTAAATTTATATTTCCATTTCTTCGCTCTGGTGTCGAGGTTAAGCGCGGCGTTGAGTTCTGCCACTCAACACGCAATGCCTCCAAAATACAGCAGAAAGTGGGGAATGGAGTGTCTTAACTCTAGGTTCCCTCTGCCTACCCTGCTGTGTGCGGGATACGGCGTGAAGCTGATAGAAATAGTTACTTTTAGGTACGCATTTCCTGAATTATGGCAGTATAAACAGAGAAAACCTAATATTAACACATTAGGATTATATTTTTCATTCATGTTATGGACATTCAACAATTATTAGCGGAACCAACTGTAGCGGTGCACGTTCTGTCTAATCAGGTTACACTAGTAATTCCATTTTAATAATTTTCAAATAAAAAAAGACTATCATTTCAAGCCATAAATAACTCGTTTGTCTTAGTAAAATCCCGTTGTAATTGCTACTTATTTTTTTCTCTCCATTGTGTATTGGTAATAATCTTTCAACGTGGTTTCCCCGTCCAGTTCAACAATTACCTGGTTGATAAAATTACGTGCATAATTCTTTCTCAAGGGGAAAGTTAATATTTACAATATTTAGTTTCCAGTGGGAACAATAGATTATTTCTTTGTGGTATACATAGAGAGAAAAACCTATATAAAATAGATATACTACATAAAAAGCTGATTTAAGCTTTTTTCCGCACAGTATATGCAGATAGATATGCTAAGACACCCTTCTCACCGAAACTAAATTTTGAGATTAAAGTGATTAAATATCATTAAAATGAATATATATTCATTCCCCCGAGTAGGAATCGGACCACAACCATCGTACTTGCAATCAGACGATATCCCAATGCGCTATTACGGTCTCGTATACTGCTAAAATAATTATTTTTACAATTGCCTTAAATAATGTTTAATATAAGAGATATCTATAGATCAATAAACAAATAAACTATTTGGCTCTCATAGAGTACACCAGGCTCTACGGTTGGGGAGGAACATATATAAGAAGTTTATGTGTACTGACAGTGTGCGGACACCGTCTATAATTTACCTTGATCGCTGTATAAAATCTAAATTTTGCTTAGTGGAGTTTGCCATCATCATAAGAAGCTTTGGGCATTCTTGAATTCGAATGCAAGAACCAATTGTTCCAAATCTGGTAACACAACGTGGGTCCTCCTCAGGTTTTGGAGGTTTTTTGGTAGTGGTAGCAGTAGTAGTGGTAATTGTGGTGGTACTTGTGGTGGTAGAAAGAATGCTTATGAGAGGTGTGGCGGATTGACAGCATACCTGTAATAAAAGTAAAACGATTATATGCTTTTTAATATGGGAGAACCGTAATATTAGATAGTAGAGTGTAGATAGAACAATTTTAATGTCAAGAGATAAGTCTTCTATTCGTCATTTTAATAAAAAATAAGAAATAAATATACTTTATTGCACAGTTAAGAAAAACAAAACAACATACAAACTTAAAAAATAAATACAACAAGGCGACCTTATCGCTTAAAGCGATCTTTTCCAGGCAACCTTTGGATGTTGCAGTTGTATTATATTGTACACAACAAATGAATATGACAATATTAAAAGATTTGTCCAAAATACTTGACCGTAGTACGAGTTGACTTATAATTATGAATAATGATTATGTCGGTATGAATTATGTCTTAGATCACAATCATTTTGGAATGGTTTTAACTAATTATTATTATCAGCATATAAATAAATTGGTAATTTAAGCCAGATCTTCCTTAACCACAGATAGATTCATTAACTAGTGACTGTTCTTAAAATGTGCTTAAAATGTTAAACTTTATGAAATAGACACGTGGAAATAGAATTTACGATTCGTGAAAACTGCATTCAAATTGGTTAAGCCGTTTCTATGATTAGCATACACAAATACACAGCCAAACAGGCCAACATTTAGTCTGTATAGTTATACTAATATAATAAAGCGGAGGAGTTTGTTGTGAGAAACACAAGAAGGAATTTTGTGACAAAAAATAATTAAAAATAGCACGGTGATATATCACAGTTTTTTATTTGACATGGATATTCTAACTTACGAGTGAAAATTATTTCATCATCATGGAAATTTAATGGATATAAACTTTGGCTTTTATAGCATTTGTTTTGAACAATTTGCCTAGAGAAAATATATATTTAAAATAATTTAAAGCTCTGTCTGTTTACGGCCGCAATCCTAGTCTCGAATAGCACAGGGGGCGCCGCTGTGGGTGGCGCCGCTGTGGGTGTCGCCGCTGATAACATCCTCTCAAGCAGCCACGGAGTGCTTGCTCTTTCTCAGAATTGTAAAAATAAGTTATTTATGATTGAATATATCAATTATATAATCAATCTGTTGGAAAATGCGTAATAAAATAATTATAGGTGGTATGCGGGCGAAGCTGAGAGTGGGCCGCTAGTCTATTATAATGACAAATGCCCCCAATAATATTTTTTCTCTTATATTATATATTCTACGTGTGGACATCGATTACATTTTTATTATATGTATAAATGTATAGCAAAAACTAAATAACTTATTAAAAATATATTAAACAAACTTGCCTTAGACACCTCCCCTTCAAATCCACATTGCCATTGCCTTATTGTCTCCCTTTCTTCTGCTGTTTTCTTTATTTTATCTCTGAGAGCCTTACAGTCCTTTATCAATATACAGACACCGTCTTTACCTGTTGGTGTAATGCATGTTTCTGGAAGTAAAGAAATGGATATATTCTATTGAAATATATTGTCTATATAAGTACTATTATTCTATAATAATCATAATATGCATTTAAGCTTTTGAGTATGAAAATTTTAGTTATGAAAGAAGTGTATTTCTTATGCTTACATATATTACGCTTTTTTGTGAGTAGGCCTGGGAAAATGAACCAGGAGGGAAAAAAACAAGATTATGTCCTGTTTTTAACATTGTCTATTTTAGAAACATTGCCAGTTTGACATTTTAAAATATCTGATAAGTCATCACGAAAATGTTTATAAATATAAACGTTTCCCGTAGGTTGAGTGCCACTATCTAATATAAATGGAATTGTAAATTTTATTCACTGGCTAACACACATTTTACACGTGGATAAAAGACGAAGAGAACCTAGTGTTAAGACACTCCGTTCCACACTTTCCGCCGAGTTCTGGAGGCATTGCGTGTTGAGTGGCGGAACTCAACGCCGCGCTTTATCTCGACACCAGAACGAAGAAATGAAAATATAAATAAATATTTCATCTCCTCGACTAGGGATCGAACCCACAACCAGTCGATTTTACGGTCACACTTTGTGCCCCTGTGCCACGACTGGCCTTCTATTTCAGTTCATAGAATTTGGAAAATTCATAAAGAGAGAACAAATTTGCTTTCGGTGTATGTAATATGATATAAGTCTATAAATTGTGATGTATATATATCTTATGCCTTTTTATTATTTTATACGTTGGTGCGCGGCCTGCCCCGACTTCTACTTATAATTATTGATTCATTGAGCCATTGACTGTGATTTCGTCATCAAATGCTTACATTCGTCATAATGTTAGGTATGAACTATTTACCACGATTTTGAGGAAGAACTACTTTTGTGTTAATGAAAAATATCTATATAACAGAATTATTGATGACGTGTTGCCCGCAATTTCGTTAGTGTGTACTTTGTGACCATTGCAATACTATTTCTATATTCAGTAATTTCCTCTATAAAACGTAAAATTTCATTGATTCCCTGTACTACCTACATATAAATGGCTTAGATATAAATTTAAGGTATCGACACGCATGAGCTACCAATTTATTTGAAAAGTTATTTTCTGATGAATTTTATATAAAGATAAACATTCAAAGAATATTTAAAAAATGTACAATGTGCGACTCGCCCCGCTCTCCCTTTGATAATTTCATTTGTCTTCAAATGATTCAGTTTGTTTATATATTATCCTGTGTTTATTCTTTACCTTTAAAACAATAATAAATATTATATAACACAGAATATTATGTATTATGTTTTTTAACATTTTTAACTAAATGTAATAAATAATTACTGAATTTCCCATACATAAAAATACTTTATGAATTAGTTTCTTGCATCCCCCCAAAATAATGCGTAGACGGAGTGAAGACACTACGTTTTTTTATTCCGTCGTCGCGTACCGCGTCGGTTGTGGGTTCAATTTCCACTCGTGGGAATGCATTAATTTTATTCTCTCGCTAAGAAGGCATAAAGCATCGCGACATGCAATATTTCGAAAATTGGACGGACACTAGGTCCCCTCTACCTACCGTTTCTTATGCGGGTAAAATAGGCTGTAGGTTTCCAGTTTATAAAATCGTATTTTGATTGGCGGAACCTGACGCTATATGTATATGTAGTTTGCATTAAAAATCTATGTATGTAAATAATATATATGTACCTTTTACTAGGATCGAACCAACAACAATCGTGCTTACAATCAAAGCGTATAGTACAACGTAAAATTAATCATCCCTCTCTATAGTAATATGAATAAATGAGATAAAATGGAATGAAGGGCAAATATTAATAATCAAGTTAGAAAGTATAAATAGGTATCTTATTATTCGCAATTCAATAAACTGACCCAAATATCTATTTAATTTACTTATATCTATAGTAAATCTACCACAAATTTAGAATTTTTTGTTTTATTCTACGGGTGAGAGTTAGTCATTAGCAAATAAATATTATAGAATTTGAATTTATGAAAGTATTTTAGGTAAATGGGACTCTAGGCCTAATTAGCTTCGTAATTATCTTATATAGGCTACAAGAGAAAAATAATAAAAAATATTTTAATAAGTATTCTCAGTACACATTTGTTGTTATGTAAATATTAAAAAAGGGCAAAAGAATAAAATT
Source organism: Heliconius hermathena (assembly GCA_013403705.1). Lineage (NCBI taxonomy): Eukaryota > Metazoa > Arthropoda > Insecta > Lepidoptera > Nymphalidae > Heliconius > Heliconius hermathena. The sequence continues at coordinate 849,068 of JAAIXJ010000069.1, forward strand.
AAATAATTTACGATTCCCAGTCTGGGGAATAAATTATTTAATATTTTCATTTCTTGACTTTCTTTTCTTGTAAGTAATTCGTCTCTGCGTTGTCTTTCAGTCACTCAGAAATGCAAGAGTTTTATTTATTAGAATTACCCAAATTATATTATCTTAAAATATTGTTCGTATGTTCGTTTATGAACAATCTAAATCTTTTTTAAGTTATACACATAACTACTAACTACAATATTATAAGAGCAGTAAGATAACCCTAATACGTGAACTGTGCAAATTTAAATATATCTTACTGTCTTAATATTTTGCTTAAAACAATGTTATGATTATTTATATTAAAAAATATATATACATATATAATAGATAGATACTGAACTAACCGATAATATGGATAAAAATGTTTATACTTGTAAATAAAATAGAAATCGAATCTGCGACTGATATGACTTCGACTGCTAGTCAAAGTTTGATTGCTGATCACATGTTAATTCTCGAAGAGAGACGCCACGATTAGTTGGTTCAAGTCTCACTTGGATAAAAGGAATTTTGTTGCTCTACTCTGACAAGATACATCGCGGCGACGAATTATGCCACATAGCACGCGTGTCTTAAAAGCAGACAGAAAGTGGAAATCATAATGTCTTGACACTACGATCTCTCTGCGTACCCTGCTATACAGGAAGCTGCTTCACATAATGAAATAACAGCTATCAAAAATTATGGATCTTGTAATCATACTAACTGACAATAGGAAATATTGTTTTTACGATTATAAAGTAAAGTATATTGAACTTGAAAGAACTGACCATGAACATTTGTACGGAACAGTTATTGCACGAATGAAGCTTACGCTTGTCTGTGCTTTTATATTACACTAATATCAAAACCAGTTATAACATCTTAAATATGTATGTAAAAACAAGCTAAGTTATAAAAAAAAACTTGGCTTAACACTGTATCTCGCATATACTAACCCTGCTAGGGAAGGGTTCCCCTGTAGGCAGAGGAAATCTAGCGTATAGACACTTCGTTTCCCACTTTCCGCCCGATTTAAGAGCCATTGCGCTACTCAACGGCGGAGCTTAACACCGCGATTAGACTTAAACAACTTTTTTATTATTTATATTTTAACGAACGAACTGCAGACAAACTTGTATATAATGACTTACCTTGTCCAAAGACGAGACACGATAACGTTATAACTATAAATACAACGCACTGAACGAGTTTCATGTTAACGAAACGACTGCTCACCAGCAGACCGGACCTTGCAATGTTATACGTCTGAGAGGCTTAAGTGATATAGAATATATATTTATGTATGTAGGTACATATATAAGAATTTTGTATGACTCATACATCTATGTATGTATGTATGTATTTGTAAACGTCACTTGGTGGATATTATTATTTTATCTACTCTTTTGGTAATATAATAGTTTTATTGGTTATGTCAATGGTCAGTTTTTGGTCATTTATAAAATATTGGATGTTGGTTATATTGACATAGAGTGTACAGTGGCCTTAGATTCCGCTATTCAACACGCAATATCTTGAAAATTAGGCGGACGGAGGGAGTGTCTTAATGCTGAATTTCCTTTACCTACCCTGTTGTATGAATAAAAAAAAATGGACAAGTCAGGCTCGCCCACCGAGGATTCCGTACAAAAATTAAAGGACTCGCTTTTTCTGAAATTCGGGCTTAGCGAGCCCTTTCATCTGTTACCTCACTTGAACTAGCGGCTTTAGTACCAAACTTTACCCTCCTTCTAATGCTATTATTTTTTAGGATTTAACCACAAATGTATAGTTTTCATTTTTTTTCCTGAACTAGTACTACCTGTAGATGCTAGTTGCTAAATTTCATAATTTTAGGTCAACCAGCAGCACCCTATTAATTTTAATTCCCTTTATAGTGTCGAAATACGCGTTCTTTTTTTTTGTTTTTTCGCCGTAGATTTGAATATATGGTTTGAATTTTAACTTGATATTTCCAAGCAATACTGAGATAAAGGCTCTTGACAGACAGACGGATCTTATAAGGGTTCCTTTTTTCTTTAAAAGGTACGGAACCTTAAAAATCTATTCGTAGTCATCATGTTCATGTGTAATTATAAAGTCCTACATAAAATAAGTATGAAAATGTTACCGTCAGCAACAATTTCATATTTATACCTATGTATTATTTTTTTTAAAATCAGCTTCACGCTGTATCCCGCACACAGCAGGGCAGGCAAAGGGAACCTAGTGTTAAGACACTCCGTTCCCCACTTTCTGCCGAATTCTGGAGGAATTGCGTGTTGAGTGGCAGAACTCAACGCCGCGCTTAGCCTCGACACCAGAGCGAAGAAATGGAAATATAAATTTAAGTAAATATTTCATCTCCTCGAGTGGGGATCGAACCCACAACCAGTCGGTTTTACAGTCACACTCTGTGCCGCTGCGCCACGACTGGTCTCAATTTTTTATTATTTTTTTAACTTCACGCTGTATCCCTAGTATAGCAAAGTAGGCAGAGAGAACCTAGTGTTAAGATATTCTGTCCCCACATATCATTCCCCCGAGTTTGCATCGAACCCACAACCGTCACGTTTATATGGTGTAGAATTTTAAAAATAAATAAATAAAATTATAGTGACACTATTAAATTTCAACTTTTCTTTTAATCCTTTAAAGTTTAAATTAATTATTTATATATTATTATACATTCAGATACTGTTAACGTGCTTAAATTCGTAAATCTTATGTTCATCTGAAACATTTCATTTAAATTGTTTTAAATGAGCATCAGAGTATTAATGTTCATTAAAGTATTTTCTCAGTTATTATATTAAATAAAATTAAATCAACTTCACGCTGTATCCCGCACAAAGCAGGGTAGACAGAGGGAACCTAGTGTTAAGACATTCCGTTCCCCATTTTCCACTAAGTTCCGGAGGCATGGCGTGTTGAGTGGCGGAACTCAACGCCGCGCTTTGTCACGACACCAGAACGAAGAAATGATAATATAAATGTAAATAAATATTTCTTTTCCTCGAGTGGGGATCGAACCCACAACCAACCCATCACCCACCAACACACCGATTTTACAGTCACACTTTGTGCCCCTGCGCCACGACTGGCCTCATTATAAAGTTATTATATTGATTAGCATAATTACATGTAGGTAATATATATATATATATATATATATATATATATATATATATATATATATATATATATATATATATACTTATTTATTATATAAAGGATATATTTATATGAAAAAGTGCGGCGTTGAGTCCCGGCACTCGACAAGCTATGTCTCGAAAATTGAATAGAAATTGGCTAACAGAGTATGTTAAAACTACGTTCTCTCTGCCTATTATGCCATATGCAGCTAAAGCGATAAAAATTGTCACATTTTGCGAAGTAATCATATACGGCCGCTCCATTTTTAGATAACATATAATAGCTGCTGAGCTATGTTATCTAAAAATGGAACAAGTCACAATTTTCTTGTCTAGACCGACATATTAAATATGTATGTATGTAATAAATATTTCCCTCAATTAAGATATGAACTAGAAATTAAACAGAAAATTACTAAAGTATAATAATTACATTCCAAAATTATATGCGAGGAATGACGATGATGCTTTAAAAAAGTCCATATACAATAATGTACAGTACAAAATATATATGGTTTCCAACTAACTACTCGTGAAGCATATAAATTGTTTCCAGGCTTCTTATGGATTTATCTTTGTTAATCTTATTGTGCTTTGACTTCTGATGTAGCACTATTGGAAATTAACGGGTTTCCTTGGATAATTATTTCAGAAATTCAGAAATTGAGTATTTAATTTAATTACTATATCGTTTTTTTTATTAATGAAGGATTTTTTTAGCTTTATGCTGTTCCTGCATAAAGAAGGGTAGGCAGAGGCAACCTTGTGTAAAGATATTCCGTTCCTCGCGCACGAAAAATTTTCGATTAAGGCGTGGAGAACTAAAAGCCGCGTTTATCTTCTTACCAGAAAATTAATATAATTCGTTCTCCCCGATGGGATTCGACTTCACAACCGTCGATGATGAGATGCTGTACCGCTGCGCCTCGACGACTTCTTTATTTACTAAAACTATAAAAAAATATTGAAGTATTATATAATATTGAAAGACACGCTTGACGATATTTTTCTATTATCCTGATTAGCCTGCAAATGACACAATAATTGATGAAAACATTGTCATCGGTTCTGGATTTTGTAGGTGAAGCTAATAGTAAATATAAAAAATATAAAAAATAAAACAGAAAATTAATACAGAGTTGGATATGGGAGATTACTGTACCTAATTATACTTAAAATTAACATTTAAACCAGTGATCTACAAGGTAGGCAAGTGGTACCCTCAAGCTGCTTGAACAAATATAAAATCAACGAGAGTTGTGTAATAAGACGTAACTCTTCATCCTTAATAATGCATGATACAGCGTAAAGCTAGACTTGAATCTGTTAATGAATTACTAAGTAACTAAGTGATTCCCTTAGGTTGACGTAAATGCATACATAAAAGGCAGTATGCGCATAAGTAAAAAAAAAAGATTGCGCAACATTGTGAGTATCCACCAAGCGTTACAATCATGGAGATAAATTCTATTAAATTTATTCGAGTACCGTATTTTCCGCAATTTTTAGAGCACAGAGATAACTCAGTGATAAAATCTCCATCTCTTTCATTCTGCTCCTTTAACATAGCAGGATTCGTAGCCACGTTCTTTGAATTTTGAAGCTCTACAATGTAGGTTTATTTACCAATTTTTTTATCTAAATTTCATACTTGTCTTCTTCTTGTTCTTCTTTAACGTAACGCCTCGGCTGCATGGTACAATCGGTCTCCCTGTCAAAATAGCTTATTCTGGAGTGTTGTTAGAGAGATTTATTTTAGATATCCTATTTATTTAAATGATACTGTTCCGTTATAAAGTGACTGACAGAGAACGCTCAGGCGAAACTGCTGTATTTAGATAGTTCAAATTTGGCATATAGGTAGGTTATGGAGTATAAGGAAGCATTAGAACATTATACATATACATCGTTATTGATACGAGAAGTGTAAAAATGATTTTTTTCATTTCAAGTCTTAAAGTCCACGTAAACAAAAATGCGGCAGATGATTAGTAAATTATATATATCTTTCTTGCCAGAAGCAATAAGGTACGAGATAAATAATATTCACAATTTATGATACAATGTAAAATTAAAAAAAAATTAAATCAGCTTCACGCTGTATCCCACACACAGCAGGGTAGGCAGAGGGAACCTAGTGTTAAGACACTCTGTTCCCCACTTTCTGCCGAATTCTGGAGGCATTGCGTGTTGAGTGGCAGAACTCAACGCCGCGCTTAACCTCGACACCAGAGCGAAGAAATGGAAATATAAATTTAAGTAAATATTTCATCTCCTCGAGTGGGGATCGAACCCACAACCAGTCGTATTTACAGTCACACCTCGCGCCGCTGCGCCACGACTGGCCTCAATGATACAATGTGTTATATTAATATGACACTTTTGTTAATTTTCTAAGAATATCACAATTTTTTCCTTTTATTTTGTAAGTATTACATGTAGAATTTACACTATGCAGTGACCCGTTTTGACGCAGGGACTAATGCATGTGATTGTTACGCGACGGTTGTGGGTTCGATATCCCCTCGGAAGAAAGGCAACATTTCTATGCTCTGGTACTAAGGCTGAAGCGCGGCGTTGAGTTCCCCCACTCAACACAATGCCTCAAAAATTCGCGGAAAGTGAAAAAGAAAAACTGTGCACCATGCATTTATATTATTTTCTCCACCTCTAAGTGTATATCACACATTATCATATAGGTATTTTTTTAAATTAATTACAATTTTTTTATCTATCTATGTATATATTATATAAAAAAATAAAAACACTACTTATACGTTAGTTACGCCTTTATTATATATCACATAGTAGAAAATTATAAAATTATCATTCTTCAATAAAAAAAGAAATTATAAAATTAAGAATTATTATCACATTTTTAAATTTAATTTACATTTTAAATGCCCCAAAACAAAATTACTTAGAAACTATTCTATTTATCCATTGCATGTAAGGGAAGACCTTAGTATACGCGCTAGGTACGCCTTCAGTACCGCAAGGCACCGCGCCAAAGCTAACGATGCCTTCTAAAGTATATCTTCCCTTCGTTTCTGACATCAGAGGGCCGCCGCCGTCCCCCCTGCATGAGTCGAGGTCCTTCTCCCCACCGGCACAAATGTGACCATCGCTGACAGCTGACGAATGGCGCAGGTTCTTCTTTGCGTATATTTGCTTGCATTTCTGTAATAATGAGAAAATAACAGAGGTTAAATGTAGTCAGTCGTGGTGCAGGGGCACAAGCGTGCAACAGTAAACTCAAGGAAGTGAAATATTTAATATTTTAATTTCCTCGCTTTGGTAACGAGGTCAGCGCGTTGAGTCTTACTGCTCAATACGCGATACTTCTAGGATTAGGCGGAAAGCGAGGAACGGAAGTGTCTTAATGGGAACGATTCCCTGTAAAAAAAATCTGTTATAATATTGCAACGTTTTATGGGGTAGAAGAGATATTGTTATATTTAAACGTTTTTCGTTTACGATCTAGTGTAATTTAAGATAGAGAAGTTTAGTATCTTAAAATTTGGTTTTCTCTGCGTAGTGTGGGGCATGCCTATATAAAAGGTTCTCTTTTTGTTCTTAATTAAGAAGCCGCTTCATTTTTTTACCTCCAAAGGCACATATGGTAGTTCGACATAGTGCTTCACGACGTCGTCCTCTTGGTCGCTCGCTGGCTTACTGCCCCAGCCCGCGTTGATCAGTCGCATATTTTCAGGAGGTGATACGGTTATATCAGATGTGGGCAGGCATATCGGTCTTATGAACTCTGCAATAGAAATAATAGTTCGTTTTTATAGGTTTATATAGGCCAAAAAAAATATTTTTCTTTCCTAAGTGTAGAATTACATTTAGAGAATACTTAAAGTAATTCATACTTTAATAGTATTGGGTTAGTTAGTACCTTAGCGGTGGTAGCGGGTTTTTTTATTAGTGTTTTAATAAATATACGTTTAGGTATAAATGTTTGAAACGAAATGACCACATTAGGTTCATTTTGTCTACCATGCTGCTAATCGAAATTGGCGTGAAGCCGCTACATAGTGTGTATTGAAGAGAAGTTCTTTTTTTACTCACTCTTATCAATATTTCTCACGGAAATTGTTGGATATGTTCTGATCTGATCCGATCAGACGATTCTATTGCCTCATACGTCATTTTGGTGGGAGAAAACAGAATTGGAGGGGAGTGGAGTAACCTTCGCCTACAGTTAAGCTACATATACATTCTGTTTATAATATTAAATGGGAAATTGTGTGAGAAAGTAAAGAAATAAATTCTTAACTAATTACGGTTCGCCTATATTTTTAATTTACATCAAAACATTTATTAATAAAATAATAATGATAACACGCGAGTTTCTAATATAATACATGTGAAAGTTTGTGAATATGGGTCCGTGTTCCATTTACATGGGATTTAGATGAAACTCTACAGCAACATAGTAAATAATAACAATTTATGTGAAAGTTTTGTTAATTTGGTTATAATATAACAACAAGCTTATGCAGGCGAAGCGTTGTTGGTTAAAATAGAATATTCATTATTAGTAACTATTGAGGCCAGTCGTGGCGCAGCGGCACGAAGTGTTACTGTAAAACCGACTGGTTGTGGGTTCGATCCCCACTGGAGGAGATGAAATATTTACTTAAATTTTTATTTCCATTTATTCGCTTTGGTGTCGAGGTTAGCGCGGCGTTGAGTTCTGCCACTCAACATTCAATGCCTCCAGAACTCGGCAGAAAGTGGATAACGGAGCGTCTTAACACTAGGTTCCCTCTGCCTAACCTGCTGCGTGCGGGATACAGCGTGAAGCTGATTTTTTTTTCATTATTTTTATATTATTTCCCGTCTTTTGGGTTGGACGGAGACGATTGTACTAATTAAGTATATTAATTAAATTAAAAAGGATTTTTATTATTAATTTACACGTCATTTTGTAATTTTTATATGTTGCTGTTACTGACCCCACCACTTTAATCATTTTAAAGTACTTAAAACTATAGACGGTTTTAGTCATTGTCACGTTTTCATTGTCACGTGTTGTTTGTCGACACATATGAATTAAGTTTGACTCAAAGTGTGACACAAGCGGGGCTTAACACTTGGTTCTCTTCATCTGCAGGGAACCTACCATAAAATAAATAAAAATCTTTTATCTACAACGAATGCGTTATTCAATATAAAATACTTACATATGAAACAAGATATAGCGTCATTATTTGTTAGTAATATTTTGTTTAATTTAAGTTTACAATTGTAATAAAATTCGGCGGAAAGTGGAGAACGGAGTGTCGTAGGTTAGCTACTCTAGGTTTCCTCTGGCTCCCCTACTATATATGCCATTCAGCGAGAAGCTGATTAGCACTATAGTGTTTCTTTAAATGTGCTATTATATAATACTGTATGTAATAGTAGTAAAAAAAATTCTAAACTTCGTATATGAAATGGTTGCAGGTTCGATCGGTACTAGAGAAATTAATGTTTACCGTTTTTTCTGACAATCCCGCTAGGAATAAGAAGTGATGATAAAAAATTGCATGTTGGTGTTGCTCAGGGACTAGTCCCGACATGCAAAACACAATCTCTCAAAATGTGAACAAAAAAAATACAAATTGTTTCAACTTTACATTATTTCAGTCACTCCAATATAATTTGTTTTTTGCCTTCCGTTGATGGCATTACGTGATGATTGGCGGAACTTAACGCCGCGCTTTGCATTGTTATCAGAGCTATTAATCAAATTATAATAATAAAATTAAAATATTAAATATTTCATTTACCCAAGTTTGCTTGTATTTTTCATTTAACCGAGTTTGTTTGTTTGTATTTTTTTACACGTCGCGGCTTACACATTTGCGTTCCTGCGCCACACGAAACGGCGTCAAAATGATTATTAAGTAGGTAATATTTATTGAGACCATCGTGGGTTCGATCCTCTCTCAGGTTGAATTGCTTATATTTCTCCTAGAATTTATCTTTAAAAGCAACGTAGAGTATCGTCACTTAATTCGCGATCTTGGGAACGGAGCGTCTTAACAACAAGGAATGCGGGATAATGCGTGAAGCTGAAATAAAAATTATAAACATGGTTACCATTATAAGGCACTGGTTCAATTAGCTTTATCACGGCGATGTCGTGACCGTGTGAAGTAGGCTTGCCGAATTGAGGGTGAGATACGACAAAGTCTATGGGGATCGTTATAGCACCGTCGTTGCAAATCTGTTTCCCATCGACGACCACACAGTCCGGCCCTGTGTGGGTCTTGTTGAAATCACCCAAGCGCACGTTCTTACTGTAACATTGAATTATATGCAATATGTTATATATTGCAGCCAGTGCTATGTGCGAATGTAAATGCGGTAGGTTGTGAGTTCGATTCCCACCCAAAGAAATGTTTTTTTCTTTCCTCCATGGCATGCCGCGGCGCTTACTTCCGGCACTCAACACGCATTATATCTAGAAAGTCGAGAACAGAAATGTCTTAACGGGACGGAGTGTCTTAACAATAGGTTCCCAGGTACCCTTTGCGTACTCTGCTATTTGCGGGATACAGCGTGAAGCTAGATATGATTTAACATATAATAATATATTGGATATTGATTACATAATGTTAAACATGTTAATTCAAATATTTCAAACTAAATGGTTATTCCATACTAAGTTTAAAAAAATATTTTTGAAAACGTATAAAAATAATATTACGTAGGACTTACGGTGCGTGGTAGAGACACTGGGCGGCAGTCAATACGTATTGTGAACTGATAAGAACACCGGTACAAGTGATCCTGCCCTCACCATGCTCTATTAGCGCCAGCCAGGGAAATTGATTTATAGCTGCGTCTCCGCCTGTAATTATTAGAAAATACAATCATGTCAGCTTCACGCTGTATCTCGCACATAGCAGGTAGGTAGAGTGAACCTAGTGTTAAGACACTCCGTTCCCCACTTTACGCAGAATTTTTCGAGGCATTGCGTATTGATTGGCAGTACGCAACGACGGGCTTTTTGCATTGGCGCCAGATAGAAAAAAATGAAATACTAATAAGTAATAATTTATTGCCTCGAGTGGGGATTGAACCCACAACCATCGGATTACAAGAAATAATTATTAGAAAAGTATTAAAATGTGTTCTGGAGGCATTGCGTGCTGAGTGGCGGAACTCAACGCTGCGCTTTGCCTCGACACCAGAGCGAAGAAATGAAAATATAAATGTAAATAAATATTTCACTTCCTCGAGTGGGGATCGAACCCACAACCAGTCGATTTTACAGTCACACTTTGTGTCTCTGCGCCACGACCGGCCTTATTTACATTACGCACTTGTTTTTCGATGATCATCCGCAAGGTCCAGTCCACAGCATTCAGACGTGGGGCTAGGTGGTAGTTTTGTCTGTTGACATAGTTCTGTGAAGAACAAATATTTTGTTATATTCTTATCATAATATTGTAAATGTTTATATCTAAATATAAGAAAATGCTAGAAGAGATGATGGTGAAGTATAATATTAAAAAAGTTCTCTGAATTTTTTTGTGGTCATTACTTTTGTTATTATATAATATTTAAAGTTGCAAAAACAATTTAATCAGATGTCATCGGTTCGTTAGTTCATTTATATATTTTTCTGATTTATATATTTTTTATTATTGAATTGAAATAGGAATCAATCGAGTAAACATCGATTTTTAATAATTTTTTCAAGTGACTGACGACAGTTTTTAGTAAACACATTCCTACGGCTGATAATAAATTGCAAAGAAACATGTCAAAATTTCGTTGTGGTTACAATTAAATGTGATATGTTTCGTTTGTTAATCAGAATGTGAGGTGATATAATAAATTATGTACCTATTATTTAAGAGGAAACGCATTCAAATTCGGTTACGTCCGTAATTATACGGAAAGTCATAGTATTTTATAAATCTAAATTATGCATTATTTATTTATTATTTATTCTTTAAAAAGATTACATTGAATTAGCAAGAAATACAACTTGTACTACAGTCAGAAAAAATAAAATAAGCTACGATTAACGCTGTAATCAAAACAAGATAAAGAATAATATAGCGATAGATTTAAGTGTTTGTACTCGCGATTGTCGTAGGTTCGTTTCGCATTCGAATTTATATTTTAATTTTAAATAATTTCTTAGATTAACTACGGCGTTGAGTACCTTAACCGATCATTACATTGTTTCTAAAATGAGCAGAAAATGGAGTGCCTTAACACTTATATTTTTTTTGCCTAACTCTAAATGAAGAATATATAAATAAAAAAAGTATAGGAATGTAAGATATACAAGAGATATTTATATTTATTCTAATTATGTGCATTTTAATTATTATAATAATAAAACAGACTTTATTGAACGATTGTTGATAATTGCAATTCTAAAACAGGTTATTTACATACTATTAATATGATAATATTAAAAATCAGTAGTTACTTGATATGGGGAAATGTTAGAATAATATTGTATGACTAATGCATTTGTTTATGTTTATCGTTCGTTTGTTTAGGGTCGATCCACACTATCGGTGTTTCGGTCACAGTTCATTCTCGGACGGATAAAGGTTGTCTAATATGAAAAACAATGAAGAGGTCCACTTTATCGTCAAGAATCAAGTTCCGTGCTCTTGTTGTTTCTTGTATAGTAATATTTCATTGTACGATCGACGAGTCGTGGCTGCTGAAGTTAACTGTTGGTTGCGCTGAGATTTAATTTTAGGATTTTTTCTTACTTTTTCTTATTTTTTTTACAAGCGAACAGTGCGCAAAAGATCAGAAAACCTAACTTCATGGCGGTCTCGACTCGCCGACCGTATCAGATCGAGATCGGACCGAGAACGAACTGTGATTACTTTAGTGTGGATCCACTCTTAATATATTTACCACAATCTAACGAAACTAAATAACCTATTGGAGGTTGTATCTATATCAAACACTTGGGGTCAGTTGTGTTTGATTTTACCTAATAATAAATAAATGTTATATTAATAAATATATTTAGTATTGATACATAACATATTCACTTATTTTTAGTTTTTTTTTTATTCGAGTCTAGAGATATTTTATAAAACGTACATATAATCCTCTTGGAAGGTGTCATTGGCGCATATATATGAAAACTAATTTGGGGAATAGATATAGTTGATGTATCTGCAATAATCAAAATATATAGATATTATAATGACGCGTCACTTAGTTCTCTTTTGCCGTTCCGTGCAAATTGAAGAAGAAACGTGATGTTGTTAGAAAAAAAATCTAGTTCACGTGGTAGTATTAACGAGTTTCAGAATTAGCATACGAAAGGTCAATGAGATTTTATTGTATTCATGTTATTTATATCGATCGACTCGATATATTAAATATTTATATTATATATATTTATTTTTAATTTGTATTTTTTTGCTAAATGTAACTAAGTATTTTTAATCTATTACTACTTAGCTATATGTGCTGTTAAAAAAAACAAAAAATATATTTATATCACATGTCACAATGGACCTTGTAAAATATTGAAAACATTGGATCCAACTATTTTATAAAATTTTAGGCAAAATTAGTAGTTCTTAGTAGGTACTAGATTATATACTGAAAACAATATTTGAAAAGCTTTAAATGATAGACAGCTTGGCGTCGCAGTGAAAAGTTTAAAACCAATGCGGTTTTTAATAAAATATAAGTGCTGATAATTACAATATATGTTTTATATATAACTTTAAACTATTATTTGCTAATTAAAAAAAATAATAATAATATACAAAATAATACTTTTCTAGAGCCCATATTTATATATATATATATATATATATATATATATATATATATATATATATAAAATAATAGACACTAATTGATGTGCATGAGTGCATCAATAAAAAAAGGACACAGATAATATTTAATTTTTGAAAGTATATATATTAAAGAATATGGCGATATATAATTATGTATATCAAATAAATTCTTTATTTTAAACCCTAAATAAAAAATAAATAGAATTACCTGCTGACACCTCGTAGAGTGCACTAAATAATATAACAACAAAAATATGACTCATTTTCTTTAACATCTTCCTTCAACTAGTCTATTCGATTTGAAAGCTTTTTATCGACTAACATGTAAAAGAACTATAACTCGATTTATATATCATGTTATACACCTATATCCATTCTATAGATTTCATTGCTTCGCCGGATTTGCAGACAGGATCTTGTGTTAAGATACTCCGTTCTCCACTTTTACCTTGTTTTTAGAAACGTTGCGTTTTGAGTTTAAAAACCGTCCGGCTGTCCGTCTGTCTGTCAATAGGTCCGTGAACCGTGATAGACAGTTGAAATTTTTACATAACATAATGCATTTCTCTTGTCACTATAACAAATAACAGAATAAAATAAATATTTAAGGGGGCTCCCATACAACAATGCACGCATTTGGCCGGATTTCCCTTTTTTTGTCGAGTTAGCAGGGGGAAACTACATTAAAGAGAACACATTCTCCACTTGATGTCTATATACCCTTTGCTGTGGCGGCCTATTTTATAAGAATCCACGCATCTGCGTCTTGTCCTTTGGATAGTATTGCTTGGTTTAGGCGTATGTGATTAAAATTACGATAGCTCTATTTTTTTAAGTTTAATATATGGGGTGGTGTAAAATAGACCAGGAGAGAAACAGGTTTCGATTTTCTACAGTTAAAAATAGGCAAGAGCGCTGTACACAGAACGGTGTTTTTGACAGAGCGCTTTTGGAATCTGTTCCACATCCAAATGAGCGGATGTTATAGATATTGCCTTTTGAGTTGTGAAACCTTTGTTTTGTGAAACGCGCTTTACCGGACGGGGTAACGCCAAACGCGGAGGAGCTTAACGCCGGACTTTATCTTTATCTAAAAAAACTGGGGAAATATTAATTTTTAAAAATATCCACTTTACCCCAAGTGGTAATCGAACCCACAACCATCGCGTCTAGTGTCAGCTTATATGATTCTTTGTCATTGAGCTTATGCACGTAGGTATAAGCTTGTTTTGATTGAATTAAAAAAAGGCTAATACAAAAGATCTTATTTAAAGGTTTATCGTTCATCAATGGTTGTATTTATTATAAAAGATGTGAGGTTGAATGCCCTAACATTAGAAGATTAAGATAATTTAGTTTCTGTTTTTCACAAACGACTTCTTTAATAATTATACTGCGTTGATAAGCGTTAGGAAATAACAAGTGATAAGACTCTCTGTTCTGCGTCAGTGCAGGCCCTTATATCTGAATTTTTTTTATTTATTATAGCTTCACGCTGTATCCTGCATATAGCAGGATAAGCAGAGAGAACCTACACATTACGGCCAATTCTGGAGGCATTACGTGTTGAGTGAAGAAACTTACCGCCGCGCTTTGCGTCGTTACCTGAGCAAGAAAATTACCAAAATAAATAACTCATTCCCTCGAGAGGAATCGAGCCCACAAGCTGTCGCGCTTACAGTCGCACGCTTGTGCTCCTGAGCCACGAATGGCGTCATGTTTAATTTTTATTGTCTAGGTAATATGTTACCTAATATGTTTTGTGTTATAGTACCCAGCCGTGATAACTTTGTCATATTTTATATAAATGCCATAAAAGCGTAAATGTGAAATGAGAGCCTACTACAATGTTAAGTAATGCGGCTTTCTCGACTTTACCGACAAAACAATAGAAGGTCTATGTGGGTGTTAAGTTCTGTGTTCGCTCGGAAAAAAATACTCAAAATTTTACTAGACGTTTTTTTCCGTTCCGTCAGCTTTATTATATTTACAAGTTAGTCTACGTTCGGCTTATACTGGTGTGATACATCGAAACGATTAACGTAATGTAATATAATAATAAGTCTTCCTTGACAAACGTATTATCGATTACAAAAATATCTTTTCATTTGGAACCAATAGCTCCTGAGATTAGTGCATTGAACCGAACATTCTCTTTAGCTTTTTAATATTAGTAGAGATATTTGGCTTATAAACATCCTAAAATATAATTTATATTATATTAAATTGTATATTGCTTTGTTTAATTTATATTCTTATACATAATTTTGTTTTTACCTCAAGAAAAAAAAAAAACAAAAAAAAATGTACATATTTATGTTTTTACAAACATATATTCTGTCAGATGTTCAAAATGTCAAAAGCACTAAAAAAGATTAATTAAAAATCAAAAACATTAGATAAATTGATGAGATATCATCAATAAAAATCCATTAAAATACAGATCGAGAGCAGGTGTTTAGAAGAAAGTTCAATAGCCTAACCGTTCCTAAGATTTTGATACCAGTTTTTAGTTTATTATTATTTCTTGTTAGGGCTTGTTGACGTTTTGTTTTGTTTCATTGTTATTATACGTTATATTTATGGTTGTGGCCAACCGCACAGTGGTAAAATGTTTGACTGCAAACCACGATAGTTGTGGATTCGATTCATGGGAATGAATCGATTATTTTCATTACCCCGCTTCGTTAAAAAGTACTAATACGTAGTGTTAAATTTCGCTATTATACAAGCACTTTCCGCAGAGAAAGTACTTGCCACTAAGGTCCAGAGCCTACTCTGCTACTCCTTATGCGAGACACAATGTAAATATGATAAACAAAAACTTGTTAAAAATTATTGACGTATTTAAAAGCTTTTCGTTATATCTTTTTTTATTATTTACACGTATATTTATGGTCCCAACAGTCCCAACAACTGCGTATATGTTAAGGATGATATCACCTGATGTTTTGAAGCCAGAATTTGTATTTTGTAACCGGGTTGTGATGTTGTTTTACATCATAAATTATGTTTTTATATAATTTAATAATAACATTTTCTCATAATACTATGAAGTAAATATTGAAAACAATCATAACACAACTCTTTTAAATAACAAAATAAAATCTCCTTTATATTCTACAATATCTTAGAAATTATAGAATACTAATAGAAATAAATGCTTATATGACTATCACACGTTGTAAGCGTGTGACATAACTCTGACGCAGGAACAATACACTGAATAGCTTACACTGAAACGATTAACGTGCTGTAATATAGCCTATAGACTTAATACATGGATTATCCAAGATTTTTTCAATTCCAATCAGTAGTTCCTGAGATCAGCGCGTTGAACCAAACAAACTCTTCAGATTTATATTACCTATTAGTACTAATATTGAATCCATTACTACAATAAAGCAAAATATTATGATAGTTTCTATGCTAGACGGTCTCTTCCCAAATTAGGTCACCAATTTTTTTCTAAGTCTATTTTGACCTATCGCTGGTCGGTCACGGTCTTTATAAATGTTAATAGATTCTATTCCATTTGTTTTTACTGTAAATGGATTTAATATAATAATTTAAATACCTTTATGTATATATGTATGTATTATTAGGTTGTATAAGTATATAATAATAGGTATAGAATGATCGCCATATAAATTTTTGTTGATGTGAATATCATCGGGGAAACATCTTTTTCCTTGCCATCTGTTCAAAAAGACTCCGGCGTTGCAATTGGGTAAAACTACCGCATCATGAGAATCTTTGTACATAAAAATATTTTTTTTTAGATAATTCAATATGTATAGATACTTAGTGCGTAGTCTAGGTTCCCAGGTTCCCTCGCCTACCTTGCTTGTGCGAGATACAGCGAGAAGCTAAAAAAGATATTATTTTAAATAAAGTTTGCTTAATTTTTTTATTTGTTTATTACAGGAGCGACGAAAGAAATTGGAACCGCTCTCACAAGAGTATGTCTACGACACCGGGCGATAGAGTCGCGGATGAAAACATTTATAAGGTTACCTTTTACTATTAATTGTTTATATACTTTTACTTTAATGTTAGCTTATTTTTGTTTTTTTTTCGTTGTTAGAGGCCATCGTGGCGCAGTGGGTTAGCATTTTAATACAAACGCGACCATTGTGGTTTCGAGGAAATTATTATTTTTAAATAATTTTCATTTTATCGCCCTGGTAGACAAAGAGAGGTATTGGTTTGTGAGAGGTTTCACCACTTAGTACGCAATGTCACGAATTCGGAGTGTCTTAACACTAGATTCCGTCTCCTTATCCTGCTATGCGGGAAAAAGCTAGGAACTGTTGAGTGGGAATCGAACCTACAACCGTTGTGCCCTCTGCTTATTATAGGCATAATAATGTTAACTTGTATGTAAAATACCATTTCAGCACTTTAATGGACCGCCTAGTAACTCCCTTGGCGGATCGCGCTGATGAGTGGCGTAAAGGCTGCAACGGCTCAGGTGCCCTAAGTAGGGAACACGCGAGGGAATGTAAGCGTGCCAGGGCCGAACTAAGGAGGAGGGTACAAGACGCCCAGAGACATGCTAGGAAGGCCAGGCGTGCCACGCCCGATGTTAAACGCCGTGCTGATGTGTGTTTACAAGTAGGTTTTTGAGATATCTTGTTTAATACATAATGTAGGTACCTAATATATATATATATATATATATATATATATATATATATATATATATATATATATACTTATATCTCGAAATTCTCATTTTTTATACTTTAGTCTTAGGTCCATATTTATTTATCGCTCACAACTCTGAGATTGATCGAGAAGACGATCTTGAAATGCCATTTTAATTCATAGATTATACCTAATGTATGAATGAAAACAGCATCTCAAGATCGATCTCAGAGTTGAGAACGGCTTATAAATACGGGCCTTATAATACTTAAATTTATATTTTCATTTCTTCTCTCTGGTGTCGAGACAAAGCGCGGCGTTGAGTTCCGCCACTCAACACATGGGGAACGGTGTGTCTTAACACTAGCTTCCCTTTGCCTATCCTGCTGTGTGCGGGATACAGCGTAAAGCTGATTTTTAAAAAATAAGATAAATATAGGTAATTACACATATGAACTGGTTATTATTATGCCTTTTATAATACAATTTATACGTTTCATCAGTCCTAGAGAATGTATGTACCTATAGTTTAATAAGTTGCCTAAGTTTAATTTTAAAGTAGATTTAATTAAATTCTTGAGTGGCGGTACTAAACGCCGCGCTTTGTCTCATTGCCAGAGCGAGGCAATGAAAATAATGTAAATATGTCATTCCCCTTTAATGGGAATCGAACCCACAAATATCGCGTTTACGGTTTCTAGATATGTATAATTTAAAAGATTTGTTATTTTTTTTTATTTTTCTAAATTCACTCCTTGTAATAGGATGTCCAAGAAAGAAAACAACAGTTGGAGGAAATGGAAGAGAAGGCTGTTAAAGCAGCGCTCATTGAAGAAAGAAATCGTTTCTGTCATTTCGTATCATTACTTAGTCCAGTTGTGGTAAGTATTTTTTTATTAAGAAATTTAATCATACAATAGTTTAAAAATACTTAAAAACATTGTATTTTGACAATTTTTTATGGTTTTTTAAGCCTGTTTTATATTGAATGATTTAAAATTATTTAAGTAAAAAAAAATTAAAAATTAAATCAGCTTCACGCTGTATCCCGTACACAGCAGGGTAGGCAGAGGGAACCTAGTGTTAAGACACTCCGTTCCCCACTTTCTGCCGAATTCTGGAGGCATTGCGTGTTGAGGGGCAGAACTCAACGCCGCGCTTAACCTCGACACCAGAGCGAAGAAATGGAAATATAAATTTAAGTAAATATTTCATCTCCTCGAGTGGGGATCGAACCCACAACCAGTCGATTTTGCAGTCACACCTTGTGGCGCTGCGCCACGACCGGCCGGATTATTTCAGTTGATGTTGAAAATTCCTGTAAAATACCAACATAAAAAAGCTATGTAACAAGTAAATAATTTATATTATATTTGTGATAGTTTTACATACAAATATTTCTTAATGTACTTAGATAAAATTTTATGTCGTTAAAATACGAGGCCGTTGTGGTGAAGCGGGGCACGAGCGTGCGACTTGAGAGAATTAAATATTTAAAATTCTAATTACCTAAAGAATTAAGCGTTGGGAACGGAGTGTCTTAACAGGTTCCCACCAGGATAACAGGTGCCCTCTGCTTACCTTGCGAAGTACGGGATAAAGCGTGAAGCTAAAAAAGAATAACAAATAGGTTGAAGTGAAGAACGCAGTGTTTTACCACTCTCAGCCATAAATAACCACATCTTAGTGTGCCTATGATATGTTTGTTTTGCAACTAATGCCATATGAAAATATAAATTTCCTCAAAACGAAATTTCTATATACTTATTTAGAAAATGTATAAAATTTTGAACGTAACCGGATTTGAACCCGCGCTATTTGCAAATCGTCCAATAGGTGCGGGTCCAGCTATGTTCAAATATTTTTATTCGTCTCCTAAATAAATATTTTTCTTTATTAAGTGTGAAATAATACTTTAAAAAATTAAATATATATATATATNCGGGTTCTTCCACTATTATTTCTGTTATTTGAATGGCTGGTTTAGAAGCTGGTATTTCAGCTGTAAGTTTTAAATAAAATTAATATTACTGTAAATATGTAAGACATTAGAAATAAAAAATATTAATATATATATATATATATATATATATATATATAATATATTATATTTACAGGAAAGTGAAGTAGCAATGTTAGCCGAAGTAGGTCATCTGCAAGAAGGTACGGAACAATTGTCAAGACAGACGTCAGAGCCGAGGAGCTTGCCAGCTGCCAGTCTACAGGTTTGTATAGAAACGGTTATATATTTTAATATAGTTTTTACTCGCGACTTTCACCGCATGATAAAATGGAAATGAC
This sequence comes from Heliconius hermathena, assembly GCA_013403705.1. Classification (NCBI taxonomy): domain Eukaryota; kingdom Metazoa; phylum Arthropoda; class Insecta; order Lepidoptera; family Nymphalidae; genus Heliconius; species Heliconius hermathena. The sequence goes on from JAAIXJ010000069.1 coordinate 868,983, forward strand.
TGTTTGTTCTACTCATGACTTATTTTAACTACTTGAAATTGAAAAAATCTTTTGATTATTAATAATTATATATAAACCAAATATCGAGGAGGATATAGAGTGTTCATTATTATTTAACCCATTTTATCTGCGGTCAGAGTTATTTCGGGCAAATGAAAAACGAAATTAATTGTATTTTCCCGGTTTGGATTACAAATTTGTTGCTATGTGACTGTTTATGCAAAAGTTAAATGTTTAGTTACTACATTTTTTTATAAAAAAAATAAATAAAAAAAGATAAAACCAGCTTCACGCTGTATCTTGCATGCAGCAGGGTAGGCAGAGGGAACCTAGTGTTTGTTTTTTTTGGCACCTTGTTCCCCATTTTCCGCCGAATCCTGGAGGCTATATAAATATATACGGAAAATATAGGCGATATAAATATATAAGGAAAATATAAAGGAGGGGGAAAAATATGTGATTTCCTAACCTAGTATTTAGATATGTTATTTTGTCGCCTATATACTTAGAATTTATATAGCTAGGATAGGTGTACGAGTATAATATTAAATATAGGCGATTAATCCGGTTTAAGGGTTTTATTTAATTAATAAAAACATGTTGTAATTGACCTTTCTTTCTTAATTTCAGGTTATTTGCGATATAAAATCGTGCTACAGCGGCTGGGAGGCCGGTTCTGCCCCACATTCTCCTTCAGCGTCGTCTCGTCTCGGCAGTAGGAAATCTTCTCTTACTTCAATTTCTTCTTTGACCAGCCAGTGTTCTGATCAACATGGTAAGTTTTATTATTTATTTATATATTATTAGATAAACACTTAACACTTTTTCAAACTTTCTTATTAGCAAATCTGTAGGGAGCCTTAAGAATAAAATGGAAAGAAACTTAATAGATATAAAAACAATATATAGAAAAAGGCAGTCCTATGACCTAGCAGCTATATAAAATTCCGCATATAGCAATAGGCAGATGGAACCGTGTCATAAGACATTGTGTTCCTTACTTTCCGCTCAATTCTAATATGGGTTCTCTGTTCATTATTATACAAAGTGGGGCGTTGAGATCCGCCACTTACTATGTAATATTGCATAGTAAGTGGCGGATCTCAACGCCCCACTTTGTCCTATAATGAACAGAGAACCCACATACAATAACAGAGAAAGTAAACTATAAATTTTTCCGAATGGAGATCAAACCAACAATTTTGTGTGAATAACTTTTTCCAGGTGTTTCCGGATCAACAGTGAGTTGTTCCACACCCATATCGAGCGCGTCGTCCGGTGCCACGCCCGCACCTGCGCCTGACTCGCTGCGTGGACTGTCGCAGGTAAGGGAGCTAGAGGGGGACGACGGTGGTTTTTTTTATTTGATTTCTTAATTATGTTATATTTGTTAGATTTTTTGTTTTATTTATTTTTTTGGTGTTTTTTTTTTATTTTCATTTCCTTTTTTTTAATTATTATTTTCAATAGTCGGCGCGCATAGCGAGCGTGTGCAGCGGTGATTCGGGATTTCGCTCTCAAGACGCGCTCCAACGGCCGTCTCTCTATAATGATAATGTAATTTTTTTATTATTCACTTTTTTTATTTGAAGTTATTTTTTCTCTAATAAGTTTTTTAATGTTGGTAGTCCAACGTGCAGTTAGAAAACCTAGTGTTAAGACACTACGTTTTCTACAATACCGTCGACGATTCGTGGCCGTGGCTCTGAAGTTAGGCATTTTGAATATTTGGAAGTATGAAAAGTTTTAAAAGTATATTTGCGCACCCATCTACAGTTAACTTCATAGCGGCCACAACTTGTAGACCGTACTGTAGCTAATTACTATTTTGTTTTATAATTTTAGGCGTCAGATAATCAAAGTGTTAGTAGCGAATGTGTGACGCCTTCCAAAACTATTGAAGATGAAATAAATGAAGATAACGATGTTATGTCGACTGTCGGTAAGTAATATATAATAAGAATGTTTATAAATTTTATTATTATTATTATGCTGTATCGCGTGTAGAATAGTTCAGAAAGAGGAACCCAAAGTTAAGACTTCCTTGATCTCCACTTCTCGCGCTTATTTTCGAGATATTTCGTGTTGAAATCGGAGCACCGTGTTTCGTTTTGTTACCAGAGCTATGAAATGAAAATAATTAATTCCCTAGAGTGGGAATAGAACCAAAAATCATACGTCGTGTTTTCGCTGTGCCGCTGCGCCAAGATGGCTTCATCTGAAATTTTAATATGGAATTTCTTATGTCTGTGTTTTTTTAATATTCCAATGTTTTACTTCAGCTTCAGCTACATGGCCAGATTTAAAAGATACGGCGCAATTTGAACGAGCAGCCTCGGCTATAATGGGGGGAAGGCCCCACACTATATCAGCGGGTTAGTGTTTGTGTTTTTTTTTAGTTTCACATTGTATCCCGCATATAGCAACGTAGGCAGAGAGAACCTAGTGTTGAGACACTCCGTTCCCCACGCACTGTTCATTTTTCAAGATATTGCGTGTTCAGTGGCAAAACTCAACATCTAGCTTGGTTTTTTACTAGACTCCAGAGTGAGGAAATGAAATCAGCTCATTTCTCCAAGTGGGAATCGGATAGTTACGTTTACAGTCTACTGCTTTAAAGTTGAACTTTCTTAATGGGTAGATTCTCTCCGCCAATCCCCCAACCCACATATAAAAATATTTTCTATTATTATAATTTTTTCTTATCCTATATATAGGAACAGAACGTGGCCACCCTCGTCCAGCTCTCAGCGTCAATACGTTCACAGAAAGTACTAGAGAAACTATTTACGCCAGGCCCCCTTTGCCTACGGTAAGATTGTATTTAACACCCTTTTATCCCGCATATAGCAAGGTAGTCTGAGGGAACCTGGGAATCTCATGTTAAAACAAACGCTCCCACGGATAGCCGAATTCTTCAGGCATTTCGTGTTAATAGGCGGAACACAACCGTTACCAGAGCGAGAAAATGAAAATATTAAATAATTCATTCCCACGAGTGGGAAGCGAACCCACAACCTGTTGCGCTTAAAGTCGCACAAATAATCTCTCCGAATACACTTACAGTGTATACGGAAAGATTATTTGCAAACTTTGATTGGGACTTCTGAAATATTTTAAAAAAATATTGCATCTAATTAAATAAGACAAAAAATTATATTATATGAACATAATAAATTGCAATGATAATGTGTTTTTTTCACTAAGTTGAAGAAGTATTTCTGTTTAAATTCCCCTTTTCTTTATATCAAAATACCTATTATATGTAAATAATAAAATTACATTTCTCATACAGAGATGTTCATCACTAGAAAGACCTTCGGTCCCAGCGAAGACCAACGCAAACACAGCCAATATGGAGTTTAAAGCTAATAAGCCGTCGTCTCTACCACCACATCTTGCTAAAGGTATGTTTAAGTTTTATAATGTCTTAAAAATTGGGCGAGAATTGGGAAACGGAGGGTCTGCACATTAGTTTCCTTCGGTCTACCCTGCCATATACGTTAAGCTAAATAAAAAATATAAAAATATTTTTATTTACTAACTTTATTATGATTTATTAATTTATTTACGACTGAGGCCAGTCATGGCGCAGAGGCAGAAAGTATGTGTGTGTGATTGTAAACGCAACTAGTTGTGGGTCCTATCCTCACTCGAAAAAAATAAATATTTATTTATATTTATATTTCCATTTCTTTGCTCTGGAGTCCAGGTTGCGCGGCGTTGTCTCATCAATCTACACGCAATGACTCCAAAATTCGGCGGAAAGTGGGGACGAAGTGTCTTAATACTTGGTTCCCTCTGCCTACTCTCCTGTGTGCGGTATAGAGCGGGAAGCTGGTTTTTTATTAATGTATTTACTTTGTCATACAGAAGTGCCGCAAGCCTTATACGTGAATATGTCAGAATTAGCGACATTGGCCGCATCGAGAGCTCAACAACATAATGCCGAATTTCCGCATCAAGAAAAGGTAAGAAATATTTATGTTGTATGTTGCTTCAATTATTAGTTAATTTTCAGGTCCATTTTTGTAATATAGTCAATAAGTGGATTGTCCAAAGTAAAAATTATATTTAAAGTCGAACCAATACTTCCTGAGATTAGTACACTCTACCAAACGAACTAACTAGGCTTTATATTCTTATCATACACGCTCTATCTTTTTCAATGTTTTAACTGTTGGATGGAGGAAGCTGAGTAAATTTTTTATATATATATATTCTTTATTGCACTTTAAAATACATAGGTAATACAATTAAAAAAATATTAGTTAGCAATGGTGGGCTTATTTCTAAAAGAAATCTCTTCCAGCCAACCAATGGAAGTGGATATGATTGTCAAACAGCGGGAAGAGAATACAGTGCAGTTTACAAACAGAGAGGGAAGTAAATAAATAAAAAAAAATAATAATAAGAAGACACATAATATCCAAATACATAAATAGCTACATATACAATGAAACATATAAATACAAACACATATATACATATACTAAAATTAATAAATAAAAATATAATAATAATTAAAAATAGCAAATACATACATACATACATAAATTTATAATTATAAATAAGTACATATAAATAATACACATATACATATATATATATACATACAAATACGTGATGTGCGGTGGTTTTACTCACAAACAAAAAAGTGTCTGAAAACAGTAAGTTAATTGTCCACAGTACCGAGTAAATGTCTTTTCAATTGGGATTTAAAGGACATTAACGAAGGACTTCTTTGGATGGGGATAGGGAGATGGTTCCAAAGTGATGCAGCGTACACAGTGAAGGATTTCTGCAGGAATTTGGTATTGCTCATAGGTATGTCGAGCGCCGGAACGACGCACGACCGCCTAGAGCGTGAGGGACGAGGGAGAACGTTGAAGCGGGAACGTAGGTAAGCAGGAAAATTGTGGTAATTAAGGATCTTGAAAAGAAATGTAAGGATGTGCATATCACGGCGAAGACGAATTGGGAGCCAATTGAGCTGAGCACGAAATTGAGAAACGTGGTCATACTTACGTAGATCGAAAATAAAGCGTATGGCGAGATTTTGAAGGCGCTCTAATTTGTTAAGTAGCTCCTCGGTCGCATCCAAATAGCATACGTCAGCGTAGTCGAGAATTGGAAGGAGAAGACATTGCGCTAGCATAATTTTGGTTTTGCGAGGGAGGAAGTATTGGAGACGCCTAAGGGAATGGAAGGAGAAATGCATGCGCTTGCTGATTGCATTAATATGCGGTGCCCAAGACATGTTACAATCTATTATAAGTCCCAAATTCCTGACTTCGCTACAATACGGAATAGGCACTCCAGAGTAGCGTATCGCAGGCACAGAATCCCAGTTAATTTTATTTCTAAGCCTATTGCTGCCTATAATAATAGTTTGTGATTTCTTAGGGTTGATTAATAGACCAAAAGATTCAGCCCACGATTGTATTGCATCCAGATCGCTATTTAAGCTTTCAATGGTTGCAGACAATTCATTTAAATAACTGTGACGGTAAAGCTGCAAATCATCCGCATACAGGTGAAAGGGAGAAGTAATGATTCTAGAAATATTATTAATAAAAACAGAGAAGAGAAGTGGAGAAAGAACGCCGCCTTGAGGAACGCCAGCAGTGAGTTCAAGCCAAGTCGATGTCGTATCGTTTACTTTCACACATTGCCGGCGGCCGAAGAGATAGGAGCGGAACCAATTTATGGCTGCAGTAGAGATATTGACTGCTCGAAGAGTGCCAAGAAGTATGTCAAGGTCAACAGAGTTAAAAGCACTGCTGAAATCCAGTAAGACCATAACAGTAAGCTTGGTGTTGTCCATAGCGCACCGTATGTCCTCCGTAATATTCAGCAGTGCTCCAACTGTGCTGTGGAAGGGACGGAAACCGGACTGGAAAGGACAAAGTAGATTGTTGGTTGAGAGAAAGGAGTAAAGCTGGTCATTGACTAAAGATTCGAGGACCTTGGATAGAACAGGGAGGATAGATATAGGACGGTAATCAGTTACATTGGAAGGATTTGATGTTTTGGGTAATGGAATGACATGAGCATTCTTCCACTGTGAAGGAAAGACATTACTTGACAGTGAAAAGTTTATAATGTGGGTGAGCACTGGTGCAATGCTTTCCAACACGGGAAGAATCATCTCAAGGCTGAGATTATCAATTCCAAAGGCTTTAGTGGAGATGGAGCTAACACACTTCTTGACATCATCCTCTGATACAGCTTTAAAAGAAAAGGGAATGGAGTCTGGTAGGTCAATATGGGACAACAAAGTAAGTGTTTCAGATTTTACTATTGGATTTATATTCAATGGTGGAGTAGTGAAAGAAAAATTAAGAGCATTAGGATCCACTGAAACTTGACGAGTTTCAGTGGTTTTGCCTACACCAAACGACTCCAAGAATCTCCAAACTTGTGCCTGACTAAGATTCTGAATGGTTTTGTGGAAGTAGCGACGCTTAGCATCCCTTTAAAAGGTCCTGAAGGACATTTTTTATGAAAAAGATTTTTTATAATAATAGTTTACATATATTTTCTTAGTAAGGAGAACGCTCGTTCTCTTTATTATATTTTAATGCTAACTTAGGAAATATATGTGAAAATAAAAAAATAAAAAAATATTATATATTTCCTAAGTAAGTAATAAAATAAGGAGAACGCTGAATTGTATTTATTATTACTAATTTGAATTGCATATCCTTATATTTAATTTTAAAAAACGTATATTTTGAAAATCAAATAAAAATATAAATTTGTTACAATAAAATTTTATTATCTAAAAAATACATTTTTAAAAAAAGCATTTCATTTATTAATCGACACTCATTACTTAAGATATTGTTTTTAACACATTAAAATAATTTTACTATGGCTTATATCTGTATATTAAAAATTTTGTAGGGATGAATGACAGCTTCTGGCTGTAAACGCAATGTTGTGGATTCAATCCTTACTCGGGGGAATGAATATTGGTTATTATTAAAATATATTAATTTCTCCACTTTAGTATACAATTCGCGGCGTCAGAATGTAAGTTGCGAAAAAAATGATGTTTAAATTTATTATTTAACCTTATCAATATAGCTTTATAGTGTTGAGTAGTTTATAGGGATGTATCACTTCTTTTTCTTCCAAACAAATACATATATGTAGGAGACAGTCAATAGTATGGACGCTCAACTAAACTCGAGACGAAATATACGGTAGGTGACAGCACTAGTTAGAGGGTAGGTATTGTGTCGACGGTACACTTTTGCTCCAGAGCCCGCCGTGGTAACATCTTCGTGCCATAAACTACAATATTGTTTCGTTAATTCAATTTTAATAATGGACCCACATAATATCCGAGGGTAGTCCTAATCCTGCAGTTTCTCAGATATATATTATATTTTATGTTCCATTCCTCCAGGTACATATATTGCATTCTGTTTTGTAAATATACAAAAATTTGAAAATTAAATGCATGATCTATTACTAACTGCATTACATTCTAATATATGTATGTATTATTTTAAATTTTTATTCTATATTAAACTTTCTCATGTTAGTTTGTTTGTCCAAATAGTATGATGGTTTTTCTCGCTTATGTCGTGTGGTTCTGAAATTAATTTTAATTATTATTTATTAGATTACTATTTTTCTTTAATTTGATGTATAAGAGAAACAGAGGTTTCCTTTGATTTATATAAGTTGGAAAACTCTCAATGGTTGAAATTTTAACTCATAGTAAATAGTAACTTATAGTTGATATTACTCGTCGTTTTGTTTTGTTTCTTATTTATGTGTCGTGTTGTAAATAGTGAGATATGTTTGTAATATATCTATGGAAAAAATCTACTTCCATTTATTTATCATAATACTATGCATCAGTTTCACGCTGTATTCCGCACATAGCAGGCACAAGGAACCTAGAAACCTAATACTAAGACACTCCGTCCCATTTTTCGCCGAAAAATGTAGGGGTGGGAGCCAGGAAGGAAGATTAGAAGAAAAGAATATAATATGTACCTACTTACATTTTATCCCAATTAAATTTAGCTGCTAACGATTCAGATAATTGACCTTCCTTCAACTGTTTCTTTACAACTCTTTCAACGAGACGTAGCGATGTGAATATGTTTTGTACGTTCGAAGGTTGACGAGCTCTTGATGTGGTCTTTGAAATATATTTCATTGAATTAATATTGTGAAGTCATTGTGATGTAGTAGGTACTAGTTATTATATATACCTAATTATAGTTTATAATTTTCACATAACTGTAAGCAGTGGGAACTCAGTGTAAAACACTCCGTTTTCCACCCACCGCCAAATTTTCCAAGTATTGATATGAAAGAAAAACTTGTGTCTGAATCTTAAATACCTATCATTTAATACTCCTCATTCATTTAAAACTTTTAAAAAAGTAAAAAAAAAATCAATTAGATTATTTAACTTTGAAATTTTTGTCGCTCATAAAATCAAAAAGATTTTGTTTAGGGATTGTATACTGGACAGTACCTTTCAGTAGACCTTTTACTATTTAGTTAAAATGAAACTAACCATAATTTCAACTGCATCGAAAAGTTTACTCATCTCTTTTTTCTCGCGTTCACTCATTCTCTTGTCCTGCCAGTCGAATATTCCACTCTCTTTTAATTTCCTCTTGATATTGTCTATCGTTATTGGCATACTTTGATCGAGGATTTCGCCAGATTTGTATACAGCCTTCGCATTTTCTGATTCGTGTGGACTATTAATTATAAAATATATATAATTTTATTTAGTTTCATGCGATATCCCATATAAGTATGACGGGTAGGCAAAGGGAACTTAGTGTGCAAAAATTCCGTTTCAATTTCCGAGACATTGCGTGTTAGGTAGCGGAACTCAACGCCGCGCTTAAGTCTGTTACCAGACTAAGGAAGTGGAAATCGAGCCCACGACCGTCGTTTACAGTCAGACGGCCTTATCTTAATGAATTACCTACAATATAATTAATGCACTCAGAGATCATAATTAGTATTAGTTAACATTAAAGAGATGTTAATTTCCATATAGATTAAAAATGTTTTATCGACTTCTATCGATATATTATAATACGTAGTGTAATTAAAGCACTGTTTAGTAGTGTCTCTAAGTGCTATTAAAAAATATGTTAGTCATATTGCTGTTTTAATATCATCATGTTATTCGTCATCGTTATTACTTTTTATTTAATTAATAAAAATATACCTACTATATAATAAAATATTATACTTTGGCGAATTATTATTTGAGGCCAGTCGTGGCGCAGCGGCACAAAGCGTGACTGTAAAATCGACTGGTTGTGGGTTCGATCTCCACTCGAGGAAATGAAATATTTATTTATATTTATATTTTTGTTTCTTCGCTCTGGTGTCGAGTCAAAGCGCGGCGTTGAGCTCCGCCACTTAACACGCAATGCCTCCAGAACTCGGTGGAGTGTCTCTGCCTACCATGGTGTGTGAGGGATACAGCGTGAAGCTGTTTTGAATTTGATTTTGAATTATTATTTTAGAATAATTAGTTATCATTAACTAATTATTCTAAAATAATAATTCAAAATTAAATTCAAACATTAATGATCATATTGTTAAATTTGTGCATGTTATACATTATATTTTTTTTTATTTTCCATAGCGGAAAATTAATTTAGGAATACATATGTATACACCCACGATGCCATTGTAGCGTTTCACATCGCGTTGTAGTTTTAATTTTAAGCTTTAAGTCAAAAAAGTAAATAACTTACCATCCTAAAGTAGTATACAATACCGCGACTCTGAAAATAAAATACATCCAATATTAATCCAAAAAATTTAAAAAATCATATCTAGATGTTTATTTGTATCACATGTTTTGTTCAGGTTTCGTTGAACAACGTAATTGTAGTCATTTTGTTGGTAATAGCAACTACTGTTGACGTTAGTCTAGAGTATCTATAAGAGTAGGTACTGTCTAATATCAACAATAGATTTGAAAAGCAGTCAGAAAATATAAACAAAATTTAAATATTCGTTTTAAAACTCAAAATGTGCTCAAATACTTATCCCATTTTTAGCGAAGTAGGCAAAAGGAACGTAATAGTAATTTACTCTGTTCTCTACTTTCGACAGGCGAAACACTTATATTTGAACTCACAACCATCACATTCAGTAAAACAGTTATTAACTTTGCTTTTCAATATAAATTATTATTATTAACCTATATACTGAATAAGTTAATTATTATGAGTTTCTAATATTAAAAACTATATATGTATATGTTACCAGTAATATGTATAATTCAGGTATTCTGTACAATATCTAGGTGTTGTATAAAGTACTTCCAGACGACGTATCAAATATTATGATTGTTATTGTCCATTGCATACTTTACCTAGTTAATTGGGTTAGTTATTTTTGAGTAAAATAATCTAATGAGCACTAAAAAAAATAATATAAAAATTGGTCGTGGCGGTGGCGTTGGTACATAAATACCAATAAAAATCTGTATATAATAAATTGTATTTCTTACATTACCAACACGTTTTAGCGTTTCTATACAATACCTGGATATTGAGTAATTGCCGGTAAAATATGTAAATATTAATAGTAAAATTTTTATTTATTTGTACACGTTAATTAAAATCGACGAACATATATAAGTACATACAAAAGCATATATATATACGTTTTTTATTACCTACTGTATAAATATTAAAAGCATTCGTAAAATTCTTAATGCCTTTTAGCTATTATTGATTAATTTTTTATGACAATGACTGTACTTGTACTATATTATGCAAAGTACATTTTGTTAGTTATAAGAATTCAATATATGATGTATATATTATATTATCTATAATAAATACTTCTTAAATCAAATCTATTGCATTAAAATAGTATTTTTTTTACACAATGATGCTGAACCACTACAAAGAGAATAAATACTTTGAAAAAAATACTAACAATAAATATTATATAGTGGGATTTGAACCCACACATATTGAAATGTTTTTTTATTGTTTGAAATTTATATGCGTTAAAATTTTATTATTAAGCGAAAAATGGTTGTACAATTGACATTTCAAAATGGTGCATTTTGTAGTTTTACAAAAAATTATCTTCAAATTATTAATTTATAAATGTTAATTTTATACTTACAAGATAATCTACACATTGTCACATTGGCTTATATCTCATAACAGAATTATTTTATATTTATTTAATTTAGTACATGTAATAATCCTTAATATTCAAATAATAATTTAGCAAAATTAAAATCAGACCGCACAGGCCCGCAGCCCGCAGGGTAGGCAGAGGGAACCTAGTGTTAAGACACTCCGTTCCCCACTTTCTGCCGAATTCTGGAGGAATTGCGTGTTGAGTGGCAGAACTCAACGCCGCGCTTTGCCTCGACACCAGAGCGAAATATAAATTTAAGTAAATATTTCATCTCCTCGAGTGGGGATCGGACCCACAACCAGTCGGTTTTACAGTCACACTTTGTGCCGCTGCGCCACGACTGGTCTCTGAATATATAAATGTAAATAAATATTTCATATCTTCGAGTGGGAATCGAACCCACAACCAGTCGAATTTACAGTCACACTGTGTGCCCCTGCGCCACTACTGGCCATTTAGCAAAATATATAAGAAATTTGTTGATAAAAAAGTATACACAACACAGATTTGAACCTGTGACACTTATATGTCTAGTCCTAAGTAAAAAATCATTATTTAAATCTATCTAACATAGAGAAAGAAAATAAATTGAATTCACTTACAAAATATGTAATATCGCAATTTTATTACTGTACATATTAACGCATTGGCGTGTAGAGTTTGGTCGAGCGACTGAGGCGCATTCGACGCGGGTTGTAAACTTCGCGGTTATATTGCGTTCCATTCAGTTATGGCGTATACTTGATTTGTGCAGCTTGGTCCTTGTGTGCTTTCATTTATTTTCTTTTCTTTTTTTCAGCTTCACGCTCTATCCCGCACTTAGCAGGGTAGGCAGAGGGAATCTAGTGTTAAAACACTCCTCTCTACACTTATAATATCAAACATTTCATTTTCTCGAGTAGGAATCGAGCCCCCGACCTATCGCGTTTACAGTCCAGCGCCACGTTTGTGTATTGGCCTCATTTATTTACATAATTTATTTTCTTTTTTTAGTATTTTTGAATTATAGTAATAATTAAAATAAACTATTTATAGTGCACGACGTGACGAAACAGTTTTTATTTTCATATTTGACGTTTATATTTATTTAAACACAAAAGTAGATACGATTTTTCTTTAACCGTAATAAAATTTACAGCAATAAAATTTGAAGGTTTATTTTAAATAAAATTGAAGTTATTGTATCACAGTGCTATATCCTCCATCCTCTGCCTATCTTGCAACACATGGATTAAAAAAAACTCATATTTAGCAATTCATTTTATTTTAAGAAATTTAAAACTTAAATTATTAAGTATTCAATCCAATAATTTGCTTGATTCAAAAAGTTTTCTTAACTTTTTTATTAAAAACAAATATCTTCTTGTAAATTTCAATTGAGTATCAAAAGGTGTCATTTCAGCTACATCACTTCCGAAGTACGGAAAACCCATTGTTCTGGGCATCAGAGAAAACTAAAATATAAACATGTATTATAGTTAAGCCTGTGCAATTTATATTCGGTTCACATAACAAGTGGTTGTTATATTATTGTAATTATTTTAATCATTATTATTATTATATAAGATAGGTACATATATGTCGAAATTTGTTATTTAAATATTTCTTAAGTTATTAAAAATGACTTATTACACTTCATGTGTTGGAGACGGAGGTAATCTACACGTTCCTTTGGACTTTTACTTTTTAGTGTTAAATTTTTAATACTAATTTTAACTTTTGTTCTTTTGGACTTAAAAAATCTATTTCGAAAACGAAAAGGTCGTAATCACCTTCAAAAATTATGCTGAAAATACGTTTTTTTACACTGTTGATATCAGTTTTGTATGAGTTTTTTTTTCTACATCGAATCATCTGAGTCTCGTAGCTCTATGGTGAGAAAGAGCGGTTTTAGATTTTTTAGCTACGATCTTCTGTCTGATATTTAGTATTATTTAGTAAGATATCATCGTGTTTTCAAGTTATATTCAACGCTAATTTTATTGTTCCAGTTAAAAAATTATAACATAGAACTGTAATTTTTATCATAACATAAAACTGAAAAAAATGACGACTTACATTATTGCCATTAAGCCAAGTGAACATAAAGTACTCTTGAGCGTGTCCTTAGTTTCTTAAAGAATTTCGATATAAAAAAAATGCTTAAAATTGCTTAAAACTTAAGAGATTTAAATTATTGTGGCTATATTGCTAGTTTTTGTTTTTGCACTATGACATTAATTTGTTATGATTTTTAGTCATGTTACACATATAATTTACTTTACGCATTTTATGAAAATCGTGCATATCGCGACGAGATAACTTAACGCGATAGCTTTTCTAATTTGAAGTTATTGTATTCTAATTATAGATGTTTCCCCAGTTGGCTATGACAAAGTGCAGCGTTTAATTGTGCTGCCCAATATATAATATCTCTAAAAAACACAATTAGAATATATGTATGTGTTTTTAATGTACTCCAAAATTGTATTTTGGTTTCTTTTTAAACATGCTTTTGTTACCTTCACCTTTATCTATTAATGTAAAATCAATTTCCCCATGCTATTTACATGTACATACATGCTATTTCTGATGCACTTAAAAATTTTATATACCTACCGAAATCTGATGACAATATTTTTATAAAAATGTACATGATATCTGTGCCAGGATAAGACGTCGTGGTGCAGCAGGGAACAGCGTACTAATTCTAAACGTCATTGATTGGGGGTTTTATTTCCACGGATTGAAATTATTTACTTTCTCTCTGGTATTAAGACAAGCGGAGGCGTTCTAACTCTTGCTAATTGGATGGTGCGTGGGGAACGGAGTGTATCAACACTAGGTTCTCTCTGCTCACCCTGCTGGAGTATCTCAGCGTGAAGCTAAAACTCAAATTGTTTATTTTTCAGGTTTGTTCAGAAAGCAGTGCAAGCGAATCCTCGCTAGAATCTTCAAGTGGTTACGGAAGTCAAGGCGCCTTCGCTAACGAGGACCACGCACATCCGCATTTGGTGCAGCACCCTGATGGTAAGAAATATGTAGTTTGTTAGAAATTGTTTATTGTGTGTTTGTTTGTTTTTGAGGCTATTTGTTTTTATTGATTTTTTTATATCTTTGTTTATTTTTTTTCCCTTAAATCAATTTTAATAGGAGAATTTGGGATATCCATTTTCTACTAGATGCTGTACGAGTATGAATCTGGTGGTAATGTAATCACGTAGATACAGATAATATATATCTGCAAAGTTATTGATTAAATTGCTATGTAAAAATTACACGAAACTTCTTACAATGTTTTCTATATTATATCACTTTTATAGTATTCATAATGCATATCCCAAACAAAACATCTCTTATATTTATTTTTTAAATTTTTTTATACCTGATTTTCTTATTTTATATGTTTTGCTAAGTTGTTTTTTGGCTTGCATGCTATTTATTTATAAACCAGTGGAATCTGAGATCGTGACATTACGAAGAGATGATTCGATAGCCACCGCTCGAGAGAACTTCTCAATATCGCTCGGTAGTTTAGAAGAAGCTGTCAGATCTCTAGACGAAGCTATAGAATCGCCGACGTTTGCCACAATCGGGAAGAAACCTGCTATCCCCAAGAAGCGACCGGTTTCCATGTCAGGTTGGTAGAATGTGATTGATTGTAGTATTTTGTTTATATTTTGTATATAATGCCATATTTTAGTCTGTTTTATTAATCTTATATTTAATTATTAATCTATTATATATGAATTATATTTGTTTTTTTTTCTGTCACGTTCTAAATTTTTTAATAATAACAGGACAGGCAGTTAAAAAAAGTTATTTATATAAGCTTATATAAGCTTATTTATATAAGCTTATATTTCAAAATATTACAGTGATTTATGACTATTATCATGATTATTTTTATACTCCAGCGTCAGTCTGGTCGCGACGTGGTTCTTCAAGCTCAGTGGGTAAGCCCCCGCCGCCTGTGAGACGCTCGTCGTCGATATCCCGACCGCAGAGACCGCCGTACCATCAGGTAACCAGTTCGAATTACGTTTGTTTTAAATATTTTTTATTTTTCATGGTACAATACCATTTTCCATGAGAGCGATTTATTGTTGATTTTTTATCTATAATAAATGAGTAAATTAAATTTTTTTAATATAATATATTTAAGGAAAATATTGATATTTAATTTTTTGTAAGAACGATGTGTTCAATATTACAAATATCAGCTTCACGCTGTATCCCGGACACAGCAGGGTAGGCAGAGGGAATCTAGTGTTAAGACACTCCGTTCCCCACTTTCTGCCGAATTCTGGAGGCATTGCGTGTTGAGTGGCAGAACTCAAGGCCGCGCTTAACCTCGACACCAAAGCGAAGAAATGGAAATATAAATTTAAGTAAACATTTCATCTCCTCGAGTGAAATCCTCAAATACAAATATGAATTATTAATATTTTTTGAACGTGATCCAATGTAAATTTAACTGTTTTAAAATACCCTACCTTTACTTGTTATTATAAAAAAAATACGATTAACGATTTATTCGCTTATAACTATAATATTGACAAATACAAATTATAAACATTTTTAAACATATAAATTTAATTGTTGTATTTTACAACTTTTGAAAGGCAAGACTGTGTTTTAAAAATCTTAAATTTTTTTTGTATCACATATATAATTGCCTATAATAGAGAGCAGACAAACCAATAGACGGACTAGGTTTAGCTTACCAAAGTTGTTAAATTTTCTATAATAAAAGAACCATAAAAAGACTGTCAAATCCTTCAAAATGAAATATCTTTTACAGAACGTTCAAAGCCCTCCCGTAACGACCGATGCTGATAACCTGCCGCCGCCGCCCGCGTTCCTCCTACAGCCGGAAAATGAAACTAATTCAGGTAATATATACTATTTTTAGTATCTTAATTTGACCTGATTTGATGTGACTAAACACTACGGCGATAGTTTATTTAAGACGGCATCGTATATTATAGAAAATATTATAATAGTAGCTTTTTTAAATTACCCCACGCGGTAATTGAACTTCAGAAGTCCTATAGGGACTGGAAGGTGCCAAATGCACTGTTTTTTTACGTCTTGCTTAGTAGCTTATATTTTTTTTCAGTTCAAGGAATAAACGTAGCGGAAACAGTAAAACAACTAACTGAATTAAAACACATGCCTGCCTCACCCGGCCTCGTCCGTCGAATGCAAAATCAAAATCCAAGCCAAAATCAAAATCTAAACCAAAATACAAATCAAAATAATCAAAATCTTAACCAATTGAGTACATTCCAACAAGCGAAAAGTAATTTTTCATCAACAACAAGTTTAAACAACTCGGGAAGTTTAAACCCTATATATGGACAAACAAATAAATACAATGTTTACGTAGAAAATTCTATGTTCGTGAGAAAGAACAGCTTGAACAGTTCGAATAATGATTTGTATGGAAGTAACTCTGGTAAGTCAACATTTTAATTAATTGTTACTGTTTATTAACTGGCATATAACTAAAACCGTCGTGAGCACAAAGCTGTGACTATTAACGCGACGGTTGTGGGTTCGATTCTCACTCGAGGAAACGAAATATTTAATTATTTCATTTCTGCGCTCCTGTCGGTTGCATCGTTGAATTCCGCCATACAACACGCAAGGCCTCCAGAATTCGTCGGACAGTGAATAACGAAGTGTCATGACAAGGTTCTCTCTGCCTTCTCTGCTCTATGCGGAAAACTATGTTTATTAGCTTATATCTAAAATAAACAGCAATTTATTGATGGCAATTTTTTTCCAATTAGGAAGTATATACGGTGAAACAAAGGGGTCACCACATGGCTCGACACCATCGACCCCAAGTTATGGAGAAACTACGACTTTCTCTAGTTTTGGCCCTCGAGTTAATAGCGATTCTCATTATGGACAGACAGGTGAGAGATTTTTATGTATATAGGATGTAACCTGATCGACAGATCAACGGTGGTCTATCAGTAGACGACTTATCGTATCTATTCATTTCATTTACATATTTAGTGATTTTGACTGCTAAATGAGGTCAGTCGTGGCGCAGGGGCAGAGAGTGTGACTGTAAAACCGACTGGTTGTGGGTTCGATCCCCACTCGAAGAGATAAAATATTTACTTACATTTATATTTTCATTTCTTCGCTCTGGTGGTTTTTATTAATAACTTAAATATTCGAACAGCGCTTGTACAGTGCAAATATTTTGATATTAAGTGCACAGAGAGCGCATACACTAGTACTGGTGCCTTTTTATATGCATAAAGTACGCGAGCGATAGTATTAGTGCTTTATTAATCGGCAAAAAGTGATGCGGGTTCAAGTGTCGATAAGTTTTTTTTTACATATTAATTATTTTCTTTTGTATAGTATTTATCATTGTGTCGAAAAAATCCAAAACTAATTAGTAGAGTGATTTTGGCGCCTTAGAGAGTGTCTCGTTGAATCGAGTAACGTTATTTGTAGTTTACACTGTATGGTATTTTTTTTCCAGGTTTCAAGCTCCAACAGGAGAAATACCCACAATCCCAGTCCCAGGGCAAGGGGATCTACGCACAGCCCACGCTGTCCCCCGGACCGCTAGCGAGGCGGCTGGCGGCGAGGTCGCATAGCGCGGAGCGGCATCACGTGGAACGTGAGTATGACGTGTCTTGTGACGTGACGTGATGTGTCATGTTATAGAATAAATATCTATTAATTTTTTCCTCCAGTCTTTAAGGTTAATCAAAGATTAAACAAACTTTAACTCGAAAAAAGTTAAACCGGAGTAATTGTTGTCGGAGGCATATGGATAAAAGAATAGAGGGATTAGAATATCATTGCATGACAATAATATATATGTATAATAAAAAATAACTATCATGGTGTCGCCGTTGGATAGTGCAAATGCGATGGTTCTGGGTTCAATCCTTTATGTATATTTAAATTATTCTCTTTTTTCTAATGCTACATAGACTGCCGCGCTGAGTTCTGTCACTCAACACGAAATGTGTGGAAATCTTACAGAAATCGGAGGACGGAGTGTCTTAACACTAATGCCCCACGGTCTCCTCTGTTTGTTATATTTGGGATAATACGATATTAAGATTACACCTATACACATTTTTACACATTTTTTAATGTACACTTTTTTCTTTTTCTCCAAGATGGTGGTCTCATAGCAAGTTTAAGCGCTAAACTAGCGCCTCAGCTGTCTCCGCGTACAACTCGTCGCACTATATCAAGCATCACGTGTTCTGATACACCAGCTAAAGGAAAAGGTAGGTGTATCGTAGAATACTTGCTATCACTCTTGTTATTATTACTGTTGTTGGGTTCTAATTAAAAGAATTAATATGGATTGTGTTGGACGTAGCTAACTAGTTTATTATAATATATTTGTTTTAGTTAGGTCGTCGTTGCGCAGGAGTGTGACTGCAACGGGACGGTTGTGGGTTCGATTCTCACTAGGGGAAATAAATTATTATTTATTAATATTTACATTTCTTCGCTCTGGCACTGAGGCAAATAGCCTGGCGTTGAGTTACGACACGTGATGCCTCGAAAAAGTTGGCGGAAAGTAGGGAACGGAGTGTCTTAACTCAAGATTTCTGCTGTCTACCCTGCTATAGGCGGCGGATATGTCGATTTTTTTAATATAATATGAAAGACTGTTTAAAAGTTTATGTGACATCATAAGCAACATGTAGAGTATGCTTTTAATACATAATTTTAAACACAATTAATATATAACTTTAACATGTGTTTTTGTATAAAAATATATTACATTATTTTATTTACTCATATTTTTAATATTTATGTTAAAAAATATATATATTATATAAACAGACATAACTGCGATTTACTGTTTTTGGTATTCAAACGTAGTATAATATATACAATGTACACACATATGCGCCAGGCGCGGCTGCGGTGTCGGTGGCGGCGCCCGCGTTCTTGGACAAGCTGTCGGCCACGCTGCAGCGCCGCCAGCACGCGCACGCGCCGCACTCGCGCGCGCTCCTCGTGCGCGACCGCATCAATGCGCACGCGCAGGTCACACACTAAATCTATTAACTTAGAAAACAAAAAACATACCAATATTTTAGAAAAAGAAATGAACCATAAAAAAATAACGAGGCCAAGTACTGCGTCGACTTCCTCCACTAAACGCGCTATTGTTCCAGAATTCGGTCAAAAGTGGGAAACGGAAGTGACTTAATGGGAACGGAGTACCTTAATATTAGTTTTCCTGGTTCTCTTTACCTACCGTGCTATCTGCAAAATTAAGCTTGAAGCTAAACAAATTAAACTTTAACAAGCTTTCTATGACTATTGAAGTGGGAATTAGTTTTTAACAAATCGGTTGTTTCAATTTATAGGTGAATCCGACAATAGGGTATTTTTTTACTACTTTAAAAAATACATAAATATGTACAAACATGCAAGTACACNATGTATATATGTATGCGTGTCAGATCAGTGTATATATATATATATATATACATACCAACATATATTTGAAATATATTGTATATTTTTTTATTTCAGCCCGACCCTAGAGTCTGCCACACATCACTAATGGAGCAAATAAAGAGAGGCGCAACACTACGCCGAAATAAATTCTGCAACGATCGTTCCGCACCAAAAATACGCTAAAATGGCAGAATTATGGATTTATTAATATTATTGTACTCGAATTTTAGATGATAAGCCCTTTAAATGTCCATTCTATATAGGTTCTAAAGCAAATATGTATAAGTTATTATATATGTATAGTATATGTTTGAGAGGCCAGTAGTGGCTATGGGGCACATTCGTGCGACTGTAAATGCGACAATTATAAGTTCGATTCCTACTCGAGGAAGATTAAATATTTAATATTTGCATATCCTTGATCTAGTAACGTGTGAAAGCGCGGCGTTGAGTTCCCCCACTCAATATGAAATGCCTCCAGAAGCCAGTGGAAAGTGGGGAACTAAAGTGTCGTAATGGGATCAGAATAGGCTCCCAGATTCACTCTGTCTACTCTGCTATGTGCAGATATCAGTATATAAAAGAAAAAAAAACGAAATTTGAACCTGCGCCTCTTATTCCCCGTCCGCGCTTCCTGACTACTAAGCCAAACGTTCTCATCAAGCCTAGACGAAATATTTATTTACGTGGTTATTTATTTAAGTTATCATCATCTCTGTAGGTAGATATTTACTTTTCAAAAAAAAAAATTCTTGGAATTATCATTTCGCAAGAGCTATTTATTAAATATTTTTCACACGCAAGAGGCGCTGTTTCTAATCCAGCGACGTTTAATATTTTTAAAACGTTTTCTAATGAAGTATTTTTATTTACTAAATATGAAAAGATACTTGAAAACTTTGTGAAATATATGTATGTATGCATTAAATCGTTAATTTGACTTCCCCATAATATTTTTTGTAGCCTTTTGAGTAGATGTCTTAATTTCATTTCATCGTATTATACATTTAAAAAAAATTGTAGTCAATTTCCACGGTTTTCATATATCGACAATTTTTCAAATAACAACAACAAAAAATTTAAAATATTATAATTATGTATATACGAATAATAAACTAAAATATAATAAACTTTTGACATATACATATTTGCTTGAAGAATTTCAAAAGTATTTCAATTGCCTTCCCTTTTTAACTAACGTCCACATGCGGCTTTGACTGTAGTGCCTGTTTTATATACATGATAAAAAATATAAAATTAAATGGACTTAAATCAAACAGAAATACGGAACGTTCGGGTCGTGGCCGCCTTGAAGTTAGGTTTTCTGAACTTCTGTGCATTTGAGAAGAAAATAATCAAAAGTAAAAAAAACTGAAATCAAATCTGCAGCTATTTGCAGTTAACTTCAGGGCGGCCACGACTTGTCGACCGTACTGTATATACATATGTGCAATTTTTTTATTTACTTTTTTAAATTCCAATAGCAGTAATAATAAAATTGAATTGAAAGTAGGTTTTTTTATATTGGGATTGACATTTTTTACAAAGATAAATACAGTTTTTTGATGCATTAAAGAATATCTCAAACCTGATGCCCACTTTTAAAATATAACCTGCCAACAATTTAAAAAAAATTGTCCAATATGCTTGAATATTTCTAGTGAAATAAAAAAATCCAATCTATCGATCATCGATTGATCGAATCTAATCGATTCATAAATATTTTCATATGGTGATGATTTTTTTTAATTAATCGATTTTTCGAATCGATGTTTTAGATGTCCAAAGTATAAAATAGATGTCTTTAAAGCGAAAATTTAACAATTTTCCTTCAAAAAGACGTTTTAACGAATATTGAAGCGAATTCTGACAATACTATTTAGTATTCTGACATATCTGTACACAAAGTGAATGTCGAATATCACGGGATCGATTCCTGTTTCGAATTTTTGATATGAAATTTACTTTCTAACGTAATATAATAAATGTATAAGACTAATGTTTTAAATGCATATCGATAGTTAAAAAAAAATTTTAAAATATTCCCAGGGCTGTCAAAAATCCGCGTCCACTTAAATAAAAGTAAATGATTTCTCAGCAGCTTTTTCTATTAAGGTGCAGCCCTAGTCCAAAAGCTTGAGAATATACGAAATAATCGATTTTTTGTAAAGTTTTCTCTTTAATATCGACTGAAATGCAAATCCTATTCACTGTGTTCTTGAACTATTTTATAAGACCGGCTTTTTCAATGTAAATTTTAGATTCAATTATTAAATGAACAAAATAACAATTATTTAAAATAATAAGTGTATTATAAAGAATAACGTGTAAAGCTATGATTTTATTAAAATAATCATTAGTAATTCACTTTTTTTTTTCTATTGACTAGCTAAGCCGCCATTTTGAAATAGTTGTTTTTTTTTTAAATTCTATTCATAAGGTACCCCAGAAAATATATTATTATAAAGTTCATCTATGTAACGTAGTTAGGTAAATAATAATATTTTAACTAACTTATTATTTTTTTACTCAAATAATATATATATACAGTATATATTTATATATTGCGTAGATGTTCCTCGTATTTTTTTTTCAATTTTAAGGGTGAAAAAAATATGATTTTTATAATTTTTCATTTTGAGCTATGATTTTTTTTCTCTTTGTATTTTTTTGTAGTAAAAAGACATGTAAAACGCATCACCCATAATTATATAGTATAGGGTAACCGCATATTATAGGTATTTTAATTACAAATTAGAATTTTTCGTATTAATCATTAGAAAAAAGTGGGTGGTTATTATTTTCCATTGTGATGTTTTTTGATATGTTTTATAAAATTAACAAATAAATACATTTGATTTTATTAAAAAAAAGCAAAAAAAAAAGTTCATCAGAAGTATGATATAATCATTAATTAAATCATAAATAATCTATAATATGCGGATTTAGATGCACAGATAATAAAATAAATAAATAAATGTTAGTTATATAGGCTTGGTATATAATAGTAGTTTCTACATATCCCAAATTAAATACTACAAAATATATATTATAATATGGTAATTCTTCGCTTTTGAAGTTATAATAGAAATCCTTGTATATCGATGTATTTATCAAATATATAGTCCAGTTGCTGATAACGGGGTTAGGGGTCATTCGGGGTCGCTGCGGTCACTACAGAAGTGACCTTTGGGGTCACTTTGTGTTATTTTGACTCCTAAGTAGATTTTCTTGGGTAAGACCTTCTTGACCCCTAACGACGTGTGATGGTAGATCTTTTCGAGAAATGTTATCTTATAATGTGTTTAGGTAAAGTTTGCGTATGTAATTGATATTTGGTGAAAATAAACAATTATTGTCCCAGTTATAGTGTTTTATTTTTATAATTTTATCGTTTTATCTATTTTATAATTTTATCCTTTTTAGTAATTTCTAGTGCGAGAATCTAGTGTTTACTAATACCTTTTCAATTTCAATATATTTAGCAGAATTTAGGGTGGTGGAATACAACGCTGGCATTTTAAACCCGTTTCAAAATCCAATCCCGATTAAAATACTATTTTGCATTTCTCATTCCTATTCAAAGATCTCACGCTATGAGGCGATAATAAGCCTTTTTAAACTGTTAAAGGGTTACATAAAAATGTAGTAGTGCATAATATGTAAAGCACGGCTCGAGATTCTGTTCAGAAGTAGGCAACAAACTCATAAGTTGTTCTTTTAAAAAATATAATTTCGTCAAAAAATAAAGAACAACAATTAGTTAATTTTTTAGCTTCTCGATGCACCCAAACAAGAGGGTAGGCAGCGGAAACCTAGGCACCAGTGTTAAGACACCACTTTTTCATTTCCTACTTTACTTTAGAAGTTTTTAAACTTTAAAATAACTAATAATATTTTTTGTGCTGGACAATTCATTTACCCGGACAGACGTTCATTATGGATGAACGGTAACCACCGTTACGTGAACACGATACTATCCACTAAAACCTAGGGGAAACATTTCCAATTAAATAAGACGTCGCAGGATGGCTCGCGCATGCCACTATGACGTTTTGGGCAAAGACCACATATCGAATTGCGCCATCGATCGCTGTCACCTTCAGGATGTCCCATGGTTTCTTCTAGAGCACTTCCAGCCTCAATGAAGTCTTGAGCAAATGAGGGGAATCTAATTAAAATAATTTTACATTTTTCTTCTGTCTTACATGAAAATATTCTTTTTTCAGTTAGGCAATTACAAGCGCTAATAAATACTGTTGAGAAGAGCCGGCAAAAAAATCAACAGATGCTCTTTTATTTATTTTTTACAATAAGTATAGAAATTTACCTATTATTTAAATGTAAAACTCTTTAAAAGAATAAATATTTCGAAATAAAACACAAAAATAAATCTAACATTTATTTATTAATATTAAATTAAAATTGTAGAAACATAAATACGTGATCATATCAGTCTTCTTGCGAATTTAAATTCGCTTTATTATAAAACTGACCTAACACATTTTTTTAATTGTTTAATATTAATACAAATATTAAATACTATACATTACAACAATTTATTTATTTATCGTATCTTAGAATCAAAATGGCCAAACTCAAAAAAAATGCAATTTGTGGGAAATCACAAATTCTAATAAGAATAGGATATTTTATGGTTAGTTTTTAGATATTTTGCAGAAATTTTGAGTTAGGTCACTTTTATTCTGAGTGTGTATAATGAATAATAATGTGTAATATATATATTTATAAAGTAAATTAGCTTTCGTCCTCGAAGATATGCTTTTTTAAATTTTGCTTTTTAAGCAAATATGTCATGTTTTTCCGTTTTTAATGGGCTTTTATTAGGTCGACCTGTAACTATGTAATAAAATCTAACAATATGAATTTTACGTACTTCTAATGGTGGTATCAGAATAAAACTTGGTGATTACATGTAGATTAGATGACATAATATGATTATACAATATTATGGTACCATCAATTTGGTCTGATGATGAAATTGGAAGATGTCTGAGGGAACCTTGGACTACCCATTAGAGAACATATCAAGTCTGTGCTCATTAAATTCATTTTATTATAGTGTTCTTTTAAACAAAGCGCGCTTTTAGATTTTTAAACTAGAAAAATATTTAACAATTTAATGGATTTTTATACAGGATTTTCAATAGACTTCAAAAGTCTCCACAATTTTAAAAATGTAGCTTGTAAAAAGGAAAATTTGTATTTTCAATACATATTTGCACTTTAAATTTGAACCAACAACCGCAATTACTTTTAAATTATAAGAACTAACTGTCACTAAGTGATTTAAAAACACTTAAGAGGACGAAAGTATGCTGACTAGAATCATAGAATAAGCAAAGATGTGTATTTCGTATAAAGTACAGTAAGGCCGATGATCCTGGTCGCTCTGATGAGAAAAGAATTCCTGAACGCTTGCGCATTGTTCACTCGGAAAGAAAATAATCTAAAATAAGAAAAAAAAATAAAATCAAATCTGCATAGCTGTCCGTCTTCAGCTAACTTCAAGTTGGCCAGGACTCACTGACCGTACTGTATGAGTATTTAATAGTATAATGAAAAAGGTTTATCTACATTGGCTATTTATTACTCGAACGGACAGACGCGTAAAGTGAATATATACAATAAAATATTTACATTATAAGTATGTTTGTATGAGTAGATTATGAAAAAGCTTATATATTATGTATAAATTATAGATATTACGTATAAAAAGTTGAACGTTTTTTTTAGTTTTATAAATAGTAGGCAGAGATAATTTAGTGTTAAGACACTTCGTTCTACGATTTAGCACAGATTTCAACCCGTGATACCATCTTATAGATGCTCTGTTAAATAACGTCCCAATTTTTATAAGAAATTAGTATTTTTATGTATTCCTAAGTGCGTGAATAAAACTTTAAAATATTATAAAGCCTCATATAATAAGTGTCATACCCACTAAAATAAATAATAACAAGGATAAAGATTCAAAAAATCAACATTTTTAAAATTAAGTTTCGACTTTAGCCAATATTTTAATATAAATAATTTACTTAAAAAATATAAAAACAAATAAAATAGAAAATTCTCTTTATAAAGGGTTTAAAATCTATAATATACAGATATAGCCAATACAAATTGAATAATTAAAAATCAATACAGTCATTATATAATATTAATTGGAATGAACCATGACTTTTTACAAAGCAAATTTACAACAATTTTCAATATTTATTTTTAAGAATTCAACTACCTGTGATGTGGTGTTCTACACGCCTCTGAAATAAAAAATAAACAACATTATGTACTCTACATATTATATCAAAAGAGAAGAGAAGAGTTCGGTGACACATACTGCTGATTTTGCCAGCTCTAATTATTGGACAAAAAAGAGCAACAATAATAATTACAATAATAATAAAAAAGTAAATTGTTGTTGAGGTTCTGGTGTCAAGACAAAGCACCGCGTTGAATTCTACTACTCAACACGCAATGCCTCTAGAATTCGGTGCAAAGTAGGGAACGGATTAATGTAACATCAGAAAGGCAGCTGCGATGCTGGCGTGAGCATTTTATGAAGGTCTTCCGCAGCCGGGAGTTAGCAACATCAGTCGAAGCATCCCACCCTCACAGCTACTCAAAATTGATACCGATCCAGCTACGCATGAAGAAGTCGCTAGAGCTATTCTTCCTATGAAGGTCCAAAAAGCACCAGGACTCGACCTTATAACTACAGAAATACTCAAAGTTGATTTATCTACCGCTGTTGAGACTCTGAAGCCGTTGATCGATAAGATTTGAGACTCTGAAGAGATTCCTAAGGACTCGAATATGGCCTCCTTATAACTAAACCTAAAAGAGGTGAATCTAACTCAATGCAGCAACTGGAGAAGCATTACCTCGCTTTCAGTTCCGTTTAAGGTTTTCTACACGATCATCTTGGATAGAATCAAGAGCCGCTGAGTCTCTCATTCGCAACGAACAGGCGGGCTTTCGCCCCAACCGTTCGTGTATAGACCAAATCAACAGCCTTTGCATTATACTCGAACAGGCATCAGAATGGCAGAGAGAGCTATACCTAACAGTAGTATTACACAGTGAGTATTCAGATCTCATCTCGTAAGATGAGTAAATAATTCAACACCGCTTCAAATGGGCACAGATATTGTGGAACAAGTTCACAAATTCAAAGACCGCTTAATTATTAGTATCCAATAGCCCGAACAAACTTCGTATGTCCACCGTCGTGAACTTTGCCGAAAATCAGCCGAGAGTCACCCTGCTATGGGATGGCAATTCGGGATGTAGCGTGAATATAAACGAAAAAAAAATCGTTAATGTAATATATTTTTAAGTGTTTTGAATGCAAAACCTATTTCCTAAATAAACTAAATAACATATTATTTATTTATTTAATTTGAATTTCCTATTTTATGAATACTTACTTCTTGGCATACTCTTTAAGGTGGACTTCGATATGCTGTCGCTATCTTCTGATTCTGAACATATTTGAAAGCTTGTTTCTGTAAAAATATGATGTATTTGTATCCACACACTTTCTGTCTTTGCAAATAACTTTAAAATAAGGACTTTAGACGGAGGTTAAAATTTTTAAAGATATACTTTGTTTTTTTTGTATAGAAGGTCACTTCGTTCTTTTCTATTTTATTTTAGCTAAAGGTAAATATTCTCAAATCGTACCCACTACCATGTAGGTACGGTTCATATTTACTTATTACTAAAGGGCATAACCTAAGAAATATATTTTTTGTTTTATTTATAATTTTTATCTTTAACAAATATCAGTCTGATTGAGATGGTTGTGGGTTCGTTTTCCACTCGAGGACATTCATTATTCTCATTTCCCAGCTCTGGTTTCAAGATAAAGTGCGTGGTTGAGTTCCGCCACTCAACAGAAAAATAAATCTAATATATCTGAAATTGGGTGATTCGTGGAAACGGAGTGTCTTAACACTGCTGATGATACGGGTGAAATGATTACAACGCGATGATACTGCGAGAAGCTGAAAGGTATATATTATATTACATGCGCGGCGTTTCGCCACTCAACACAGAATGCCTCCAGAATTCGGCGGAAAATGAGGAACGGAGTATCTTAACACTAGGTTCTCTCTGCCCCGCTGAATGCGGGATACAGCGTGAAGCTAATAGAAAACATATTATATACCAGTATCATATCTCTGCTTCAAGTGCCGGCTCGGCAGGTCCTGGTTCTCGACGTGACCGAATGTACGGAAGCCAACAGCAAATTGAGCGTATGGACTTATTTCGTA
Organism: Heliconius hermathena; assembly: GCA_013403705.1. Taxonomy (NCBI): domain Eukaryota; kingdom Metazoa; phylum Arthropoda; class Insecta; order Lepidoptera; family Nymphalidae; genus Heliconius; species Heliconius hermathena. The sequence continues at coordinate 896,906 of JAAIXJ010000069.1, forward strand.
TAATTCTGGAAATAATGTAAAGGTGTAATTTATTATTTTTACGGAGAAAATAGAGGGAACCCAGTAACTAATAAATAATCCACTCTTTTCATGTGCACTATTTTATATAATATACATAAGAAATATACATTTATTTATTACATTATAGTAGTCTGGGAAATGATAATGATATAAGAAGTTACTCTCACATAGTGTTCTTAAGTACTCTTCAGATAAACTAAGCAAGCAACCACAACATAAGACCTGATCTTTGTTCACTGCATTACGATGTAACCATTTTTGTCCGCATTTAACATACTTATCTCAATTGAAACTTTAACATTTTTTTTCTAATTAAATAATTTATAATATTGGCAAAACTTTTTTATTTAAAATCGATTGAAATAAAACAAACATTAAATGTTAAGGGAAGTTTTGCCAAAATACAATAGTAAAAACTGGTTTAAAATCTGTTAGCCGTTTATGAAATTAACGTGCACAAATATACAACCAGAAAAAGCAGATAAAGCAACAAAACATATAAACAGACAAAATATCTATTACATTGATAAATGACCCTCCCTCCCCAATAACAGATTTTCTAAAAATAATTTGCATGTACAGAAACGATATTCTATTAGTTTTAGGATAAACGCACAATAGAAAACATAGTGACCTACACTACACTAGGATTTTTTTTCTTATCAAACAAAATGCATAAAAAAAACTTACCATGCTTACTATTATTTCTGACATGTATAGGAGCGCTGTATATTCTATTCTGCGTGTTTATGGCATTCTCTTTCACGTTGGCGAGGTTGCTGTGAGACGTGTTAGCTGTTATGTTCCCGCTCTCTGATTTGTCCACTGTTATAGAATCACGGTACTCCGTGAAAGTCACTGTTCTGAAAATGGAATAAAAACATGTTTTTCAAAAATATATTGAATGAGAAATAAAAAAAATATTTAATATTATTAAAATTAATAAAAAAATATTGTAGGGAACTATGCATTTAATGATCTACACTTATTTAGGAAAAGTATAAAAAATGAAAATAGCGGTATTTGAATTCCTCTAGGAAGCCAAATCTTAATAATACATTTTATACGTTTATTGGAGAAAAGCTAAGAACCTCGAGAAAATTCATTTCGTATAGTAGATTATTTTTATTCTACTCAAAACTTTCAATCACTTAAATGTTGAATTACAAGCAATCAATATTAATATTATAGAAAGCTACAATCGGAAGGCGGAGACTTTATGTTCTGTTTTTGCGCACTTCGGACCTGCAGGGTTTTTTTAAATTATGTATTTTTTAATTTTCATAATCTTTTTACGTGTTCGCTAAGGATTGGAACCTAATATCTTCATTAATTTATTTACTATTTACTTTACCTTTGTCGTTTCACCAATATGTACACACAACATACAAGGCACACAGCGAGCAAGATGGAACTGAAGACTATGACTAGCATGTTTAAGTCAAATAAATCTGATGGTGGGCCAATTTCGCCTGGAATTATAAAAAAGTGTCTTAAAACGGAAGATAAATGTATAATATATATTTTTTAATTTAATCAATAAGAATTAATAAATATTATTTATAAATATAGTCTTATATATTTTTTTTGATAAGGACAAATTACATACCTACATTAATAGTTTTTCTATATAAACAGCAGGCAAAGAGAATGACACTATTCTCTGTATTTCGTTCAAATTCTAAATATGACGAGTGGCGACAACATTTATTTTTATTAAAAAAAATCACAAAGCAAAATACTTACTGCCATCCTCATTTTTGGTAGCATAATTATAAGTAGTAGTGACGCTGCCCGCTTCATTGTTAGCTGTTATTCGAACTTGGTACCACGTGCCTGGAGTGAGATCCGATATAGGAAAACTCGTACGATAGTTAGATTGATAGAGGGCGTACGAAGAATCTGCATATGCCTGAAAACAACAAAGAAATTGCCTAAAGTTGACGCCGCCGCGTATTCAAGACCCGTAGATTTACAATAATTAAATTTGGCAAGAAATAAGACCAGAGACCATGAGTGAAAAATACAATTTAAAGAATAAATCCAAAAAATGGAAATTTTAAATTACACTATAGATATTGTTTTTAGTATAATACAAACTTATAAATGTATAATACTTTTCCTAAAAAAACATAAATAACCCACGAACTTAAAATTAGGAAGGTCCAAATTCTATAAATTATAATTCTCGTTGGTCTACAATCTTATAATTGGTACGGAAACTTCGTTGTGCGTGTCCGACTCGCACTGATCTTTTTTTAAAGTAAAAACATATTTAATAAAAGAATTTGTTTTAAAGGCTGATGCTAGTTTTGTTCGAGGCCAGTAGTGGCGCACGGGCACAAAGTGTGACTGTAAACGTGATAAGTTGTGGGTTGGATTCTCATTCGAGGAAATCAAATATTTAGTATTTCCATTTTTTTCATTCTGGTATCTAGGAAAAGCTCGGTGTTGAGTTCCCCCACTCAACATGCAATGCCCTCCAGAATTCAGCGGCAACACTAACTAACTGTCTTAACACTAGGTTCCCTCTGCCTACTCTGGTGGGCGCGGAATATAGCGTAACGCTAATAAGAATGTTTTAAAGTGAAGTAACCTATATTATGATCGTAATTTTAAACTAAATTTATATTTTTTCGTTAAATAATCAACAATTTTAATAAACCAAAACGAATAAAAATCACTAAAAAACATACAAACCACGGCATTATGCACCCTCATCCATCCTCTTGCACCAAGTATTCTGTATTCCACGTCCCAGGTCCTAAGTTCACATCCCGCGTCGTCCCATCCAGCGAGTTGTATGTAGATGTGGGAACAGTTACTCCAGAGCCATTCGTTTGTTGATGGTGGGATAGGTGCTGAAAATAAAAAAAATATATATATAAAATTTATTTATGTACAGTAATGTTAGAAAACTATTAGACACTCCGTTCTCCACTATAAAATAATAATATTTTTAATATTGAAATATTTTTGATAGAAATAATTTTAATTTAATTCTTTAATGAAATATCTTTTAAAATGCATTATATTTATAAAAAATAAATCAGCTTCACGCTGTATCCCGCACACAGCAGGGTAGGCAGAGGGAACCTAGTGTTAAGACACTCCGTTCCTCACTTTCTGCCGAATTCTGAAGGCATTGCGTGTTGAGTGGCAGAACTCAACGCCGCNGTTTTACAGTCACACCTCGTGCCGTTGCGATTTACAATTTGTGACAATTATCTACTAACTGTTATGTATTAAGCTATCTCTTTTATCTTTAAGTGAGAAAAAGAGACAAAACATACCTCCACCCAAAGTACTAACATCCAGGTACGCAGGTTGAGAAGTCCCAACTTTGTTAGTAGCGGTTATTCTCAAAGAATATTTCGTTCCACACTTAAGGCCAGTTAGAGCGTGTTTTTGTACGCCCGATAAGTTGGACAACTTGTTGGCCAATTTGTTGGGAGACCACGCTTCTTGCCACGGTCCGCTGGATTCCTTCCAAGTTAAACTGTAAGCTGAATAAAAAATATATTGACAATTTTAAGCTGAGATACCTCAATGTTAAGATATATCGTTTTTCGCTTGTTGGTCAAAATCAGAATTATGCGTGTTGGCGCAACTCAACGCCAAAACGAGCAAATCCAAAATATTTCATTTCCTTCGAGTAATAATAAAATTCATTACCGTCGCGCTACGACGGCTTCAATATATAATTAATAAAAATAATAATTATTTATATGATGTTAAAAGGGTGCAAGCAAGCGGGCGGACAAAATTGTAAAAATAAGTCAAAAAAAGATATCTCACAGAGCTTTGTTCAGAAAGGAACATGGAAAATACAGTGTCTTAACGTAATAAACTACTTACAAATTTTTTGCCCAGAACTTCTATTTCCACTATAAAACGGCTGTTCCCATTCAACTAGTATGGAGTCTTTGTACGGCGTTGCTCTCAGTATAGGGGCTTCCGGTAAAGGAAGCACTATGACTGTATACTCCACTGAATCTGATCCGTATAGGTTTTTGGCAAGACATGTGTAATTACCGCTTAGTGATTGATCTATATCTGAAATGTTTATTTATTAATAAATATTATTAATAATATTTTATTTCAGCATCACTTCAATCTGCATATGGGGAAGGCAGTGAGTTCTTCAATTTTCGCCCAAATTCTAAACATTGTGTTTTAATATTGTGTGTTGTTGTTTTAAGTGGCGTAGTTTGATCCCGCGCTTCATTTTACAAGTTTTAGCAAAAGTATTATATTTATTTCATCGATTCTTTTGAGAATTTGGTATGGAAATCCCATTAAAAATATATAAAATTGGATTTGAACCTGTGTTTTTATTAATTTAAACATTTAATATATAATATTTAATACATAATTAGCAAATTTATACTTACTGTTAATAAGCAAGCTATCATCATGATTCCTTGTAAAACGAGGATGGTGAGTAATAATATTGTGTTTATGATACCACACGGTGCGCGGTGGTGGTACTCCCACACATTGACATACTAAAAGAAGAGAGGATCCAACTCCTACTGATATTGTACCGCCGAGCGACGCCACACCTGCTACCACTGGAAATTAATTATATTACTTTTTTTCAGCTTCTCACTATATTCTGTTGAACCATTCTAGATAAACTATGTCAAGTCTCTATTTTCCGCTTTCCACTGGAGCTAGATATACTGCGGAGTTGATTTACGGAATGCAACTGATTTTACCAGATAAATAATTAATTCCTCAAATATGAATTGAATCTGCAAATGTCCCGTTTACATTTAGATGATGAGCAGATACCGCTGCGTCACGACGGGTTCTTACTGTAAGCTATTCAAGATTAAAATATTCTAATCCTTCATTCTAATGGTTAAAGATTTTTTTAATCGGTACGTACAGTTTTTCAATTCATTTATTAAAACATCTCATTATCTTTTTTTTCCTTTGTAGGTAATATTAGTCAAATTTCGCTATAATTACTATTTTATACAATAAGGGTACTTCTTCCAATAAAATAAGATCTTTTAAATCAAAATCTTTCCTAATTGTCATAAATCTCACCTCGTTGGGCAGGTGTCTGAGACAATCGTTTGCTTGCAATGCCTTCTCCTACACTAGTACTCGCTGTCACCCATACTTCATACGGCCTTCCTGTCGTCAAGTCTTTAGCTTCTGTTGTAGTTTTAGATACGTCTACTCTTAATGTTTGTGGTGAGCCATTTCTGCGGAATTCATGATGGTTATACATTAAAATTATATATTTCATAAAGTGGTATGAAAATTTTGAATCGAGTGAGATTTGAACCTGTAGTATCTTAAGTAATATATGTTCTTTTTTTCATATTTGCCGTGGATATTAAATGTCGTAAACTAGTTAACTAGTGCTAAATCATTTAGAAACATTGGTTGAAGGATAACGGCACTCAACACCGTGCTTTATCTACCAGACGAAAAAAAGATATCTATGAGAAACTACTATGAAGTGCTCGAAAGATGTTATGCTGAGAAGAGCCGGCTAGAGAAATGTACATTATATTTGTATTAAATTAAACAAATTTAGTTGATTATGCTTATAAAATTAATATTTTACCCGGATGTTTGTTTCACATAAGCTGTATAGTAAATTAGCTCTCCATTCGGATGATCTGGTCTTTTCCAACTGATGAGTAGAGACGAAGCGGATAGGATAAGAACTTTTATATCCGATGGTGCGTCCGGTACTAGAGATAAATAAAAATATTATCTTCTAAATTATATTTATTAGGTGTTTTTGTATTCCTAAATTTAAAGATCTTTTTTTCTAGCATCAATCTGTATCCCACACAAAACAGGGGATAAGCAGAGGGAACTATGGAACTTAAGGTTAAGGCACTCTGTCAACATTAAGATATTTCCGTTCCTAATTCTTTAGCGAATTCTTGAGACATGTATTCATTCCTTTACAGTAATACACTGTGTTACTGTGAACAGTGCCATGAAGGCCTCTATTATATTTACATCACGTTTTTTTAAATGCTTCAAGTATTCTTTCAATCGTTCTCCCATATGCTTACAATATAATAGAGTAATAATAAATAATCTAATCTAATATAATAGAGTAATAATAAATAATCTAACCAAATCAATTAAACAGTTGCATTATAAATATTCCACTAATCACAACTCGCAATTCAAATAGACAATCAGCTCAATAAATTTCTAATGAGAACGACAAATTAAAGATTAAAAGTATAGGCCAATTTAGATTTAGATCTATACTTACCATCCTGTAACGTAGTACATACTATGGGATAAGAGAACGGTCCAGCCCCATAACTAGAGAACCCAGCTACTTTGACTGTATAATTTGTGTATTTTGTTAAACTTTGTATGTATATTTCTGTATGGAGAGACGTCTGATTCTGCCAGGCACTTTCTAAAAGAAAAATTGTATTCATGGATTGATATAAAAATTTGAGAGCCATTTATTTTTGGCTCCGTAAACTTACATAAATATTCAATCATTCGTCATTTGGCACAGAATATAGTCAAATTTGACTTTATTACGTAATCACACAAAAAGTTTCTTTTTTTTTAGGGAAAGAGACAAGGCAAAAGAGTGTATGGGTCACCCGATGGTAAAGTGTCAATCCTTTCACAGATCATTGGATCTATGTTGTATACGATCAAATGTGTCAAGCTTATACTGGGGTGCATCAGCCCAGAGATGACAACAGTACTCCATATAAGGTCGAACCTGGGATCTATCCATCGATAGACCGATAGACAAAAATCCCAACACGTTTTAACAAATAAGAAAAGAAAATTCTATTTTCAATAAAAGTATAAGAAATAATACCTTCAGTAGAATACAATATTGTGTATCCAATCAACGAGCTTCCTTGTCCATGTGATGCTATCGGCTGCCAACCGACTCTTAGAGACGTTGAAGACACTGCGGTACATTCCACTGAAGATGGTGCGTGTTCTGGAGCTGGGAAAAGAGTTTGGTTACTAGGTTTTGTCTATTTATATAGCAAATATGATATTTACAGTAATGTAAAGCTGAAAAGTTCGTTTGATTTCTGAAAGCTGAAATGTTTGTTTATCTCAGAAACTACTGTTACAAAATGTTCATTTTTGTCGGATCAATTAGTATTAGTAACCATAACACAGACAGATGAAAAGTAGTAAGTAATAAATGGCTCTTTCTCTTAAAGAACATGTCTGAAAACTTTCCATAAATATTGAATAAATTGTGTCCTTTTTATATACAGGCTCTATCGAGTGGTGACACTTTCGAAAAACATATAAAATCCCACCTGAAATTTAGGATAAATATTATACAGACACATCACCACTGCAACACTATCTATTATCAAAATCATTAAGAAAAATTACCTCCTTCCATGGTATCTTGAAATACAGGTAAAGAAAATGGCCCAGAGCCCGCACTGTTAAACGCTGATATTGTTACAGCATACCTAAAATGCAATAAAATAAAATTATAACAAAAGTATCACTTTTAGTTGAAAATGAAACCTTAAGGATTGTAACAATTGTAAAGAAAATTAGATGTCTCAACTGTCACTTAAAAACACATATTATATTTTATATATTATATGTAGTGTAATATTTAATCACGCTTGGTGCAGCTCCAGGATATATGGCTTCAAATTAGTATACAGATATTTAATTAAATATTTTCCGATCATCTAAACTACTTAAGACTTTAAATTACACCTCACATATCAATAACATTCATACATAGTGTCTGATTATAGAGACAACGGTTGGTCCTCAACTCTTACTCTGGTAAAAAGGCGGTGTTAAGTATCGCCACTCTTGAAATTTAGGCGGCGCGTATGGAACGAGATATCTTAAAACTACGTTTTTATTTATGCCTACCCTGCTATATGTAGAATACAGTCTGAATTTCAAATAAGATTTCAGCCCATGCCAGCTCTCTCTTAACTTATATATATATGCTTATAGATAAGCAACAAATATACTTTTAATCATTTTTTAAAGTGTTATTCCACACTTAGGAAAGAAAAATACTTATTTAGAAAACGTATAAAAATTTGAACGTAGCGGGACACGAACCCTCCTCCTGGAAACCGACCAGGCGCTCTGACCACTAAGCCATACGTTCTCGCCAAGATACTTCGAAATTTTTATAAGCTTGTTACAACTTATTTATGTTGTTAGTATCTATGTAGGGAGATTTTTACAAATTTCCGCTACCCAAAGATAATTACTAAGAATTATCGTTTTGGCAAGAGAGAATACTATTTTTTAAATATTTTTAATCATTTTTTAAAGTGTTATTCCACACTTAGGAAAGAAAAATACTTACCTAGTATTTTTTAAAAGACCACTTAACGTCGTCTCTTGTTTTCCCGACTGTTGTGAGACTTTCAGCGTCCTTGTATCGCTGTCTTCTGAAACTGAATATGGTGTTTAAGAAAAGTAGTATTAAAATGAAAGATGATTTAAAATTACGAAATAAATAAATGTAAATAATTATTTTTATAGGTTATTTTATATCATGCTTACCGTTTTAACAGAAATAGGAATCAACGAAACATTACTAATATCATCAAACAATAGTATCATCAAATGATTTACTATGTTTAGAACGCTTTTTACGCTAGTTTACGATTATATATAATATAATATTATAAAAAATATTTAAATTGTTGAAAAGTTTAAGAACTTCATAATTCTAGTCTATCTTTCAATTATACTCTCTATTAAAAATATAAAAGATAGAAAAAAATATTTCAGAAAGTTTCTAGTATTTAATCCAGACAAAATGATAAGAATTTATAAAAAAAATGGTCTTTTCTTATATTCAATGAAATAACGCGAGAAAAAAAAGATAAGGTTTGTGTAAAAAAGACCACAAAATCAGCAATTTCTTACTTGTCCCAACATTTTGCGGAACAGCTTTTATATGATATCCGGTTATGACACCATTGTGATGATCTTTGGGTGGTGGGAGCCAGGTTATGAAGAGTTCTCCAGGGCTCTCTGTTTGTTCTACTTGGATATTTGTTGGCGGGGAAGACGGAGCTAAAAAAAAATAAGTAAGAATATAAGACTTTCGATCTGATATTCGGTATACTTTCTTAAAGATGATAGCGGCATCTTTCTATAGCTTGCTAAAAGATTTCAGCCTGTCTAGGACTATAATCAGTTAATTTCTAGAAGATATTTCAAAAGCGGTATGAGTAGAATAATTTTGAATTTGGTTAGGTTAGAAGAGGAGGAAGCTCTACAAGCCTACATTTATGTCGCAAGTCCCAAAAACTGCTCTGAGCTACGTCGCACTTTGCCTCGACATCAGAGCAAAGAAAAAATAAATATTTCCATTTTCCTAGTATGGGGATCGAACTCACACAACATGTCACGTTTACAGTCACATTTTTGTGCAACGACTGGCCTCGTTGACTAATAGTTGAATAAAAATAATAATATCATATAATTAAAGGGAAAATTTAATCGCACAGAAAGCTTATATAAAACGTAGATATGAATTAGTTCATTCTATTAAATTACATTATGGATTTTCATTTCTTAACTAAGCATACCTTCCTCATGTGTAGTAAAATGTATAGGCGCTGTAAACCGACTGACTCCAACCTCGTTACCCGTTGCAACTCGCACAGCATACGAGGTCGCTGGTCGTAGGTTCTGTAGTTCTATTGTCTGACGTATGTCATTGTCTTTTCTGAAAATTGATTATATAATATTAAATAATTTGTTTATAATATATTTTTAATAAATTCGGACACAGCAAAAACAATTTTAAATGGATTTAAAATTATTTTAAGGCTTTGAATAAGTTGCTTAATATATGAATTTATGACTACGTCTTCAGCGAATGGTTATTGAACCCATAACCATTGCAAGTACAATAGATAGTTGCGATGGTTAGTTAGGTTAGTAAGTATAATAGTAGAGTATCATAGTTCCACAACGTGCTATGCCATGAGGGATGAAAATAATTTACTACTTTGAATGTTGACTATATCCACAACAATAAGGTGCTGTCAATATAAAATAAAATCGCTGTTCAATGATGTTCACAACTTTATTTATATTAAAAGTATTACTTAAATATTTAACATAAATATGAATTCTTACCTAGTAATATTAACATTAACAGCATGCTCCCATCCACTGTCAGTATAATGCGCAGGTATATATTGTAAAGCGTAGTTTCTATGCGCACGCGCATCACGCCATGACACCGTAGACGTGCGGGAGCGGACGGACTCAACCCGAATATCTGATGGGGGCGTCGGGGGTTCTGGCATGGGAAAAAGAATGTTATTAAAATATGTAACCTTAATATCCAGGATAATCAAGCTAGGATAGGGCGAGAAAATTAGGTTCAGTTCAGTTCAGTTATTAATTTATGGCGATTCGAGCGTCCTACATATTAGATTCAATAAAAATATTGAAAAGATATTGGATATAAATATGTTTTCATTTAAAAGTCTAAAACTAATCCCAGTAAATTCTGATGCCCCTAAATTTTTTACATTGATACAGGTACAGACAATAAAACTATGCTAAAAATAATAGTAATTTTACCTAGAATAGTTAGAAATATATTGAAGCTGGCTGCCCCATAGGGATTACTTGCTCGACATTGGTAAAAGCCGGCGTCGCTCGCTTCAGAATATTGTATGTTCACAGTACTTTTGAGACCGACTGGGGTTTTTGTCTCAGAATGTTTTGCTCTGTAAAGTAAACATGGACAAATTAGTAGAAAAGAAGAAGATTTGTAACAAAGTATAAAAAATTCCAACATAGTCCCCCTATGTTGGACTCGCGCTTCTTATTTACTATCAAAGCGCTCGAGGCCAATTAGGCCATAAGTTCTTATAGTTTTAAGTCGGAACTCCAATACGCTTATTATAAGATTTTTTTTGCTTCACGCTGTATCCCGCATACAGAAGACACTGTTTCCCACTTTCTACCGAATCTATATTTATTCATGTAACCCTACCGCATTACCCAAAGTAGCCTAGACTAAAGTCTCCTAAATTACATGATAGACGAGTAGAATTAAGTGCTATACTCTAGTTTTCAGAGACATTGTTTAATAAAATGGTCAAAAATCTTACCTATGATTTTGTGAATCTAAAACATTTCCATCATGAGTCCAAGCTATTCGTATTGGTTCGTCGCCTAATGCTCGACACTCCAGTGTAACAGGATGTCCAAGACGAGAAGTTACATTTGTAGACGTTGTATCAAAATGAACTGGCTCTGGAATTTTTGATTGGTTATTATTTTGTGAGCGTCGTTTGGTGCACAATAATACTTATTTCAAATGAGAAAATTAACTATGGCCTTGGTAAACCACAATATATTAATTACAGATGTAAAGAAGGTGGTTTAGCAAATATCAAGCTTAATTCTTAAATCTCCAGTACACTGGAGCGAAAAAATGAAAACAATTCATATAAATTTATTCTCTCGATTGGGAATCGAATCCATAATAATCTTATCAACTTACTATTAACACTCATCCAAACAGTTTTGCTAAGTGGTGTTCCAACGCCATTTTCCACGTTACAAGAATACAATCCTTCATCCGTTAAAGATACTTCTTCTATTACCAAAGTTCCATTTGGAAGACTTAGTATACCTCCTCCAGCTAGTTCTAAAACAGGCTGCCACGTTCCTAGAAGTGCTGAAAATATAAATAACTTTGAAATATTTATTGGTGACTTTCGATATTATATTTTTAGTGAAATTGTTTACGTGGGTCTTAAGACAGACTCGACCGGATCATTACTACCCCCGGCATTTAAAACCGACGTTAAGTAGTGGCTTTACGCCACTGCGTTTCGCATCAGGTAATGTCGGGCTCCGGCGCCCAACCCACTTTAAAGACCGGCAACGCACTTGTAGCTCCTCTGGTGTTGCACGGTTTGCCTAGTCCGTTTTCATAAAAAAAAGAATACGTCTACTATTTACAGACAGAAAGACAAATAAAGATGACGAATCTTTTTTTTGGAAAAAGACAAGGCAAACGAGCGTACGGGTCACCTGATGGTAAGTGATCACCACCGCCCACAACCCTGACCTTTGCCGGCATTTTAGGTGGACATAGATCTATAAGAGCTCCGCTGTTTGCTATTTAGCTACGAGACCCTAAATCGAATTTATGTAATCCAATGATAAGAAATTACCGTCTTTCTTCATCCAATGTACTTGCGGTTGTGGATATCCACTCGCACTGCATGACACTGATCCTTTTCTTCCAAGCAGTAGAGATGAATTTAAAGGTTCTTCTAACCACTTTGGTGCCACTGAAATATTTTTTTATACTGAAGCTTTTCTAGGTTCACGCTGTATCCCGCATATATCACAGGATACGCTATGGTAACCTAGTGTTAAAACACTTTGTTCCCCAGGCACCGTTCGAGGCATTGCTTGTTGAGTGGCTAAATTCAACGCCGCTCCTTGGCTTGTTACCAGGGCGAAGAAATGAAAATAATCCATTCGCTCGAGCTGGAATCGTACCGGCAACTGTCACGTTAGACGTTATTGTAACGCTGTGCCACGATGGCCAGATTCCTTTAATACGTTTTAAATACTATTAAATATAGTATACAAATCTATACAAGCTCGAAACTCCACAATACTGAGTAAAGCTAAGGAAGAAAGTTAATGCTTGTATTTCAATTTATAATATATGCGTGTATATTCTAGCAGAAGTTTCGACTACACGAGAGAATTGTGAGAGTATAAGTAAGTTAAATAATATAAAGCATATACTCTGTAATCACTTTTGTTATTATATTCATAAGGTCCTTAAGTACAAAAGAAGTACAGATCTAATTTTTTTGAGTGAAAATATGATTAATATATTCATTCAATCAAGTGAGGATCGAACCCACAACCATCGCTGGTTCCACAATCCTCATCTACATGTACAGGCTAATGAACGATGAATCACTTGATAATTATGTGTATTTTACTAATGTTTTGTTATTCAAAGTTAAGTATTATAATAATTTTTTTTTTCAGCTTAATGCATTTTTAGTTTCACACTGTGTAGCATGATAAGCAGACTTGTGAACCTTGTGTTAAGACACTCCTTTCTCCATTAAGACACTTCCGTTCCCCATTTTCGGCTGAATTTTTGAAGCATTACGTGTTGAGTGGCGGAACTCAACGAAGAAATGAAAATATTAAATATTTTATTCTCTTGAGTGGAAATCGAACCCACAACCGTCGTGCTTACAGTCACACACTTGTGTCCCATAGCATCTTAAGCTTAGGCATAGAGAAATCAGCATCTATTATATTAATATTGATTATAAAATTTAATGAAATTTACCTTTTATATATAATTCAGTAGATTTATTGACTTTGGCAACGTGATTCGATGCTACACATGTATAGGTACCGCAGTGTTCTAAGGAAACTCTCTTGATGACCAATGCACTAAATAGTTCTGAACTTCTTTCTACCACCTAAAATTTGTAATTTATAAAATGTTATATAGAAAATATAAATAAATAAATCAGCTTCACGCTCAATATTTCATCTCCTCGAGGGGGGATCGAACCCACAACCAGTCTATTTACAGTCACACTTTGTGCCCCTGCGCTACGACTGGCCTCATATCTAGAAAATATAAAAATAAAAAAAAACAACAACATGTTACAAAATTTAAAATATTTGTTGGAATAGAAGTAGTATAAATAGTTTTAGTTTTAAGTATGAAGCTAATAAATACTATATGATAAGTATTGATGAATTTAAATTTATTGTTTATTACTTATATTCTTCATCTTTATATAGAGTTTTCAATATATCAACCAGACCAGGGAAAGGTCTGTATTTAAGTATGGATTTCGTTACCTTTTCACAAAATATGCAACTTATACATATACAAACCTTGAGTCCACTAGGAATCCTTTTACCATCTTTCAACCACTCAAAATGTATCGGCAAATCACCACTCCGAACGTTACAATAAATATTCACTATTTGGCCTTCCTGCAAGTTGTTCCCTAAAAGTAAGTCCTCTAAAATCGGCGCCTCTATAACTTGTATTTCAAATGCCCTCCTTGCCATTTCTCCGGAAGGTGAGGTCACTATGCAAGTGTATACAGCACCATTATCCTCCTTACTGATTTCAGCTATTGTTAGAACACCATGTATATTGACAATGCTACGAGTGCGTCGGAATTTGCGTTTCTGATGATTTTGACGTTTGTAACGACTTTGGAACAAGTTGTTTGAGTTTATCGTCTTGCCTTTGTGCTCCCAGTCGATTTTACTGTTGGAAATTGAATTTTTTAACATTGACATTAGGGGCCTAGTCCTGTTTAAAATTTTATAAGAGATTTCAGTTCAGATAATTAAAACCATTCTTACGAATTTCTTACGACAAATTAAGTCACTTTTGTATAAATTTCTGCTTAAAAAGTTAATACATTTATTGATATTGCATTCATAAGATACGTTTGTATTTTACAGAAATGTTTAAAATATTCTGAAAAGCGATGTGAATCTAAACCGCAATCTCTTATAGGCCATGTTAATTAGACATGTCCCAATTGAGCTATAGCAGCGTCAAATCTAGATCTAATTGATCAATTATTATGTAGCCATATAGGTATGACCCTGTATAATATATATACTGTATATATTATATTATATAAAGAAAAAAAATATGAAGAATCTACGGAACTCTACTAAATCTTCTCTAACTACTAATATTATAAAACAAAAAACTACAAAAGTACTGAACGATTTTCGATGAAAATTTACAGTAATATAGCTTCTACGGCAAAATAACACATAGGTTATTATGATTTATGTAAAGGTTTCGAGTCCATAATAAAATTATCAGTTTAATAAAAACTAAATAAGCTTTAGGATTTCGTTTGATAGTTGTGGACTCACTTCCTATCTTAGGAAAGTCGTAGTAAAAATTATAGTACCGTACCTTATTGGATATCCGTAGAAGGGACACCTTAGATTTATAGATTCTCCACTTTGCACTTTAATTGGTGGCAACGATCTGATATATGGAGGTCCTGAAAAATAAAAAAAAAATGTCTTATTTCTTTTACAGTCAGATTGGAATGCAAAATAACATACATAGTATAGTAGTACATACCATAAACATCAAGCCTATTCTCATGGCTGGCCACGTGGTCTCCCTCTTTAGCTGTACAGGAATACAATCCACCGTCCTCCACTCTAACTCGAGTAATGTTTAACTGCGCTACCACTGAGTTATCGGATGTCATTAGTTGTCCTAATGCGTATCTGTAGAATATCGTAATGTTAATATGAGATTATCTTAATTAACACAATTTTATTTTTTTAGCACGCAATATCTCAAAAATTGACCGTTACACGAATCACAACACTAGGTTCTCTTTGCCTACTCTGCTATATGTGGGGTACCGCGTATAGCGAAGAAAAATATTTTCAAATTAATTAAAATGTTCATACACAAGTTATTTTTGTTGGAAGGAAGTTATTTTCATTTACTGTCTATGGTAATAAGACAAAGCGAGGTATTTATTGGGTTTGCCATTCAACATAAATAACATTAACATTCGAAAATCAAGCGGTACGTGGGTAATAGATCGTCTTAACACTAAGTTTGTCTTGCAATATGAGGAGTACAGCGTGAAGCAAAAAAATAATAAATGAATTGAAATTCTCAATAAGTGAAGCTGTAATAAGAATTATTAGATTAATGGTAAACTGAAATAGCGATAGCAGCCTTTCGACGCTTACTGTGGAACATTAATCGTAAAAAAATAATTATTATTATACAACTCTTCCATTACTGAGTGACTGGCCGTGTCCAGTGGTTTAAATGTGAAAGGTAAAATTTGGCACGTAGGTAGGCAGGTTATAATTTCTAAAGGAAGGAAAACAAACAGGAATTTCTATTCACACATAATTTGCAGTCTCCAATTTTCGTCGAATTCTTGCGTGTTGGGAGGCGAAATTCAACGCCGTGTTTTGTCTCGTTGCTTGACCGAGCGTTCATTTCCTCAGTGGGAATCAAACCCTCAACATGTCGGGTTTACAGTCGCACGCTTATACCACTGCGCCACGACTGGCCTCAACACTGTTATTGTTACTTAATGTTACTTGATAAAAAATATAATCGAGGTCAGTCAGCCAGGCCCTGCGCTACGCAGGGGCACAGAGTGTGACTGTAAAACCGACTGGTTGTGGGTTCGACCCCCACTCGAGGAGATGAAATATTTACTTAAATTTATATTTCCATATCTTCGCTCTCGTGTCGAGGCAAAGCGCGACGTTGAGTTCTGCCGCTCAACACGCAATGCCTCCAGAATTCGGCAGAAAGTGGGGAACGGAGTGTCTTAAGATTAGGTTCCATCTGCCTACTCTGCAGTGTGCAATTATGCTTTTATCAAATATAAAAAAATATAATATTTGATAATACTGTAATAAAATGAACACTGTATAAGTAATAAGAACGAATATTTTGTAATATGTTGAAGTTTCATAAAAGTA
Organism: Heliconius hermathena; assembly: GCA_013403705.1. NCBI lineage: Eukaryota > Metazoa > Arthropoda > Insecta > Lepidoptera > Nymphalidae > Heliconius > Heliconius hermathena. The sequence continues at coordinate 913,451 of JAAIXJ010000069.1, forward strand.
TTAATGCGGAAACAGAATTTTAAAATGAAGTCTAAATTAAACGATACTTATTTTTAAGCTTGTTACTTAAAAAACTGCGGTAGTGGTAAAAGTCCGTGAATCTCTTCATTATGTTCAAAATCAACATAATCTCGTGGAACACTGTGTGCATTTATGTAAGTACATTTTACTTATGTTATAAAGTAACTTTTTAGGTTTTATAAATTTTTTTATATATTATTCATTTTTAAAAGTGTGTTTCGTGGTTATTCTACGTGATATATGATACGAGAAGCGGGTTCAAAAAATCTATATAATTTGTAAAATAAAGCTACATGTAAATGCAACGATGGTGGTGGTAGGTAGATATGCCTGTGAACTTAGCAGAGCATTGTTTAGCAGATCAAAAATTAAATGAAGTTTTCTTCGCATGCTGCTGCAGCTGAATTCTATAATTCCTAATAGATTTTAAAAATAGTTCTGGCGTTTTTACCCAAAAAAAGTCAATTAAATAAATTAATTTTTAACAAAAAAAAACTGACTTCAAACAACGAACTAAAAAAGCCTTTAAAAAATTATTTTACATAAAATAAAAATTGCTTTGACTTATTTTAAACTAAAATAATTAAAAAATAATTTAATAATAGATTATTTTTTATTTATATATTTATTATACTACCTATGTTTTTAGAAAACGTATAAAAAATTTAACGCGTATTTAAATCCGCGCCTCTTGGAAACCGTCCAAGCGCTCCGACCACTATGCCAAACGTTCATTTCCATTCCACTCATTAGTGGTCAGAGCGCTTGGACAGATTCCAAGGAGCGCAGGTTCAAATCCTACCACGATCAAATTGTATACGTTTTCTATAACAGTAACCTTCCTAACTGTGGAATAATACTGTAAAAAATTAAAAATAGGGAAAAATAGTTTTTTCTGTCTGTCGTTTATACGTGAACTAATCTAGCGTGTAAAAGAGAGTCTTCATACAAGTGTTTCGAAATTGGTTTTGAACTCGACACGACGTGTTGTGATTGTAAGTTGAGAGTATCGACACTTTTGATTAGTTTTTCTGTCAATTTTAACTAATATCAGAAAGACGATGTTTATTTGAAATAAAAATTAAATTGTTCCCGCACTCGGTTTCTCATGCACCGACATTTTCGTTACTTTGCATATCGAGGTGGAACTTAACGCCGTGATTTGTCTTGTCGCCCTATTGAAATAATTAAAATAAACTCAAATCAGACAAATACGATTCATTCCATCATGGCCCTGTGGGAGTGCGTGTAACTGTAAACATAGTGGTTGTGGGTTCGTTCTCCACATATTGTGGAATGTTAACACTACTTCTTAACTCTTACCATGCTATGCTAGAAAAAGAGCGAAGCTGCTAAAATCTACTTTTAAACAAGAAAATCACATCTCTACAGTACATACATGGCTCGTACCCATGTTTAACATAGAAATCGAACCCGGGAACACCGCTGTCGTAAAGTTACCCAATTTCACTTTATGCTGTATAACATTTGTTCGTACATTGTGTTTGTGAAAGAGCTATTCTATAGTTAAGAGGATTGAATTTTGATTTCAACGAGCTGTATGTAGGTACCATGCGCTTATACTGACGTTGGATTTGTATGAAACTTATGTGTATTTATTCATGTTTTTTAAAATATTTTTACAATATTTTTAAAATCCGAGGAAACAAAAGGATTTTATAAGTTTGAACTGTCTGTCTATGTGTTTTGTAACAGTATGTACCTTGGGTATAAGTTAAAAATAAATAAATAAATAAAATAAAATATGCATGGCAATACACGTAAATAACATAGTTAATTATTAATAATACACACTATATATTTTAATACCAAATTAATCGAAACGAGTTCGTGTATTGTCGTCCCGAGTGTCACGACCGTCGTTCTGTCTATATAGGTGGTGGTGATGCTGGAAGGCAGCGGTCGAGTCGAACTCTTAAGTACTACGGTACTAATAAATATGATGCACATAAAGACTCGTACCAAGTATATTATAAATATAATATAATAATTCGAAGCCTATGATGGCACGATCTTTTAGGATCGAATTTCTTATAAAGGCAATATATGTGTAGGGGCGACACATATTGTGGATCCAAGTGATCTTTGACCAATATTATGATATTGAATGTTGCTTGACGTCGCGGAAGCTGACGTGATGGGCTTATGCGAACTGTTATAGCGACATTAACTATGTCGTGGCTGATGCCGTCTCGCAGTACGCTCGCGATACGTAAGCTATGCTTGTATGGCGTTGGTCATTGACATATTATATACCACTTCTACGACTTGGTATACGACTAGTAGGTGTGTGGTGCTATTTTATGTCCCAGCTCCGGTGTATGTAGTAGTGTCCGCCTGTCTCATACGGGTGTGTGGTGCTATTTTATGTCCTGGAACTCTGGTGTATGTAGTAGTGTCCGCCTACGGTTCGAGACACGACTGTGGGGTGTGTGCCGTGCGTTTATTTAACATATCGGCCGCCTAGCGGTAGTGCGTTCGTTCCAACGACTTATATTGATCTCACAAATCAATCAACATCACGAATCACCATTCTAATACAATCTTAATATAAACAAGCGTAACAAGTACCTTCGGAAAGATCACACACAAACGTCTCGGAGGGTTCAACGATGACTGTAAAGCCACGGTCTGGTCGGAACTCACGGTGTAGGGGCGGGGCGGTGCCCGTACTCTTTCTTCCTTTTATTATAACTAGTTCGCAGTTATAGTGGAGAGGAAGATAGGACGCGCTCTTGGCTTTTCTTCGGACGAGCTTCGAGTTATGACAATGTCATATTGTCGAGTTTCCAGTTATCTAAATAACTGACACAAGAACAACTTCTGATGGCAAATATCTTATTAAAGCGATACCTTCTAATGGCATAATATAAAATCCTTAATACTGTTACCTCTGAATCTCTAAAAGATTTTGGGTTCTTCACGATCACAACTATAAACGATTCTAATCACTAGACACATCACGAGCCAAGGCATTATTTATTAAATAATATTTTCAAAGGAGCTTGAGATATCAGTTACAGTGTGTATGTGGCATCGTAGCCCCCCAAGGGATGAACCGATTTTGGTTTAGTTTTTTTCTTTGAGAGGAGACTTAATCGAGAGTGTTATTAGCATAGATAAAAAAATATATAGGCTCAGCGTTTTTAAGATTTTTCCTTTCTTCTTATTTGATTGTTTAATTTTTAGAGATTTTTGTGTCGGGGATTTTTAATTACTAATACACTGTAATATTTCACTGTGGAGGCATCGAAAATATAATATATAGCTTATATAACTTATAAACGAGTAGTTTTTTTTTCATCACTTTTCTTTACAATAATTTTATTAATTCAATTAATATTTGGATAAATAGACTGATATAATACTCATAAATATTCATTCCAGTGAATATTTAAGTTTATTTTTCAATATATATATATACTTCATTGAGGTCATCATGGTCTATCACCCACCTCGTCTACAGTCAGACAGCGTATGTATATAAGGTGCCTGACTATAGACGAGGTGGGTGTGGGTTCGATTTCCACCTGAGGGAATGTGATGAGTTGAAAATGATTCGTTTCACCACTTAACAAGTCTCTTATTCAGGCGGAATTTGGAGAACGAAGCGCCTTAGTACTAAGTCATATACAGGACAAAGTATTTAGGTAAAAATAAAGTATATAATTACCTAGGATCAGTATTACTGGATACAGTGACGCCGTCTCGTTCCCATACAAATTGTGGTGGCCGGTCCCCAGTAGCAGCACACTGCATGCTAATCTAAAAAGTTTATGAGATTTCATTGCGGAGGCATCGAAAAAATTTTGACAATTTAAAGTTTTACTCCACATTAATTAATGAAAGAAAAATATTTTATACAAAATGTATAAAAATTTTGTTGTAGCGGGACTTGAACCCGCTCCCTTCGAAAACCGTTGAAGACTATGACTATTAGGGTTCTAGCAACTTCAACTCGTGGTTAACGTGTTATTTTTAACTACTTTAAAATATTTATGCTTATTATTTTTATACTACGATTAGCAACACCCGCGCGGCTTTTCTTTTGGACTCAAAATCCTCAATAAAAGTGATAAATATAATAACATAATAACAACAAACAAAAGATATTATAATGTTAATATAGTAATAATAATAATAACATATAAGTAAAAAAAAAATATATAATATTATCTTGATATTTTAATTTCTTAGTACTTACATCTCCACCAGGAGTGACTGTTCTTTCTGTAAAATGCTGTGTTATAATGACACGATTTTCATTTAATCCCCTACGTATTCTTTTTCGTCTGTCGAGACCTGAAAAAATTAAAAATAAACAATTTATTATATTATACATATTATGTTTTAAATATTTTTTTTTATTTACTATTATATGATTAGTTAATTTTTATATAATAATTTAGAATTCTATTTTTTGTTTTCTATTCTAAAAGGAAACTGTTTAAAGATATATGAAAAAAAAACAAGAATAATAAAAAAGCGAACATATTTTTTAAATATACTTGATGATTATGGTTTATAATGTTGAAAATAGTGTTAATACACTCTGTTCCCTATTTTCTGCCCAATTTTCAAGATATGGCGTGTCGAGGGGAGTAAATCAAACAAGCTTTATGTACAAGAGCAAGAAAATCATTTAAATATATTCATTCCACCTTACTTTGTAATATTGTGTGCTATATGCGCATAATATTACTAAAGATAGAAAGTTTTAACCTTATGTTCGCTCTGTTCACCTTGCAAAATGTAGCAAATACCTTCGTCTGATTTTTTAAAACGGGATTTTAAAGTATAACGGGATTTTACTACCCATTATATGATACAGTACTCTCATACTCAGAAAGGCTAATTAGTGTGTAAATAACTTTAAAGTAATGAACTATACAAGTATGTATATATTATATTTCACATAGCAAATTTAATGAGTATCGGCACACGTCGTGGCGCAGCGACACAAGCGTGTGGCTGTATCACGACGGCTGTGGGTTCCATTTCACTGAATAGGAATTTGGGGTATTTAATTATTATTTATTATTTTTCTTCGTGGTACCAAGGCAAAAGCGCGGCTTTTAGTTCCGTAATTTAACATGCACTGTCCAATTCGGTGGAAGGTGGGGAAGGAGGAAGTGCCGGAACACTAACTTCTCTCTGCCCATCCTGCTATATATATGCGTGATATAGCGTGAACCTGAGAAAAAAGAAAAGAAAACACGCGCACAAATACAACGAAATGAAAGTTCAATATACTTTAATAATTTCATCTTCCGATAGCGTAGGTGTCCGCTCTGCCTCTGTGGAGAGATAGTAATATGTGCCGTATAATTAGTCTCAGCTCTCAGTGGATAGATGGCTATGCTTAATTTGAATGTTATTAAGCTTAATGTTATTAAATACAATTAAACCTTAATTGACATTTATGAGTATTGCTGTAATTACCACAGTAAAATTTAATTTAGTATCATCCATTTTGATATCATTGAGGCCAGTTGTGGCGCAGGGGCACAAACTGTGTGGTTATGGGTTCGATCCCCATTCGAGGAAATGAAATATTTGACTCATTTCCTCGAGTGGGGATTTTAAATTTATATTTCCATTTTCTTCGCTTTGGTGTCGAGGCACAGCGTGACGGTGAGTTCCGCCACTCAATACGCAATGCATTCGGAACTGCCTACCCTACTGAGTGCGGGAAACGAAACTAATTGGGAGGATTAGGTATATATTTTTTACCCCACATATAGCTGGATAAGTAGGAGGAGCTTTGTGTAAGACATTACGTTCACCACTTTCCGCACAATTTTTAAGACATTGCATGTTGATTGTCAGAACTCAACACCGTGCGGTGTTGAGTTTTTGTCTTGTTACTAGAGCCAGGAAATGAAAAGAATTCATTTCGCTTATTTAATTTCAGCCAATTTAGAGGTAAATGATATTGCAGATTCTTATTACTTGCCCTCGTCTCGCCGACAACCACAATATTACAATTTACAGCCACACTTTAGAATGGACCTGCTATCTGTTTGAATGAATGTTTTAAAATTTTATCAATGAGGGCGTCGTGGCGCTAGCGAATTGCGTCTGAATATAAACGCGACGGCTATGAGTTCGATTCCCAATTGAGATAATAAATTATTTTCATTTCCTCGATCTAGTAAGACGTCAAAGCGCGGCTTTGAGTTCTGTTGCTGCTGCTGTTCAACTCTCGAAAATTGGATGGTGATGTGACAGTGTCTTAAATCTATGTTTCCTGTGCTCATCCTGCTATATGCGGGATACAGCGTGAAGCTACAAAAAGTTCTTCACAAAGCTCAACACATAGCTCAGAAATACAAGCCGAATGCTATAAACGTATTCTATTAAATTTATATATTACAGTCCCACACTAGTGTCCATGCGCCACGACTGGTGTCAAGGTGACTGGTTGTAGGTTCGATCCCCACTCGGAGAAATGAAATCTTTAATATTCTCATTTATTCGCACTGGTGTCGAGGCAAAACGCGGCGTTGAGTACTGCTACTCATCACGCTATGCCTCCAGAATTCTGGGGAAAATAGTGTTACCACGAGATACAGCGTGAATATTGTATGTATATATATGTATTTCGACTGTAAGCGTTGGAGCCCATCACTTTAATCAACATGTAATTGGCCCGCAGGACGCTAATGCGATTGAAACGGTTATTACCGAGTAATTGCTGTATCTAGATGGAGATGTCCGTTCCTGGCTAAAATTGCTTAATATAATATGTATATATTAGGATTCCTATCAAAAAGCGTGCTTACAGCTGTTAAGGATTTATTACTATTGTATAATGTATTTTTTTTTATTAGGTTTCATCACGCCGTATTCAGTATATATCAGGACCGGCAGAAAGAACCTCGAGTTAAGACACTCGGACACAAAAAAGGAAAAATAGAAAAATTAAACACAAAACAAGATTTTAATTAATTATTAACATGCTAAAAAATATTTACCTAAATATATATATTTTTAGCTACACGTTGTATCCTGCATATAGCAGGGTAGGCTAAGGGAACCTAATATAAAGACACTTCGTTCCCCATTTTCCGCCGAATTCTTGACGCATTACGTGTTGAGTGGAAAAACTCAACACGCCTTTATAATTTTTAATATATTTATTAATACTTATTTAGAAAACGTATAAAAATTTGAACGCAGCGGGACTCGAACCCGCTCCTCCTGGTTCGAGTCCCGCTGCGTTCAAATTTTTATACGTTTTCTAAATAAGTATTTTTCTTTCCTAAGTGTGGAATAACACTTTAAAAATGTTTAAAAAATATTTATTAATATTTTAAAGATATGAAATACTACACTTCCTATTATTATTAGTACAAAGAAGTAAACAAGCAATAATTCAAATGCCTGTTCACAAGATAAGTCGCTTCACACTGTCGGGCGTAGTACGGAATAAATAACGGCGATAAATTATCTGTTCGCGACACCGGTCGTGTTAAGTGGCCTTAACTTCCAGCGATTGAATATGGATGTGAGTTACACCGTATGATGGAAAATCTGATTTTCTGTTATCTATCCTATACTATTATTGTTTATTTTATACTATTATTGTTTTATTCTATGCTATTATTATAAAATGGAAGAGTTTGTAGATTTGAATGTGTTAATCTCGGGAACTACTGATTCGAAAAATATTTTTGTGTTGGATAATGGATAGGTATGGTAGACTATAAATAACGTTAATATATCGTGTGTCATACAAAACTTTCTGTTATTCCCATTTGACCACATCGGTAAAGCCTAATATATAGTTATATACGGCAATATATAGTTTCATACGGCTTCATTTATGCCTTACTGTGAAGTCGACGGTCGTGGATTCGATTTCGATTCCTAATGGAGGTCCTGTGGCGAGTGTGGAGATGTATTCTACCATTAAACGCGCAATGTCTCGATTATTTAAATATAATTATCCGCCATATGCCGACCAATAACAATAAATTATAGATACTATGGATGACAAATTATATTTACGACAGTGTATTTTCTTTATTTAACACTACATCGGAAGGAACCTGGGAACCTAGTGTTAAGCCACTCCGTTCCCATTAAGACACTACCGTTCACCACTTTCCGTGCAATTCTCGAGGTATTACATATTGAGTGGCGGAATTTTGACTCAACTGAGCGAGGAAATGATAATATTAAATGTTTCCTTTTTCCGAGTGAATATCTAATCCACATACCCACGATGGCCTCTATACTACATAAAATACATAAGTATATAGAGTGTTTTTGTCAGCACTACTTTAAATGAAACAACAGTTTTAAAATTAAAAAAAAAATTAGCTTCACGCTGTATCCCGCACACAGCAGGGTAGGCAGAGGGAACCTAGTGTTAAGACACTCCGTTCCCCACTTTCTGCCGAATAACAGTTTTAACTACTCTTTAAAAGCCTAATACAATTATAATTTTTTTTCCCAAAAATGAAAAAGTGATTTTTCAAACAAAATATATTATAAAATTATCGTTGTAAAATAAAACACCATTTGTCAAGAACGACGCACGTAGACATAAACCTATCAAAGGGAAACCGCCGCATACGCCTCATTCCGAAATCGAGTCGTAGGTATTGGCAGCAAAGTTCAAAGTGTCTATTCGTAACTGTGTCTCACGAAATACAGGTATGGATAAGCATCTGAAATGAAAAAAAAAATCCCATGTCTAAACTGTTCAGGTATCTTGATTAATTTCTTTATAATAGGTATGGGCTTAAAATATTTTACCCTATATTCTGTTCCCGTAAAAGAAGCACTGACGTTTCCACCCTATAGAATATAAAAATCTGTTTTAATATTTCTTCTAATATTTCTTATGATGTAATATAAAATAAACATTTAGTTACAATATAATTTTACCCGATACCGAACTAGATATCGCGTTTTAAGTGGCGGAACTCAACGCTGCGCTGCAAAAAATAATTTTAGGGAAATTTGGGTTTTACGAGACAATAAAAATAATTGCGTTAACATGACCATACTATATATTTTTAATTAAATAAATACTACGGTGTGATATAAAGTTTCATTATTATAATCCTCTTTGTCGTTTCGCACAATATGTTTGTTTTGTTCAACGCCGTCCTTATAATGATTCAGAGGGAACCTAGCCCTTTGTTAATATGTAGGTCAATATGTCTGTATAAAGTTGCTTTTGACTCTACTCTTGTAAATTGAAGTAATATCTGTATGTGATGATTATAGAATAACTTCTTGTTTTTGTTACACGCTGTATATAGCAGAGTAGGCTGATACTTAGTGTTGAGACACTCCATTCCTCACGTGCCATACCTATCGAAGTCATACCTATATTTAAATCGGGTAGTACATATGATCCCAATAATTTTCGACCCGTATCTATACTACCCTCCTTTAGTAAGATTATTACTAAATTAATCATTTTATAAATGATAACACGCCTTGGAAATGATCGCTCGCTCCAGTCTGTTGCAAAGGTATCATTGTCACAAATAATTAGATATGTATTTATATAAGTTATTTAAAAAAAGTCTCCATGTTTCTTGTGCCGGTTCTTCTCAGGTCTGAGGCATTAACTTTAATGAACTGGTGGTAAATTATTTGACGTTCAAAAAAAGAAGCATGTAACTTCTTATTTTGAATAAAATTATTTAGTTTTTATTCCTAGATGATTTAGGGGTAGCCAGAGAGAAAGGAGCGCCGAACGTTATTTTCAATTTTTGTATAAATAAAAAAAATAACAGAAACTTAATTAAAGAACTATTGTGAAAAACATAAATTACACAAATATTGAAAAAGTTACCTCGTCTTGTATTATTATATGTTGTCGAAGAAACTGATGTGTACCTGGAAAAAGAGAAAAATTTTATAAAATACTTATACACATAGGATTTATTTTATGAGCTGATGTACAGACATACAGTACGGTCGGCGATTCGTGGCCGCCCTGAAGTTAGCTGTAGATTTGCTTTTAGGACTTTCTTTCTTTTTACAATTTATTATTTTCTTCCCATATGAACCCATATGGTCAATAAAATACATTAAGGCCCATGTGCCGGCCGTACTGTACTTTTACTTTTCACACATATTTTGCATGTTATAGGATAAGTAGAATATGATTTTAGTATCTTTTTAGGCTGCATTTAGCATATTAGGGAAGACAGAGGGAGTTTTGTTTTAAGACACTCCGTTGCCCATCCACCGCCCAATTTTCGAGACGTTGCGTGTTGAGTGGCGGAGCTTAATGGCGTGCTTTGTCTTCTTACCAGGGCAAGGAAATGAAAATAATTCATCCTCTCGAGTGGCCATCAAACCCGTCACCTTTACAGTTAGACCAGTCACTTGGCGCCCCTGGACGCAGCTGAAATTTAATTATAAAACAATAACTTTAACTTGGCTTTCATTAAAATGGGAACGTTTTACGTACCTAAAAAGAAACCAATCAAATGTAACCAGCCAACGCACATCAAAGCCAATTTCTTTCGTAAATATTTCATGACGTAATATTTATGAAATATAACGATATAATATAACAGAATTATTATTTTTGGTATAAAAGAAAATTGGAAATATTATAGGTTTCATTTAATATTAAGAGTTTGTGTGAAAGGACAATGCCCGATTTATACGGGGATACGTAACAACTTACGTCAACCAAAATTTACTCTCGACGAGTCCAGTTTCTTTTAAACTTTTCATTACCAACAAGATTTTAACATATCTTGCGTCTTTTGAGGCCAGTCGTGGCAGTTTGTGACTGTAAACGCGACTGGTTGTGGGTTCGATCCCCACCTGAGGAAATGTTATTTATTTAATTAATACATATATTATAGTAAGATTACTATTGACTCTCTTGTCAAATGGAAATTTGCAAAAATCTTCTTGCAGAAATACTAACAACATAAACAGGTTGTAAGCGCGCATATAAGTTTTTTGACACAGCTTTATAAGAACGTATGGCTTAGTGGTCTGAGCAATAGTACGTTTTCCAAGAAGCGTGGATTCCCGTCCCGCTACGTTAAAAATTTTCATACGTTTTCTATAAAAATATTTCTCTTTCCTAAGTGTGTTAAAATTATATTATAAAATTGGTAACTTTATGAAAAGACGTCAGTTGTCAGATTTAGAATGTTATAAGTCACCTACTATTTTGTATGACGAAGTGTGTTATTACATTAGTTACTATGGGTTTATATTTTGGTGCCCTTACCTTTGACATAATTATAAGATACAGAATAAATGTATTGTAACTAAGGCATTTCTATTTTTTTATCTATGGACAAGACGCAGGGTAGGGCTTCGCTACTTAACATACAATGCTTTCCGAATTCGACGGAAATTGGGAAACGGTAGTGTTTTTTTCCCATTAAGACACTTCCGTTCCGGGCGGAGTGTTTTAGTACTAGGTTCCCAGGTCCCCTATGCCTACCCTGCTATGAGTAAAACAAAATATCGGTATATTTTTTGTAGCTTCACGTTGCGTCCCATATAGAAGGGTAGGCGGAGTGAAATTAGTGTCAAGTCACTCTGCATTTTACTTTCTGCCCTTTAAAACTAAAAGTTGATTGTTGGAACTGATTAAAATTTAAATTACAATTTTATTGGATAAAGTAAAGTGCGAACCTGAAAAAAATGTATATAATTCCCAAAATTGAACTAGAATCGACAACGATCAGTTATATAATTATTTTGTCATAATATATCTAATATGAAAATTTTGTGGAAAATTTGAACAATAAAAAAAATATCACATATAAATTTTTATTTAAATTTGCCATTAGTTTTTTTTCATTCTAAATATTACAGTCTGTGAAAAGCGACAGGAGCTCGCGGACGACGCGGCGTCGCTGGGAATATCAAGGACTTAATAACGTTAGACAAATTTATTCTCCATTTCTGTATCTTTCACGTTTTTAGAACGAAAATTGAAATGTCTAAAGTGAATGATAGCTATCAGTAATGCTGTGTAGAGGCCAATCCTGGCGCAGGGTACTAGGGTGTGACTGTGAATTATTTACTTAACTCACTGATTTACGTTCCTTTTTTAATATATAATGTATGTTTGCAGCGGATTTAAGTTTTGTAATGTAAAAATTATTAAAATATTAGGTTGACGCCAGTCGGGGCGCAGGGGCACAATGTGTGACTGTAAAATCTGGTTATGGGTTCGATCCCCACTCGAGGAAATGAAATATTTACTTACATTTATAAATATATATATTTTTTAATTTATATTTTCATTTCTTCTCTCTGGTGTCGAGGCAAAGCGCGGCGTTGAGTTCCGCCACTCAACACGCAATGCCTCCAGAAATTGGCGGAAAGTGGGCAACGGAGTATCTTAACACTAGGTTCCCTCTGCCTACCCTGCTGTGTGCGGGATATAGCGTGAAGCTGATTTTTTTATTTTTTTTTATTAGGTTGCATTTTCGTATTTCCTATAAGGATATTCAATTGTTTTTTTTTAAATGTATACCTATAATAAAATCATAACTCATCGGTGTCTGTACATGGAAAATATATAAAAAAATGTTATGGTTGACGTTTCACAATCTTACAGTAATCGGTCGGTTTGTTTGTGCGTTTGTTCACACTAATTTCAATTTAATAAGAAACAGCGTAACCGACTTAAGTGCACATTTTTCACTGTTGTATTTAGGTAAACTTCTCTTAATATTTAGTATTTCTTTTATATCAATAGGTTCATAAAAAAAAAGTTATATCAATATAAAGTAAAAGGCTATAAAATTACTATTTTATTGAATTAGCTGAAAATTTGTAAAACTGTATACAATTCATTTGTTTTGATTATAAAATTATGTTTTATTTCATAAAATATATTTAGTATTTCCTTCACATGATTATTTCATGTATTTTGTTATGTAAGTTAAATCGATCTACTATAAATAAATGTAACGTACATACCAATTATTAAAATGTCACAACACCACGTCATCTAAACACGATATTGATGTTCATAATAATATTTATGGTAAACTAAAAAAAACGAATACTTTCTTCTTTTAAATTGTAGTTAAATGAACTATGAAAATAAATGATTTATTCAACTTAACATTAACTTTTTGAATTTTATAACTTTTTTTGGCTTCACTTGCGTAAATTGACGTAATTTGATTGCGTCAGATTTTTTCTGCTAAAATTTCTTTATATTCCTTAATGAAAAATGTCTTATAAGTTGCTTTAAGCTTTGAACTATTACTATGCCAAAACTCATTTACTTCAAAGCAGTAGTTATCGGTATTTTAAGTAATTTGTCATTTTGGATTTTTAATTTTTTTTTAAGAAAATTATAATGAAAATCACCATCAGATTCAAAAAAGATATACTCCAGATTCTATGCTATTTTCTTACAGAAATTTATCCGTTTCTGTCTACGCAAAAGTGGGTAATTAGAAAGGGTAAGACCGCGATAGACCTTTGTGAACACCGAATTGATGATAGTGGGGGAAGGTCACGTAAAAAGCCTGAAGGTTCTCCGGAGTTAAGTTAATGACAGTGGACGGGATGAGAGAGATATGCAGAGATTGTAGAGTTCGGGGCTCTGTTGTTTCTGGTGACCCCGCTAGAGATGAAAAAATATATAGTTAGATATATCGTTACTGCGTCACAACAACTAGTTGCAAAATGCTCCCTTACAATATTTCAAACCAAAATATTAAAAAGAGCGTCATAAAATATTTTACACTCGCCGTTCTTTTATTCACTGTCGTCATGAGGACCGAGTCGCATCACTGCATTCTCACCAAAAATATAATACAACGTGCTAACTTAAGAAATTAGGTTGTCTACACATGGAGGACATTAAAATCGCTATAATCGCTAATCTTTTTACTTAACAGTATATCCCGGATATAACAGGATAGGCAAAAGAAACCTACTTGTTATGACAAGCAGAAGGGTCCTACAGTCCGCGTATTTTTCGAGACATTGGGTGTTGAGTGGTGGACCTTAACGCCGCCCATTGTCTTGTGCGGAAGAACCAGAGCGGGAAAATAAAATAAACCATAATCTTAAGTAAAAATAAGCCCCACAACCGTGACATTTGCTGTGAGACGCCACGACCGCTTTAAATTTAATTTCGTTATCCTTATATTTATTTTTTATCATATTGGTTATGTACCTATCCGGTATACACGAGATATATATTAAGTTAAAATTAGGCTGAGGTATCAAATAATTTAAATTAGACTTATCAAATAGTTTCTTTTTCTAACTACTAACATACGAAAGAAAAACATTATAATATTATTTACTATATATAATAAAAAACACATTATTATTTGTTATTTTCTAGTCATAGAACGCAGAATACTTTAAAAATATCGACCTTCACACAGAAACAGACAACGTACACAATAAACAAAAATTAATGCTAGATTAATATTATGACAAGCGTACAACTACAATGTTTCATTTTGTTCCCCATCTTTTGTCCTACACGTAGTAATTTTGACTTTAATTTTGGACTATTTCTATAACGAATGGGGATGAAATGTTTCATTCATTTCCGAGATCGCAGCTTCTATTTGTATCGAGGGAACTTTGTAAATGCATTTTTTGTTTGTTTTGCAGTCATTTGTTTGTGTAAACTTATATCGTGAGTGTCGTCGTTTCTGTTGATATTAAGAAAGGTAAAATTTCCGTAGAAATGTCAATATGTTATAAATTATGAATTTGTAAGTAATAGAAACTGATTATCTCAGTCGGCAGGTGTGACTGAATACGCGATGGCTGAGTGATGATGATGATGATGAATGATGAAGGCAAGGCGGGACGTAGAATTTCGTCACTCATCAATGTCTCAAAAACTGGGCAGAAAGTTGGCAACGCAGTGTCTTAACACTAGTTTACCTATATCTATAAAGTATACCACCAAGTTATGAAATTAAACAGAATATAATAGGAGCCTATGGCTTACTAGTCAGAGAGCTTGGATTGTGCTAAGAGGTGCAGGTTCAAATCCCGCTACTTGTTCATATAAATAACGTTATATACGAGTACGTTTTGTAAAAATATTTTTTTCCTCTTAAACATTAATGACATATTCCACATATGCCATAAAAATGTTAAAAATTGTTTATAATTCTGTTTGAATTGATTTAATTATGGTAAAGCGAACAGACATATTATATATAAAACGAAAAAATTAAATCAGTTTCACGCTGTATCCCGCACAGCAGGGTAGGCAGAGTTCTGGACGCATTGCGTGTTGAGTGGCGGAACTCAACGCCGCGCTTTGCCTCGACACCAGAGCGAAGAAATGAAAATATAAATGTAAATAAATATTTCATTTCCGCTTATGAGGATCGAACTCACAATCAGTCGATTTTACAGCCATACTTTGTGCCCCTGCGCCACGACTGGCCAAACGAATAGGATAAGAAACAAAAAGCGATATCGGTTGATATTTACAAAATTGCAATAACATTTGATAATTATTTTAGCTTAGAAATTATAAATAACATACATTTGTAAGTATATCCATTTCAGAATTGAATTACAAAGTTCATCATACCTTACCTCACACTCGCGCTTCATTAAGCAGCGTGTTTAAAACGCCGCGTATACAAGACGCCTTAGGTTTTGAATAATTCATTCACATCTTCACATACGCTTGATACAGGCAAGGCCACGTGGAATAGGGAAGTCAAAATTTACATAATTTAAACGGAGAACCGACTTGAGCGGTTTGAAAATTTGCTGTAAATTTGCAAATTTTATCAGCCCTGTTTACTATTCAAGTGTTATGGAGCTAATTATATGGGCGTGTTGTAATAGAAATGTATGATCTTATAAGGTACTTATTTTTTTTTGCAGAACATAAAAACATGTCGGCTGACTTAAATCTTTGATAATTTTTTTGTGTCTGTATACAACTTTTTGTGTCTGTATACAACAACTTTGAGGCCGGCCGTGGGACAGCGTCAGACTGCATAAGCCCAATTTTAGGGACATGGCTTGTAGGCGGGACCCGGCGTTGAGTTCCATCACTTTATCTACCAGCGATGAAATGAAAACAATTAAATGTCTAGCGGTGAAATAAATACTATCATTCTTCCGTGTGGAAATCTATCCACAACCACGACGCCACGACGGCCTCTGATATTATATAGAGTGTTTAAATTTAAAATTTCATGTTTCTTTATTTTAAAATTACAATATTTAATTAAATTTTGTAGCCCCCATTTTACTTACTTAAAGGAGAAATTTCAAGAATACTCAAAGTACTTAACACTAACTTCCCTCTGTCCATGTCCTGCCATAACCGAGAATAAACTTTAAGCTTAAAAATAAAATTGACCACTTAAAGTATGACGAAACTATATTTATTAGTTATGGGAAAATGATTATTTACTAATTAACTATGTGCGAATCCGCTTACTTATTTAGCGGTCCAGCGAAATTGATAATACTTAAATATAACTAAGCAATGACGATTAATTTCAGTCTAATAATGAAATTTTGTCATTAACAATGATATTAATGAGGCCGTTGCTCTGTGTTGGGACAATGTGACTGTGATCACGATGGTAGTAGATTTTGTCTCTACGCACGAGATTTTTTTTAGCTTCACGCTGTATCCCGCATGTAGCAGGGTAGGCAGAGAGAACGTGCGAACTTAGTGTTAAGACACTCCGTGCCGATTAAGACACTTCCGTTCCCCTCTTTCCGACGATTTTTTGAGGCAATGTGTGTTGAATGAACGGAACTCAACGCAGCGCTTTGCCTCGCTTCGCTTTATTACCAGAGCGATGAAATTAAAATATTAAATATTTCATTTCCCCGAATGGGTATGGAACCCACAACGTCACGCCCGTCACGCTTATAGTCGCATGGTTGAGCCCCTGCGCCACGGCCAATATTAATTAATACATTAAAATTATTTTTAACTACTCCATCTAGTAGACAGATAAAAGTATGAGAGAGATAAAAAAGAAAGAGTATAAGCTGCAAAAGCACCAGACGAAAGTACTGATCAAGATGAAGCGTGAAAAGGCAGAGAATGAAAGAGATGAAAGGTTAACGAACAACTTCAAGGAAAATACGAAGCTTTTCTGGAGAGAAGTTAGTGTTTCTCGAGGTTGCTCGTTAGCCTGTAGAATGAAAGGGGTGCTTTCGAAGGACGGTGAAATTCTAACAGAACAACCACACATTTTGCAGCGATGGGCGGAATTTTACAAGGAGATGTATGAATGTGATGACGCCTCAGTCTCAAGTAGCAGCGAAACGCTGAGTCTTGATGTAGCTGATGGCGAAATCAGTGTAAAAGAAGTTGAGAGTGCAATACGAAGTCTNGAGAATGAAGAAGAACGTGCTCAGCTGGTTTGGGCACGTCGAACGAATGAGTGATGAAAGAATGGCAAAAAAGATTTATGATGGAAAAGTGAGCGGTAAGAGAGGTAGGGGGAGACCTCGGTTGACCTTCGAAAACACAGTATCAAAGATACTGGAGGAAGGTCACGTAAAAAGCATGAGGACCCCCCGAAGGGCATGTATGAAGAGGTTGATGACAGTGGACGAGGCGAAAGAGGTATGTAGAGACCGTAGCGTTTGGCGCTCCGTTCTCTCTGACTACCCCGCAAGGGATAAAGCGTGAAGCTAAGTTAAGTTAAGTTATCTAGTAGACAAAGTACGGCGTAGAATTCCGCGTAGAGACTCGCAATATCAAGACGGTGCGATCACAGCGTCTGACTATAAACGCGACGTTGTGAGTTCGATCCCCACTCATGGAATGAAATAGTTTTTATCATTGTTCTCAACCCACAATACTTCTAACATGGGGAACTGAGTGTCTTATTACTAAGTTTCCTTTGTCTACCTAACTACAGAAAAAAAATATACTGAATAAAACATTTTTACTTATTATTTAACTACACCTTCTCTTTTCTCTGTCTCTCCTTTTTAATATATATCTTAATAAAATACGGAACTCTAATATTTATTATTCCATGTCAGTTTTTTTTTAATAAACACGAAGGTAGGATGCGACGTCGCGTCGAGAGCTTTTGGTCCACTGGAGCGTACACCTTGTTCAAACATTTCATATATATATATATATGCACTCTGTATGTATAGCAGTTTGTATGAAATTCCATATAACTGTATCATTTGAATTTACTATTTTACAGCTTTTTAAGTAAAAATTGTAATGTTAGCTTCCTTAAAGTTTTTTAATGATATAATTGAAAAGGACTCTTGAGATTAACGTTATCATATAATAGTACAGGAACGGTGTCAGAATGTATACGTGATGGCTGTAGGTTTGATATTTTTCAAAGATTTACGCTGTATCTTGTATATAGCAGTGGGAACCTGGGAACCCAGTGCTAAAACACTCCGTTCTCATTAAAATGCTTCCGTTCCCCACGTACTACCGAATTCTGGGGACTGCGTATTGAGTGGCAGAACTTAACACCGTGCTTTGTCTCGTTACTAGAGCAAGGCAATAAAAATATCGAAAGACTTGTTCTTTACTGTGGCAAGCGGATGAAGTCGCAAGCGAATCGCTAGTTTTAAATATAACTATATCCTTAAATACAAATTGAATCCACTACCCTCGCTTTAAGAGACGTTGTTACACGCCATGGTAACATGTGCAAGATAAATATATATTTCTTTGAATTTATAATATTACCATATGTAGCTTCATTTCCACTCTTGCATCTTGAAATGAGACATGCATGTAGATATTAAAGTAAGCAACTGAGCGTAAAACGAAAACTGTAAATCGTTAGAAGAGAGAGTTTTTTAAAAAAGAATCGTGAAAATATTCTATTCTATTCTTTTGAAAAAAAAATATACAAGAAGACTATTTATATCACTTGTTGTACTATGTAGTGTACGTAGACAACCTGATATTAGTATTTATAATATTATTATTTACTTCGTAGTTGAATACTTTGAAACTAAACAAGATGGTAGTAGATTCATATTAAGCTAATTATTATTATTAATGTTTATTTCAAAATATTTGAGGCGTCTCCGCCTCAAATATTAAAGATATAAGATATCTCAAATATTAAAGATAGATAAAGAGTACTTTAAAAATTCGCGAGTCGCGCTTTGCCATCCAACATGTAATATGGGAAAAAACAGGGCGGGAATTAAAGAACGGAATGTCTTACGTCTTAACACTAAGTTTAGCCTTCCTTTATAGGAGAAGAAAAAAAATCTTTAATCTATCAAAATAGAGGTCGTCGTGGCACAGTGGCACTGCGTGGGATTATAAACGAGACGGTTGTGGACACGATCCTACATGAGAGAACGAGTTTATTTAATTTTTATCACTCTGATCAAAATACAAAGCGCGGCGTTGAATTCCGCCATTCTTGCTGTACAACAACGTGGGGAAAAACGTAAAGCTTTTTTTTATATCTATAAAAGCACACATATATTAGCAATATTAAAAATATCATATCATGTTTTATTAAAGATACGTGAAAGATACGCGATGAGTCAACCTCGTGAGTCAGTGAAGCGTCGCTATCCGATATACTTAGAAATTTACATTACGCTTGTAATAACATCTTATTAAAAATAAGAATATTATGGCGCAGTGGGACAGTGTTTACGTGATGGGTGTTGATTCGATTCCAGTTATTTTTACAGTCTGGGAAAACATACATCAGCGTTGAGTTGTGCCACTCATCGATGGACGAATAACGATGGAAAGCCATAATCCTCTCTACCCACCTAAATTCTTAAAATGCTATCAAGCTAAAATTAATATTAGACATAGAGGCTTACGGTTCTTTGGAGGACAGAAAAAATCAAGCAGGGCTTAGAAGCCAAAAAATATGAACATTTTTAGATGTCTTTGCCATATTTTGTATAAAAACTGTTACATTATCAAAACTTAAGAAGTACTTCCCGTTGATCTACGGTTATGAAATTTGAACTTATAATATAAATAAACGAATAAAATAATCGAAATCGACGATTATGATCTTGTTAATCTGAATAACGTATAATAATTTTTTTACATTATTATATTTTACTTCAATTATGCTAGAGACGTATAGAAATGCGGCTTTTTAAGCTTACCTAGTAAATATCATATTGTTAAATATGAAAAGAAGATATTGTCATGGGAATATAACATTTCCCTGACCTGTTTTCAATACGATATGAAAAGATATTCTAATAATATATCTACGTAATTTTTTTAATTTAACGTAACGTTTTTAATTTTTTTAATATCTACGTATGTACATATGTACAGAATATTGCTTATAATGATATGACTTCTAACTATAATATCTACGAGTATATGAATATTACTATATTAAATGAATTTGTTCGGTAGAACGAGCTAATCTTAAGTTCTATATCTGTATATTATCTTATCTGTATCTTAAGATTAGCTTATTATCGAGGCCAGTCGTGGCGCAGCGGCACGATGTGTGACTGTAAAACCGACTGGTTGTGGGTTCGATCCCCACTCGAGGAGATGAAATATTTACTTAAATTTATATTTCCATTTCTTCGCTCTGATGTTGAGGTTAAGCGCGGCGTTGAGTCACTCAACACGCAATGCCTCCAGAATTCGGCAGAAAGTCCGGAGTGTCTTAACACTAGGTTCTCTCTGCCTACCCTGCTGTGTGCGGGATACAGCGTGAAGCTGATTTTTTTTTATATCTGTATTTCGTAGCAAGGTAGGCGAGGGAATCAAGTGATAAGATACTCCGTTTCTTAGTTTCCGACCAATTTTCGAGCGTGGCGGAACTCAACGCCACGCTTTGTCTTAAGAGTTAAAATATAAGAGTAACGTATAAAAAAAATCATAAGTATAAACATACATATGTCGCTTACTTTATAATAGATACAGTAGGTTTTGTTATTTTATGTTAGGTAACGATCTTGTGACAACGTTGATTTTTATTTTAGGAATAAAAGGAAATTTTTAAATAGTCATTTTTAATCAGAAAGTCATTACATATAGTCACAAATTTATTTATTAATATCTACATGTTCTGGTAGGATTGTTTGGAATATCATATAAGTATTTATGGTTGTGTCAAGGATGATGGAAATTGATCATGAATAGTCAGAAAACAAGAAATTGAAAAGTATATAAATTAAAGCGTTACATTATAGCATTCTTTGAAACTGAATGAAATGTTCTTAAGTTGAAATGGAATCCGCATCTATTGTGTTTACAGTTAGATACTGATATATTACGTCACTTCTACTAAATTATTATTTTACCTTCATGATGGACCCCGCATATAGCAGAGCACGAAGAGGGAACCAAGTGAAACTGCGTTCTTCAAGCAGCGTAGTGTTTC
Source organism: Heliconius hermathena (assembly GCA_013403705.1). NCBI lineage: Eukaryota > Metazoa > Arthropoda > Insecta > Lepidoptera > Nymphalidae > Heliconius > Heliconius hermathena. The sequence goes on from JAAIXJ010000069.1 coordinate 934,816, forward strand.
CAAATTTTGTTACCAAAGCGGGAAAATGAAAATAATCATTCCCCGGAGAAGAAATCGCACACTTAGCTGTCGCGATTACAGTTAGCTCGGACTCAAATTAGTTAATTAAAATTCCAGTCTCCGTATAACTAACAGCATGGTGACCTTACACGCCATATGCGCGGGTCGACGGCGTGGAAAACTATACCAGAGATAGGTACGTTACCTTGTCGTTTTACGATTTGGATCCCATTTAATACGATCCCTTTTTTTCATACATCCTTTAGTATCATTTAATTTTACTATGTTTGGGAGAAAATCTAGTTATAAATCATTAATTTTAAAGAATGTTTAGTCTTTTAGATATTTTTATTTGTTTCACTTGTGTGTTTGTCCGTATACTCAAATATTTGGAAATTTGGTCGACGTATCTAAGGACAATATAATATTAATAACAAAATTAACCTGAACTTTCCTCCAGAACCACAAGGCCCAAAACATAATAATCTAAAATGTCTAGTGTTTTTTTTCCTTCCAAATTTCGAGACAAAGAAACAACCATAACCATGTAATACATAAATACTTGAGGCCCTCGTAGCGACAGCGACATAACATCCAAATATTGACGCAACGTTTGTGAAAAATTTGGCGGTACATGTGGAACGGAGTGTATTAACTAGATTTCTTTTTGTGATGTGGAGGATTAAGCGTTAAGCAAAAAAAAAAAACTTCCATATCAATTTTAAATTGGAAACAATATTTGAAATAATCTTACGGATTGTAGGGAACTATTATTTATATTTATAGTTTATTTAATATATGTCATTTATATATTTCAATATTATAATTTATTTATTTATCATTTATATACACACGTAAAATCATACATACATTTAATAGAATTTATATATTTTATAGTAAGTATTCGTATTTAGTACATTTATATAAAAGCGCTCGCTGCCGTCGACCGAACCGGTAAGGCGTTCAACATTCACGCCTACCCCCTTGTCGACGGCATATTTTATTCTCACAGTCGATGCTTGCCACTCGATGTGCCTTATATACGTTCCTTTGTCTTATCTAATATTTCTTTCCAAATTTGTGTATTTCGTGTTGTTATATATATTTTTGCTTGTGATTGACTTTTACATATATCGTGTCGTGTATAATCGTGTTTCACTGTTTATGTTAATACTGTATGCACATGTAAAAGGAGGAATAATTTCAAAGGCACCGAAGTGTAAAATCGCAGTGACGGGTTTTCCAAACGGGAAATATCTGATATGGCTGCAAAAAATTTTTTGATACGGACATTTTTGTCATTTTTGCTATGCATATTTAGGTTAGGTTGCGTTTGATTTATTCGTTTTTTGTTATAGTATATGAAAATATTCGGTTACCTTTATTTTTCATACTGCACATTTAATCATTACTGTTTTGGATTTGCAGCTTTTAACTCTTAATGTTATGATTACTTTAGCCATGTTCCCAATTTTCAAGACATTGCGTGTTGAGTGGCGGAACTTAACGCCGCGCTTTGTATTTTACCAGATTTTATATTATAATTATGTATAATTTATTACACCAAGTGAACAGCAACGACTCTACAAAAACCGCATCTATAGTCAGACGTTGTCCCACAGTCTACGCCACGGTGGATAGAGAATGAGAGCTAAGAAGTTTTATTTTCAAACATACCTATGAGGCCACTAGGTCATCGTAGCGCAGTGGCAGAAGCGTGTGACTGTAAACGCCATGGTTGTGGGTTCGATTCCCACTTGGGGAAATGAATTGTTATTTATTAATATTTTCATTCAGCTCTGGCAAAGCGCGGCGTTCAATTCCGCCACCCAACATCCAATGCCTTCCAAAATCTTAGTACTAGGTCCCCTCTGCGAACCTAGTGTTTTTTTTTTCATAAATGAAAATATTTTTAAGCATAAACATCTCCCTAAATGTAAATTGAACCTACAACCATCGCTATATCCAAAAATATTAAGGAAAATGACTTGTACTATAATATCATATGGGAAATGAAAAAACCATTATAGAAATAAACAAGTCACGTACAGTCTGACACTGACGGCCTGACTGAAAACGATCCTTGAGGGGTCAACTCCCAATAGGGAGATATATTTATTCAATTACATAAAATGGCAAAATATATTCTACTGATATTTAGCTCAAAATAATATACAATCTATTTTATAAAAGAAACATATAATGAATTTGACCTTTTTGACCCTGTATGAAGAGAATTTTACTAAATCTAATGATAAAAGTGCGAGTTGTGTAGCGACGAAATGAAAATGAATTCTTTACCTAGAGTGGCAATCGAATTCACAACCGTCACGTATATAGTCATGCTGTGCCGCTGTGTCACGACGGCTGTATTTACATATATTATTTATTACTCGTCAATAAATCGAGCTTCTATCTATTAGTAAAAGCCACATTAAAAGCCAGTCGTGGCGCAGGGGGGGGGGGGGTTCTTTAATTGGTTAGTCGGCGGTCTACAATTCAATTCCAACGTCGATCAAATATTTGAATATTGACATTTATTTTCTATGCATACAAATGTAATCATAATTTTGCATTAGAACAGTGTCTAACTGTAAACGTGATAGTAATACTTTGCATAAGAAAGTAAAAAAATGTGTAACCTATAAATTCACCAAAGTTTATACAACACAAAAATTAAATCAGCTTCACGCTGTATCCCGCACACGGCGGGATAGGCAGAGGGAACCTAGTGTAAAGACACTCCGTTCCCCACTTTCTGCCAAAGTTTAAAAACATTGCGTGTTGAGTGGCGGAACTCAACGCCGCGCTTTTGCCTCGATGCCAGAGCGAAGAAATGAAAATATGAATGTAATTAAATATTTCATCTCCTTGGGTCCCACCCACAGTCGATTTACAGGCACACTTTATGCGCCACGACTGGCCTCAGATATATTAATATAAGAATAATAGAAAATATTTTATTATTATTATTATCATTATTAATATATTATAATATGATATATAAAAAAATTACTCGCAAAACACTAAATCAACAAAGAAAATATAAGGTATTCAACGTTCGTTTATTTAAATTTCATATCTGCTAGAGACACTGAAATATTAAAGCGCAGTTGAAAAATACCTTGTAGTATAAAATACTTATTAATAATAGTACATAACTGGATTCCATCAAACTTTTTATTATAATTAGAAATGCGATTTCACAGTTTTTGAGACGTTGTTTATTGAGTTCAGGCGGAGCTCAACGCCACGCTTTAGTTTTTTTTACAGAACTACAGGTGCGTTGCCGGCCTTGAGATTTTAGACCTGAAAACACTGCAGCACAACCTATGGGCCTACCCATTCCATATTTCTATTACGCGTTGCCTACCAGAAAATGAAAATGAAAATGATTTATTTTCTCTAGTGATAATCGTATTGACAATCACCACGGTTTACTGTCAAAATGAACACAATGAAATAAATACACATTTCAATTAAGTTTAATTAAGGTTTTAGTGAAAGGTTCCGTTACCTACTGAAATACACTTTAAATCCAAAATATATTTCTGAGTCCTAAAATATTAATACGGCGCAGTGTCTAATTGTAGCGCAGGGTTCAAGTCCTACGGGGGAATAAAATATTTTTTCGATTTGGTAACAAGATAAAGTGCGGCGTTGGGTTTCGCTACTCAACATTAGGTTCCCTCTGTCTATCCTGTTATATGCGGGATAGAGCGTGAAGCTTTAACAATTTTAGCTTTTTAATCGTACTTTACATCGAAAGGTACTAAAATAAGGAAAAAATAGATAGTACTCGAAAGTTTTAGCAATTGCGCAGTGGCACAAGAGTAAAAACGAGATAAGTTGATGATTTGGGTCCATTTCTCCGCTCTGGTGTCGAGGCAAAAGCGCTGCGTTAAGTTCCGCCACTCAACACCCAACGCCTCTAGAATTCGGCGGAAAGTGGAAAGCGGACTGTCTTAACACTAAGATCACTTTGCCCATCCGACTCCATGCAGGATACAGCGTGAAGCTAAAAGAAACTGTTCAATTTAATTTGTTATTTAAAGAAAGATTAATGGATAGTTATTAATGGAGTATTATCTTTTGCTCAAATCAAATCAAATCAAATCCTTTGTTTTCACCATATTCGTAATACAAAGCGCGGCGCTGAGTTCCACTATATAACAAGTTATGTCTCAAAATTTTCAGTCTTAATTTCAATAAAAACTGATGGTTAAAGAAAGTAGTGTGGAAAAGAAATCAAGTCCATAGTAACGAAGCTGCGGTCTGCCACTGGTAATCCGTAATCCGTCACGTCATCCGTCTTACAATGTCTTCAAAATAGGCAAAAAGTAGAAATGAAATCACGGATCACCGAGTTGTTTTTTTTTTTTATCTTCACTCTGTATCATTCAGATTTAAATAGCAAGATTAGCTTTAGCAGTGGAAACCTGGGAACCTAGCGTCAAGACACTCCATTCTCATTAAGACACTACCGTTACCACTTTAAAATGAATTCTGGAGGCACTGCGTGTTGAATGTCGGAACTCAACGCCGCGCTTTGCCTCGTCACCAGAGCAACAGAATTGAATCTAAAACCAGACGCAATCACAGATGCACGCTTGTGCCCCTACCCCACCACTGGCCAAAGTTTTTATTATTATTTATTATATATTTATATTTAAAAAAATTAAGGCTAGTCGTGGCGCAGCGGCACAAGGTGTGACTGTAAAACCGACTAGTTGTGGGTTCGATCCCCACTCGAGGAGATGAAATATTTACTTAAATTTATATTTCCATCTTCTTCGCTCTGGTGTCGAGGTTAAACGCGGCGTTGAGTTCTGCCACTCAACACGCAATGCCTCCAGAATTCGGCAGAAAGTGGGGAACGGAGTGTCTTAACACTAGGTTCCCTCTGCCTACCCTGCTGTGTGCGGGATACAGCGTGAAGCTGATTTAATTTTAAATACAAATGATACTTGAAAACAAATTAAAAATGGTCGGTGACAAACAAAAATTGCAAAGACAAATAAATTAAGTTTAAAATAAAAAAATACCAAGAAAAAAAAATTATGAAAAAATTAACTTAAAAAATTAATGAGAAAATAAAGTTAGCAACTAAATTATAAGTTCGCATCAGAAAGATCGCAAATACCCAGTAATTTTCAGCTTCAGCGGTCTGCGTAATTTTGGAACGACAAATATATATTTATATTATTATATACTTTTAAACTGTTTGTTTGGTTAAACGTGCTAATCTCAGAAACTACTGATTCAAATTATTTTTTTTGCCTTGGATAGTCCAAAAGTTCATTAGAGGTTCATTGGAGGTAGGCTATAGCCTATAGCCTACCTTTATTATATAACGTTAACCGTTTCTATGGAGCTCGCTGTACCTATGACCTAGAGTATATAATGTCAAACAGTACTCTTAATCATTTTTATTTAACCATGGGAGCCTCCGATTCGGCAGAAAGTGGGGAACGAAGTGTCGTAACACTAGGTGCCTAGGTTCCCTCTGCCTATTATGCTTTGTGCGGGATACAGCGTGAAAGTAAAAAAAAAAACCATGGAAGTGAAGTCGTAGATGAAAGCTAGTTTATTATATAACTAAGTTGTACCGCAAAGGCTCGTTACGCCGGATTTTAGCAACCATTATTAGATGATGCTATTCAGTTGACCATTTGAGAGTAATTTGTGGTCGCTCTTTCAAATTGTATGTAGTACATTGTGTTACACCCGAAAGTTTGCAAATATTTAGGCACATTCGATCACAATTTAGGCCTTTTTCAGGCAATTTAGTGACAAACATAAGCAGAATTGATGTATAAATTCAGAATTAAAGCTAGCAAAATAAAAAAATGGCTAAATATTGATCCTGAATGGTTATCGAAACCATGGTCTCTTTAGTTTAGTAGTATCTAAATAATCAGCTTCACATTTATTTCCGTATATGCGGATCGCGCTAAGCATTGTACATCTAGTCTTGAGTCACTCACGTTCCCCACTTTCCGTTCAATTTTTCGAGATATTGCGTATTGATTGGCGGAAATCAATACCGCGCTGTGTCTATTTAAAGTAGTCAAAGCCATAAATTATAATACCCAAAGACCAACATGCTATCCTTCAAAACAGTAGATAACAGGTAATAAATACGTGCACTTAGTAACTATACTTGTATTATAATTTCGACTGCATGGAAAAGAAAATTAATATAACTTTTTCATTTATGACCGTATTGAAATAAACACTAAAAAGAAAAAAAAATATGTAGAAGAACACTGGAAGAGCTTCTGACAGTAAACGTGGTTGCTGGTTCAGTCTCCATTCGGGCGATACACGTAAAATATTTTCATTCCCACGATATAATAAGGTAAGGCGCTATGTGTCAGTAACTTATATGATGTTTCTACCTCCAGAATGCACGGAGCGAATAGAACGGAGTGTCATAACACTAGATTTTTTCTATATACATGGATGAAACAAAAAAAAAGTCAAAAATAATAAACATCTTATTGAGCTGAAAGTGAAGAACGTGAAGCTACTAAAATAAATAGGCAATAACTTTCTCTGTAACAAAATTACTCTTTAATTGGAAAAAAAAATTAACCAAAATGTTATTACGTTTAACGTTTGTTGTTGTATAGGAATGTGGTTTACTTGTTTACCGATTGCTTTACATTAGATATTAATCATTCAATCAAAATGCTTTGTTACGTTTTGATTAAATTTCACATAAAATGCAGTTAATTTGTTATACTTTACTAAAATTTTTGTTCTTTTTTACTTTAAGAGCCAATCGGGGTTTATTTTTAAAAATTAGTTTATATGTGTAAGCTTTAAGAAGGATACAAGAGATATCGGTTTCCAACTAAAAAAAAACCGGTCAAGACCGAATCGGACTCGCCTAATGAGGTTTCCGTACCAATTTTTTGAAGTTGTAGGTCAACGGGTAGTATAATTTACAAAAGTTGACAAACTTAAGCTTGCGGGCTTATGCACTCATTTTGTATGAGTTTATAATATTTTTTTTGAAATATCTATATTTTTTTTATTTTCATTATCTGTAGCGTAAGTTCTCACTTCGTGCCAAATTTAATAACTGTAGCTGAAAGGGAAGTACCCTATAGGTTTTGATTACGCGGCGAATTTTATACGATGCAGTAAAAACAATGAATAAATCTTTTGATTGCGTTGACTTAGAAGCTTCCACGTCATCTTGAGTTAAATGATCCTAACAAACAGACAGATAATATAGTGATCCTATAAGGGATTTATTTTTTCCTTTTGAAGTGCAGAACCCTAAAAATATAATAAATTATTATAGGTAATTTTTTTATAACAGAATAAATACGTTTAAATAAACATGTCATATACATTAAGTTTATGTCAAGTAACAATGAACAGCATACGTTAAGTATCAGGATGCAGTGATAGTGGGTTCGTGTTTCGCTTAAATCGAAGAAAAAAACTCCTTTATGACTATCTATGTCTTTCATTCGGGCAGAACGCGGAGGACGAGTGTCTTGACTTTATGGGATACAGTGTGAAATAGAAAAAAAAATGTTATCTAATATAGTCAATCTCTTACTATAACTCAAATGATAAAAACATTTCATCAGCAGGGTAGACAGAGGGAACCTGGGAATATAGTGTTAAGACACTTATTTCACTTGCACTGTTGCCGAATTCTCGCGGCATTGCGTGTGGAGTGGCGGAACTCAACGCCGCGCTTTGCCTCGTTACCCGAATGAGGAAATGAACATATTAAAAGTTTCATTCCTCGAATGGGAATCGAACCCACAACTGTATTATTAACAGCACGTACGCTTGTTCCCCTGCATCGCAACGGTTTCTAAAAATAACGAAACTTTACAATTTTCCGTTAACCCTTTGATTGAATAAAAGTAGGTGAACAACATCAAGTCGATAGGTGAATAATGTCGTTCGTCGTTCAGACATTCATCAGGATGGACCAAGTCATCCGTCAACTGCCATTTGGATCACTGATCGCAGTAGTAAAATTGAATTTTGCTGATATTTGCCGAAGAGTGATGATCCAATTTCATGTGTGCTAAGTAATACTATTTTTTTAGCTTCACCTTGTATCCTGCACACAGCAGGGTAGCTATAGGGAACCTGGGAACCTAGGGTTACGACTGGAGATATTGCGTGTTGAGCTCAATGCCGCGTTTTATTTCCTCGATCTGCGTTTACAGTGCTACGCTTGTGTAGTAATACTATAGTAAGTATAATTATTGTCCGTGTGTGTTTATCACCCTATCTCTCCTAAACGGCTGGACACATTTAAATTAAATTTAGTGTATATATTTTAAGTTTTGGATGGTTCCAATTATATCTCGTTGTTCAATTTTGTTATAATAGATAAGCTAAGCTATAAACCATGCATGTCATGTTTGTAGTAGTGACGCTACTTTTACGGGTAACTCAGCAGAAAATAATGATTATTCAATATTATGCGTAGATTAATTAATTGAACTAAATAAAGAATTTCTTTTTTTGTAGTAAATGGTAATTTTTTTGTGTTAAATTAGACACACTTGTGACCCTGTGCCACAACTGACGTCAGAAATCCGTACTTATATTATAAATTGGAAAGTTACTTTGTCTGTCTGTCCGTCTGTGACGCAATCAGGGCCAAACCGCTGATTTGATTGTGATAAAATTTCATATAGAGATACTTGAGCGTCTTGGGATGAACATAGGCTATTATACTTTTTTCTCTCATATTTTTAATATTTCGATATATATGCTTAAAATACTTTTCTATTTGATATGCATTTTTTTGTCTGACATGTCAATTACAACCGTCACTAAGCAACAAGGAATTTCGTTGTTTTACGAAAACATCTTTCTGAACGCTTAAATGGCTTGCGTTGATTCAACTTATGAGACAAATCAAAACAATGTTCTACAAAATATTGTTCATAAATAAATCTATAAAAAAGTAAAAAAATTAGCTTCACGCTGTATCCCGCACACAGCAGGGTAGGCAGAGGGAACCTAGTGTTAAGACACTCCGTTCCCCACTTTCTGCCGAATTCTGGAGGCATTGCGTGTTGAGTGGCAGAACTCAACGCCGCGCTTAACCTCGACACCAGAGCGAAGAAATGGAAATATAAATTTAAGTAAATATTTCATCTCCTCGAGTGGGGATCGAACCCACAACCAGTCGGTTTTGCAGTCACACCTCGTGCCGCTGCGCCACGACCGGCCTCGTAAAAAAGTATGCGATGTATATATTTATCTCTGAAGGTGACTGTGGCTCACACAGTAACCATTATCACCATATATCACACCATATATCTAATTTACATTTAAATTGCGGTTGTTATTGTTAATATATTTTCTATGTTATATAAATATAATAGTCAACTTCAGCATTTCATCTAGATTAAAATTATAGTTTACTGTACAGTAAACTATACTATTTATATCTACATATTATTCTTTTACGACTTATATTGATTATTTAGGCTTACATTTTCTTACTATTCCTATCGCAAGCTGAAAATAATCCCATAAATATATTTAATAAATATAGAATAGTTCAAGCGGGCGAAGCCGCGCGGGTCCGATAGTAGTTAATAAAACAAAACTAAAAATATATCTACATAAACAACGATCACAATTTTACGGGTTTTCGGCCCAAAATTTATAACAAAATTTTGCACATTGTTATAATAAATTGAATATTTTAACAAATCGCTATGGATGAATAGTTTGTGTAGCATTCATAATATGGAAATAGCTTTATTTTGTCATCCTTGTCGTAGTTGATATAGATGTTGCGAGTTCAATGCTTCAAGTGGGAAACTAAAAAAAATATTTTTTTAGTTTCCCATTTACAGCAGGGTAAACGGGGGAACCTAGTGTTAAGACACGTTGTTCTCCATTTTCTCTTCGATTTTTGAGATATTGGAGGTTTGTGCTCCAATACATCTATATTTAACGAATAAAAAAAAATCTCGCAAAATGAAATTATTTTTTTACGGCACCGGTGTTACTGTGTTTAAAAATTCTATTCTGCCTCTATTTCAATATTTATACAGAAATAAATTTTTCAGGTCAACATACGACCCATTTTTAAATTGATGCCTTACTCAAATAATATTGTATTGGAAACCAATTTGTGCCTTCTGTTCTTTTTAATCTATACTCCATATAGTGTAAATAATGTAGATATATTGTATTTTATTAAATTTTAACTTGACACAAAAAAGGTTATCATCTAAACTAAAATTATAAAGTTGAAGGGTTTGTTTGGTTGACCGCGCTAATCTCAGGTACTATTGGTTCTAATTTAACATTTTTTGTTCTGGATAATTCACTTATATTAAGTCGTGTTAATGGATTTACAGAGATAAAACTTGAGATGCAGTTTTCATTTATAAACTGTATATCTATGAATGAAATCAGCATTTCAAGATCGATCTCAGATATAAGTTCTATTTATGTACGAGCCTTAGTCAATAACAGTTGACCGCAAATAACAGAAAAAGCTTCACGCTGTATCTTGTGTATAGCAGAGTACACAAAAGCAATTTAATGTAAATTCTCTCCGTTCTCCACTTATCACCCAATTTATGAGTCATTGCATGTTGAGTGGCGTAACTGAACGCCGTGCTTTATGTTGATACTAAAGCGAGGAAATAAAAATAACTCATTCCTGGGCTAGGAATCGAATCCACACCCGTCGGATTTACAATCAGACACTGTTAAATAATATACCGCATAGCTGTATAAAATCAATGCTAGTGGTATTAACGAATTGTAATTTATTTATAGGAGCCCTCATACTATATAAATAACATTATACAGTTCGTTGAAGCTGAAAATTAAAATGTACGAGTATTCGTTGTCGTCTCGATGTGTAGATCTAATGATTACCAATATAAATGTATGGGATATGTTTTTGTTTCATACAAATATCATGTTTAAATTCATTCAATTAATGCCTCGTATTGTATTTTTTTCAGCTTCACGTTTTGTACATATGTAAAATATTATTATATGTATAATATTAAATATGAGGTCAGTCGTGGCGCAGCGGCACAAAGTGTGACTGTAAAACCGACTTGTTGTGGATTCGATCCCCACTCGAGGAGATGAAATATTTACTTAAATTTATATTTCCATTTCTTCGCTCTGGTGTCGAGGTAAAGCGCGGCGTTGAGTTCTGCCACTCAATACGCAATACCTCCAGAATTCTGCAGAAAGTGGGGAACGGAGTGTCTTACACTAGGTTCCCTCTGCCTACCCTGCTGTGTGCGAGATACAGCGTGAAGCTGATTTATATTAAATATTTAATTTCTCCGGGTGGAAATTGATTTATTCGTGTATTAGATTAGAAACAAAAGTTTTATAGGAGATATCCTAATTTTTTTTGAGACTTTATTGCTCAAATAACGAAAAGCAAAATTATACAAAGTAAGCAAAATGGAGGCGAAAATATAACATCGCGTGATAATAAATCCAACTGATATGTGTGGTAACGGAATGTTGCTACAGTAGGTACGAGCAGGTATATTGAAGAAACGAGCAAATGGTGTTATATTTGTGAACTAATGATACGACAAGATGGCGCAGTGGAACAGTATAGAACGATGGTTTTGGGTTCGATTTTTGCTAGGAAATGTATATTTTTTTTAACATTTGTTGCTGGCTCTTCTGAGCAGAACTGCCTTTCTAGCCGGTGGTAGTTCTTTTAACATNTATCTATCTAATGACGAACGTAATAAAAACAATACTAAGCTTTTGCAGTCAACACAGCGCAACCATTGCTTTGTTTAGCGTATAAGTATCAAACTGGCTGATTGGACCCAAACATAAACAAATGTGTAGAAATTCCCCGCGTAGAAGTCTCAAATGACTATTTGGCCCTTGTACGTTTAACTGAGTGCTACATAGGCCGTTATATTCTACCAAAAAGTCCTGTTTCTATGCAGAAATTTCTATTTTTTAATAGCTGACCTGATAAATTATATCGATAGAATGCGTTTGGCATCAAAAAGTGAAAATTGCCAAATTGTTAGTTTGGCCCATATACATAGGACCCATCGATATGTAATATATTATTTAAGCATCACGCTGCCGACCCTGCTGTGTGGGACACTGGCAACAGAGTAGGCAGAGGAAACTGAATGTTATATTAAGTTCCTCTGTCCATGGTGGAACTCAACTCCGCGTTCTTCCTCGACACCAGAGCAAAAAAAAATTAAATATTAAATATTTGCCTCGACTGGGAATTGAACCCACAAACAACCTCTTGCATTCACAGTCACACCTTTGTGCCTCTGCGCTACAACCTGCTTCGATATTTTTTAATATTATTAATTCAATAAACAATTGAGCTAATTTTTTCAACCGGATACCGGCTTCAGAATGAAAACGGAAACTCGTCGCGTTCATCACGCCGGAAGTCCTCTAGCTGTTTGATAAATAGTTGTTCTTCAACAGTTTTTCTCATGCAAATGAGGGGTCGGATGACGGATGGCGTTTGTCACAATTTTCTATTATGAATTTAATTTAATTTTATTTGAGGCCGGTCGTGGCGCAGCGGCACGAGGTGTGACTGCAAAACCGACTGGTTGTGGGTTCGATCCCCACTCGAAGAGATGAAATATTTACTTAAATTTATATTTCCATTTCTTCGCTCTGGTGTCGAGGTTAAGCGCGGCGTTGAGTTGTGCCACTCAACACGCAATGCCTCCAGAATTCGGCAGAAAGTGGGGAACGGAGTGTCTTTACACTAGGTTCCCTCTGCCTACCCTGCTGTGTGGGGGATACAGCGTGAAGCTAATTTAATTTAATTTAATAATTTAATTTAAAATTGTAGAGATAAATAAATGGAAATTGTCGATCAGATTTTTTTTTATTATACTTATTAGGAAATGTTAAATTAAGAGAATACTTATACAATATATGACCTATGATGTATATTGATTATTTGTACATAAAGTATCGGTATGTAAGTATATATGTAATAATTCATGCTAAAAATAAAAATGAATTAAATTAAATATGTATATTCCGTATAAAGAGAGCCCTAGCCTTAAAACTAACCAGAAAAAATCAAAAGTAATTTAGTTTAAATAATTACGAATAAGTGATCACTCACTTGCTTAGCGGATTGAACCCATTACAATCTCAATTATATTCGGATACAGCACTATATACATATAAGCTAATTTTAGTTAATATAATCTTAGTACCGGCCAGTATGTATGAGGCCAGTAGTGGCGCAGTGGCACGAAGTGTGACTGTAAAACCGACTGGTTGTGGGTTCGATCCCCACTCGAGGAGATGAAATATTTACTTAAATTTATATTTCCATTTCTTCGCTCTGGTGTCGAGGCTAAGCGCGGCGTTGAGTTCTGCCACTCAACACGCAATGCCTCCAGAATTCGGCAGAAAGTGGGGAACGGAGTGCCTTAACACTAGGTTCCCCCTGCCTACCCTGCTGTGTGCGGGATACAGCGTCAAGCTAATTTAATATTTATTTATTTATTTATTTATTTATAATCTTAGTACCTAATATTATATTTCTGCTTACACAATAAATACTATATTGTATATACCAAAGTCACGTTATTCCTTATTGCTTATCATTTCAAACACAAACAACATATTACAATAAAGCGACAGAATTTATCGAAACCCATTCCTTCTTTACCTATCACAGCGGGATGGATACGACCTAGAGTTGAGAAGGCAATATCTACACAAACTTATTTAGACTTAAAATTACGAAAAACAACCCTAATCCATTGAAATACGACTTTATATCCAGAATAACTAGTGATGTGCCAGCATAATGTGTATCATTTATAACGTATTGTGTTTTGATAGTACGTCACTACGCTAGTTCTGTAGGATGGATGGCGGTCATGAATATAGGAAATTGTTATGTCCTTAAATGAGCCAAGTTTGAAATGTCTAAATCTCTGAGTGTTATCGGTACGTTGCTTTTGGTTATTGTCTTTGTCGTTTTGAAGCGTGAAATTTGATGTTTGGTGAGAATATTTCGTAGATTGAACGGTAAATGGATTATGGTTATATAAGATGCTGCGTCTGGTAAGTTTCGAATGGTTCTAAAGTTATTATATGAGTAATTGGTAAGGCTATTGTGGTGCAGTGGGGCAAAATCTAACTGAAATAGTTGGGTATACGATGCTCAATCGTGTTATTTTAGTTTTCCACTCAGATAATATAAAATAAGAGTTTAGTTCCGCCATTCTAAACGCTATGAATTTGGACAGAAACTGAACAGCATAAAGTCTTAATATTATTTTTCTGCCTAGTCTATATGAATAAACGTATTTCAATTAAATAGTATTATTTTAAGCATCATATAATAACAAAAATTAAATGTTAACATAAACAGCCTGGTGCTGCCTAATACAAGAGTGGTAATTCGTTATAATATTAAATAAAATAAAATTGCTTATCGTTGGTATATTTGTAAGCACTTTCGCACTTTAATTTTACAGTAAAAATATAGTATAATACTATTATACTATATTTTATAATATATATATCGCATAATGTAGGTAACATCCAAAAACATTATTTCGCTAGTTAATTTAGTTTAATTTATAATCCTTCACAGATTATATTCCCCTAACAAATAGTGATGTGCTGATAACTTACAATCCCGCAACTGACAAATGGTGTTAATAAGAAACCTGTCGCGGTGGGATTAGGCTGTGTTAATTGCAGTTCTAAGCATAATAGTGTTGTTCTTCATTTTACTATATATTGTTATTATTATTTTTTGTCGTAAGTCGTGACGCAATAGGCAGACGACTTTTGTAAACGATCGTTGCAATTTCGGTATCTTAGGTTAATTATATAATTGTTTTCTGTTTCTAATTTGAAGAGTAAAGAAGTAATTTTAACTTTAAGTTTTCGTTACCCATCGCTACATATAGAAGATGCATACAATTAAAAAATATTTTATTCCTTTTTTCTAATTAAACAAATATTAATTTGAAGTAATTGATATATAAATGATATTTTTTTTATTGCACAGACATTATTTTGTAGGTTGTTGCCCAAATAAGTGCAGATGGGAAAACATCAACTCGATTTCATCCACTCTCATTATACAATAATACGAATCTTTAAATTATTCTCACTTGCTCCACATAAAGCGAATTAACAATGTTTTTTTTTATCATATATCGACGTAAATATTGATTTTTTTTGTGAGTCTCCATTTTTTTATTTTGCTTTAAATTATGTAAGCACTGTTGCGAGTTTTATCGATATCTAAATATAACATCTCTAGTTAACTTTTAACAAACTGTTGAAAGCGGATTATCTTTAAATTAAAATGACTTTGCAAAATTAAAATATGTCAAAATGTTTGGGGGGCCTAAAATAAATATAAAATTAATTATTTTTTGCTAAATATTCCTTTTTGCCCATTTGAATAATTGGGTATCATTTTTTAAATTCAATATAGAATCTAAAAAAATATTTAGTTAATAACTTTAAAAATGACTTTATGAAATAAATGATTTTTCTTTTACCTGTAAAAGAATAGGTAGCATAATCTAGTGTTGAGACACTCCCTTTCCCACTCTCCGCTCATTTTTCTAAACAATCCAAGAAATTAAAACACTTCATTCATCCAAATCGATATCGAACCCACATCCATAAGAAAGTATGCTTCTTCTTCTTCTTCTTCTTTAAATATGCTAAAACAGTTTAAGTGAAACTAAAAAATACTTTTATACCAGAAATAATTTCTATAAAAAAACAAATATTGCATATAAACAAACTAACAATATACCCTCTTTTTATACGTACAAATTAAGTTGTCATAGACAAATTCTTAGTGACCAACCACTAGTAGGTATTGTATGATCGAGTGCGCGATCAGCGTGATTTAGAGGGTTGTTATGGAGGATTATTAATCTCAAATAATGCTCTATTTCGGAGGTAGAGTATTGGAGTAATGAAGTTGTTGTATAGTAAATAAGTATCGTGTATTTGGGTACTTTTGTATAATAAGTACGTATATATCAAAATCAAAAAAATCAAATCAGCTTCACGCTGTATCCCGCACACAGCAGGGTAGGCAGAGGGAACCTAGTGTTAAGACACTCCGTTCCCCACTTTCTGCCGAATTCTGGAGGCATTGCGTGTTGAGGGGCAGAACTCAACGCCGCGCTTAACCTCGACACCAGAGCGAAGAAATGGAAATATAAATTTAAGTAAATATTTCATCTCCTCGAGTGGGGATCGAACCCACAACCAGTCGATTTTGCAGTCACACCTCGTGCCGCTGCGCCACGACCGGCCTCAACGTATATATAATATTACATATATTCAGGCCAGTCGTGGCGCAAAGGCACAAAATGGGATTGTAAAATCGACTGGTTGTGGATTCGATTCCCACTCGAGAAAGTTAAACATCTCTTTACATTTATATTTTCATCTCTTCCCTCTGGTGTAGAGGCAAAAGCGCGGCGCTGAGTTTCTCCACTCAACTCGCAATGCCTCCAGATCTCGGCGGAAAATGGGGAACGGAATGTCTTAACACTAGGTTCCCTCTGCCTACCCTGCTGTGTGAGGGATACAGTGTAAAGGTGATTTTTTTTTTATTCTATACTAACATTATAAAGATGAACAGTTTGTTGAATTGAATGCTCTAATCTCAAGAACTACTGGTGCGAATTGAAATTAATATTTATTCAAATCGAATTATTCGATACAATTTTGTTGTACAGTCCATTTATCTAGGAAGGCTTTAGACTATATTACATCATGGGTAAGGTACCCATGTAGATAAAACCCACGGTACCAAATACAGTTAATGATGTAACAAACTCCAACCAGCATCAACTCCCATATAAACTGATTGAGAAGGGTCCAACAAAAACACGCTCTTCAATACACCGAGCCGCTGTCAGCGAAACAAAACGCTTTAAGAATGAAAAATGAAATCAAGTGGACATTGCGAAGTGTGTACTGTGTGAGTGGGGTGACTTTGGACTTAGTACAAAAATTATATTTTGAAAATGGTTAAAAAGTAAGTATCTTAGCTGATGCCAGTTGTGGCGCGTGTGCACAAAAAACTGTAGACGCGACCGGTTGTGGGTTCTAATGCCACTCGAGGAAATGAATATATTTAATATTTTCATTTCTTCGCTCTGGTGACGAGGCAAAACGTGGCGTTGAGTTACGCCACTTAACACGCAATACCACCAGAATTCCCAAAAGATTCTCAAGAAGTCGCTGAAAAAATCAGCTTTAAGCTTTTTTTTAAATAACAGGATAGTCAAAGGGAACCTAGTGCTAAAATACTCCGTTCCACTCTTTATGACCATTATATTTTTTTTTGAGACGAAATTTGGCTCAAAGTAAGAACTTAAAATAAAAATGAAAAAAAAGGAAGGGAAAATTTGTAAGTAGTTTATAGAGAAAATAATTACAAGCTTATATTTGTAGTTTACTTGATACAAAATGAGCGTTAAACTTAAGTTTCTTACCTTTAAGAGTTTCCCGTTGACCTACAATCCTGTAAAGTAGTATAAATCCCTCGGTGGGGGGATTCGACATGTACCTTAACTGAATTTATTGAATTTATTATATTATTCCTAGACCAATAGTCTCCTAAAAGCGTTGCATTGATAAAATTTACGCAATATTTTACTTAACCAAATCCAAATAAAAAAAAAACAGTTTCACGCTGTATTCCGCACAAAGCACAGTAGGCGGAGGGAACCTAGTGTGAAGACGCTCTGTTCCCCATTAAATTTTTTCAAATTAAAACTTTTAAATATAAATTAAATAAAATTTACTTTTAAATATAATTTTAATATTTCCCTCATATATTATAGAGCTTTTGCCCATGCCCATTGCCTATGTAGACCCATTGTAGAAGCTTGACCATCCATTTATCAGTAGCACTTAACAAAATTTACATAAAATCCAAGCGTGATTAATGCCCGTACGTGGTGCGTTGTACGCAGTCAGTACGACCGACGCGGTTTATACGTATGGATGTATGTAGTACAGTTGATATATTAGCTGATTTAAATTGATAAGATTTGACTGGAATATCATTAATTCAATATATTCTTAGAATTTTATGTTTTTATAGGTAAAATATTTAATAAACTATTAATAATATGATTGCCCGCCCAATACTCAACAGGCAAAGAGTCTAAAATTCGGATCGAAACGTGTGGAACGGAGTGTATTAGCACTAAGTTCCTTCTGCCTATCCTACTATATGTGGGATACAGCGTGAAGCTGAAATAGTCAAGTCACACCAAGTACACATAGGTTACATAAGTCAAAAAATTTGTAGGGTCAGACTTTGAAGTTAGTATAAAAATAATATTTTGAAAAGGGCAAAAAAGCATACTAAGTATCTTTGCGGAGGCCAGTGGTGGCGCAGGGGAACAAAATGTGACTGTAAAATCGACTGGTTGTGGGTTCGATCCCCACTCGAGGAGTTGAAATATTTATTTAAATTTATATTTCCATATCTTCGCTCTGGTGTCGAGGCAAAGCGCGGCGTTGAATTCCGCCACTTAACACGCAATGCTTCCAGATTTCGGCGGAAAGTAGCGAACGGAATGTCCTAACACTAGGTTCCCTCTGCCTACTCTGTTGTGTGCGGGATACAGCGATTTGATTTGATTATAATAGATAATGTCGAAATTCAATTTCCTCGAGTGAGCATCGAACCCACAACTGTCGCGTTACAATCACACCCTTGTACCCTTGGGCCACGACGGCCTCTATCTTTTGTAATAAAATCAATTAATTTAATGCAAAAAAGTAAAGCTTTTAATAGACATATTAAAAAAAGATGCCAAAAATATGAGTATATTTTAAATATCACTTAAAATTTCTATACATAGTAAGGTATCACAGGTGTAAAAACGAGTGCACTATGTATGAAAATGACAAATGCGCGTATTCGATACGAAGACAAACGGGAGCTGTAAATCTAAATTAAGCCAACGCTAAATAATGTATGAGAAGAAAACTCCTGAAGGAATTATGATATCCATTATTCGTTTTCGTGATAGTGATCCATATTGACGTCGCTTTTAATAAAAAAAAATATATAGAAAATGTTTTTTCAAGTGATATTTAAATGATAAGTAAATATGATGAGATATTATATAGAAAAACTAGTTGCTGCCCGCAGCTTTGCTTACGTGGACTTTAAGAAGAAGACTGAAAAAATTGGTTATTTTCCCTTTTAGTTGGGAATTTTAAGAAATTCTCTCTTAATATATCTTCTCACTCTCAATATATTATCTGTCACTCACTCAGTAACGAAAAAGTTAAATATTTCGTATACATACTATACGAGCATATTCAGAACTTCCGACAATCAAAAAAATAATTTCCCTCAAATGGAAATCGAACTCACAACCGTCGTGTTTCCGTGTGCGGCACTTTCATATTATAGATATCATTCCACAATACAGTATTAATTAAGCTTTATATCGCTAGCTTATTCCTCATAAAATAAACAAACAGTATCAAAATAAATGGCTAACGGCGTAATCTACCAGACGGCTGTACAGTATCTGACGTTCGTTTTTCTCACATTCAAATTTGACAAAGACAAATCCCCGGTCATTTCCTCTGCGGTTTGGATGTTTCGCTCTTTATTTTTGTTTCGATTTTTAATATGAAACAGTCTGCATAATATATTAAATATTATACAGACTATTATGTTTATAAGTTTTTATGAAGTAATAGACCCCGTGTGTGCCGTGTGTTTGATTAACGTGATAAGTGTAGGTTCGATTCTTATTTTGAGTAGTAAATGTTACCAGTCATTACATAAAGTAAAAAAGTAACAGCAATACAAAAAGACAATCATTTTTGACATTTGTGAAGTGTCATTCTACAATTAGTGTCATTATTCATAATTAATATTTCCAGATAAATTAAAAAAATAAAAAATCAAATCAGCTTCACGTTGTATCCCCCACACAGCAGGGTAGGCAGAGGGAATCTAGTGTTAAGAAACTCCATTCCCAACTTTCGTCCGAGTTCTGAAGGCATTGCGTGTTGAGTGGCGGAACTCAACACCGCGCATTGCCTCGACACCAGAGCGAAGAAATGGATATAAATTTAAGCAAATATTTCATCTCCTCGAGTGGGGATCGAACCCACAACCAGTCGGTTTTACAGATACACTTTGTGCCCCTGCGCCACGACTGGCCTCAATATTTCCATAAGTTTCTAAATAACGATTCAAAATACGTTAAAATTTAGCATTCGAATTTTTGAGACGGTGCGTATTGAATGACGGAACTGGCCGCTATTTTTTGTCTATAGAATCCGGAAATATCTATGTAAATAATTTAAAGCCTGTCTAATTTAAGGCCAGTCGTGGCGCATGGGCACAAAGTATGACTGTAAAACCGACTATTTGTGGGTTCGATCCCCACTCAAAGAGATGAAATATTTACTTACATTTATATTTCCATCGAAATTTCCAGCCTTAAATAACTATTGAAGTGAAAGACCAACACCTGCGACAAGTGGGCAAGGGCTACCGTGTCAAGTACGGGCACGGCTAAAGACGGAAGTACCCAGACGGAAACTCCGCTTTGCAACGTGGAATATTGGCTCTCTAACCGGACGATGCAGGGAACTCGCAGATGTACTAATGAGACGTCGGGTCCAGTGTGCTTTCCTCCAGGAAACTCGCTGGAAGGGTAATAAGTCCCGTAACATCGGACAGGGTTACCGGCTTATATACACTGGGTCACCTTCCGGTAGAAACGGTGTGGCGGTAGTGCTTTCTGAAGAGCTTCAGAATGGGCTCCTTGAAGTTGACCGTCGCTGCGACCGCTTGATGCGAGTAAAGGTACTGATTGAGGGCGTTACCACAAACTTAATCAGTGCCTATGCTCCCCAGGCGGGATGTAGCGCGTCCGAAAAGGAGACATTCTGGGAGCAGTATGAAGAGGTGCTACTTACTATACCGTCTACCGAAGTGGTCTTAGTTGGGGGGGACTTGAACGGTCACGTCGGTAAGGCTGCTGAGCCGTATGAACGTGTTCACGGGGGTTTTGGGCACGGTCTTCGCAATACAGAGGGAGAAAATATTCTCAGAACCTGTATTGCGTCAGATCTGGCCGTCGTGAATACGTTCTTCCAAAAGAATCCTCAGCACCTTATCACGTATAAGAGCGGGTCCCACTCAACTCAAATAGACTACTTATTGACCAGACGGTGTCATATGGGCAGGGTAACTAACTGTAAGGTCATTCCAGGCGAAAGCCTTACGGCCCAACATCGTCTTCTTGTCATGGACTTTAACGTCACTCCGAAGAAGAAAGTAACCGAGAAACGTAAGCCTCGGATCAAGTGGTGGTTGCTGAATGGACCGATGCAGACCGACTTCCTGGCAGAGGTGAAAAGTCATAATCTTTCGACTAACACCGAGACTGCTCAGGATGCTTGGGATCGAGCTCAGTCGGAAATCATTGCGGCAGGCAGGCGAGTTCTTGGCCTTTCCAGGGGAGGACGCGACATCGACAGAGAGACATGGTGGTGGAATGACAAGGTGCAGGAGGTGACTCGTGAAAAGAAGGATGCCTTTAAGAAGTGGCAGCAATCCAACTCTCCTGAAGACAGACTGGAGTACATTGCAGCTAAACGTGCCAGTAAAAGAGCTGTAGCCAGAGCCCGCAGTGAGAGTTTGTCACCACTGTATGACAAACTTGAAACTGTGGAGGGGCAGAAGTTCATTTACAAACTGGCACGTTCCCGGGATAAAGCGACGCAAGATATCGCAAAATGTCTTTGCGTCAGAGATTCCCAGGGCACGCTGCTCTGTAGTCATGCCTCTGTGAAGGAGAGATGGAGGAGCTACTTCCAGGAGTTGCTGAATACTCAGCACCCATGCAGTCTTCATCACGACCCACCGCCTAACCTTGGACTTATTGCCCCGATAACCCTTGACGAAACTCGCAATTGCCTTCGACGCATGAAGAACGGAAAAGCGGTGGGACCTGACGACATTCCGATCGAAGCGTGGAAATCGTTGGGCTCTCTTGGTGTGCTCATGCTTACTGTCCTTTTTAACCATATCTTGAACACTGGAAAGATGCCACACCAGTGGCGGCTTAGCTTCATTACCCCTATTTACAAGGGAAGGGGCAGTGTTCAAGATTGTGGTAGTTATAGGGGCATTAAGCTTATGAGTCATACCATGAAGCTCTTCGAGCGCATGATCGACCTCAGGCTCCGCCGCGAGTGTACTGTCTCTGAGTCTCAATATGGATTTCAGCCAGGATCGGGCACTATGGACGCCGTTTTCGCCCTCAGAACATTGATGGAGGCATACAGGGAAAAAAGGAGAGCTCTGCATGTGGCCTTTTTAGATCTGCAGAAGGCCTTTGACTGTGTGCCTCGTGAGTGTATCTGGTGGGCGTTGCGATCCAAAGGGATCCCTGAGGCCTATATTGAGATTATCAGAGACATGTACCACAATTCCGCTTCTATGGTTAGGACTGCTGTTGGCGACACTAAACCCTTCCCGATTACAGTAGGGGTTCACCAGGGCTCGGCTCTTAGTCCGTTCTTATTCAATGTGGTGCTCGATACTGTCTCGGCTCACATCCAAGACCAGCCTCCATGGCTGATGATGTATGCCGATGATATAGCACTCATTGATGAGAACCGACTGATGCTGGAGCGTAAAGTGAACCTGTGGAAGGGTACGCTTGAGAACGGCGGTCTTAAACTAAATGTGTCGAAGACCGAGTACATGGCCTGCGGGAGCCCGGACTCGAGCACTATCCTTATAGGTCCTGAACCAGCCGTTAAGTCGGAAAAGTTCAGGTACCTTGGATCCGTTATGCACGAGTCTGGAGGCATCGATCACGATGTCTATAGCCGGATAAGCGCTGCTTGGGCCAAATGGCGGGAGGTCACTGGTGTGGTCTGCGATCGCAGGATACCGCCCAAACTCAAGGGTCTGATATACAAGAGCATCATCCGACCGGTTCTTTTATACGGCAGCGAATGTTGGCCAGCACTATCTCGGCACACTCAGGAGCTTCACGTCACGGAAATGAAGATGCTGAGGTGGATGTGCGGCGTAACGCGGTCTGACCGCATACGCAACACATTCATTCGAGGTAGTCTTGGAGTCCGTGACGTAGCGGATAAGCTCCAAGAGCGTCGCCTGAGATGGTTTGGTCTCGTTACGCGCCGGCCTAAGAACTATATCGGATGCAAGTGCCTTGCTATGTCAGTCCCTGGAGTGGGACCTCACGCCCAAAGAAGCGCTGGTTGGATGTCGTGATGCAGGACATGAAAGCCAATGGTCTAACCACCGAGGACGCTAAAGACCGTGCAAAGTGGAGTAGGTTGAGTAGGAAGGCAGACCCTGGCAAAAGCCGGGATTAATGCCAGGAAGAAGAAGAAGTGAAAGACCAAGTAATGTTGGTTAAGCTCGTGGTTTATTTAATATTTCTTCGCCGCTGATTACTCGAAAATTGTAGCTAATATTGGACCGCTCTGGTGTCCAGGCAAAGCGCGGCGTTGAGTTCTGCCACTCAATACGCAAGGCCTCCAGAATTCGGCAGAAAGTGGGGAACGGAGTGTCTTAACACTAGGTTCCCTTTGCCTACCCTACTGTGTGTGGAATACAGCGTGAAGCTAATAAAAGAATAAAAAAAATATACCCAATAAGCATCGCAATTACAGACAGACGCCATTCCAAGATATAATCAAATCCTCATGTTAAAATAATCATAAATAAATATGTACTATATTTTCAACATATAACCATTTCCACTTCACTTTACTTACCATAAATAGGCAAAACAGGAAAATAATTTAAGAACCTACACCGTGCTAAGCGACCCGTTACAGAATCACCCTTCGCGACTCAAACAGCCGTATGTAAATGCTATCGCGAATTTATTGCTATCACTTCTCCATCTAAGTGATATTCCAGATTTGCTTCTAAATATGTTCGTAGCGTTTCCCTTGTTTTACCTAAAATGGACCATTTTATTTTGAACCACGGATAAAATTTCCAGCCTGAAATAACTATTGAAGTGAAAGACCAAGTAATGTTGGTTAAGCTCGTGGTTTTTTTAATATTTCTTCGTCGCTGATTACTCGAAAATTGTAGGTAATATTGGAGTAAATGAAAATTGATTTTAGAATGCTTTTAATGAACTAAATGTAATATAGAGACCATTTTCAAATTCGACCATTTCATTTTGCTTGACGTTGAATAATGACTTTTTATAAAGAAAGGATTCGAGCAAAATATGTTACTGCATAAGAAACAATAGTGACTAAGTATAATGAAGATTTATGAGAAATTGCACTTTAAATTATTATTGGTTTTGTGAAAACTAGTACTGGAAAGAATATATTTTTTAAATTGGCTTTCTATAACAATATGAAGGAATAGAATTCATTATAATTTATTATTTCTTTTTTTAGCGTCACGCTGTATTCCGAACATAACAGTTACCTTGCTTACCTCAGGGAAAACCTGAGAAGCTAGTATTGATAATATTAAATATTTCATTTCCCCAAGTAAGAATCGAACTAACGACCGTCTCGTTAACAGACGTATGCTAACTTTAGAAAATATTGCAAATACTGTATAAAAAGATACAAAAAAAAATATTTTTCAAAGCATGATACCAAATATTCAATTACCCTTAAAAGCTATTACCAAATCAATCGAGCCGAGAAGACGTTGAAAACAGATATTTGTGAATGAATTACAAATAAAACGTTCGCGATGCCATCAAAAACGCTCTCGCCATAAATTAGAGGTAATATACATGTTAATGGTATAAGGAAATCCACGTCTTCCCCTTTGCACTCTTTGACAGTTTGCGCTTTTTGTAGAAATAATTTATAGAAGATATTGTCAAGAAGCAGCTTCTCGATTGCTCTCGAATATCACGGTGGGACGGGAACATAGTGTTAAGACACTCCGCTTTGGTCTTTACGCTCAAATCTAGCCTATTGATTGGCAGAACTCGACGCTTTATCTTTCAACCAGAACTATGGAATCAAATTAGCCCACTACACTGTATGAACATCGAACACACAATCGACGCTTTTTTACTTAAACCTGTTGCGGTTGCTCCACTATGGCCTTAACCAAAGATTGATATATATAGATAGCGTAAAATATTAGTGATAAGTACATTGGTAAAATTAAAAAAAATGTAAATTGTAAATAATTGTCTAATAATTTAATGCCATATCCATTTTTAGTAAATTCATGTTCAAGATCGCTTATATGAACCGACCATTGGAGTGAAACTAAAAGCATTGTAAATTTTATACAAACGCTGTCAGTATATTCACCGTTTACAAATCCACGAGATGTAGTACTCCCTGAAGTAACATTTAAGTGCATAATATACTCAGAGAAATAGGTAAATTTTACTAATATAAAAATTGCTGTTTTTCAT
This sequence comes from Heliconius hermathena, assembly GCA_013403705.1. NCBI lineage: Eukaryota > Metazoa > Arthropoda > Insecta > Lepidoptera > Nymphalidae > Heliconius > Heliconius hermathena. The sequence continues at coordinate 960,282 of JAAIXJ010000069.1, forward strand.
TTATTAAGTCTGTATTTTTAGTAAATCTGTACGAAAGAAAAGATGATTGCTGTGGAGATGCGTAGGTATTAGCGTGGATGTCACGGTGAGAATAAAGTAGAACGTTCTCAGTTGGTTTGGGCACGTCGAACGAATGAGTGATAAAAGAATGACAAAAAATATTTATAAAGAAAAAGTGAGTGGTAAGAAAGATAGGAGGAGACCTCGGTTGACCTTCGGAAACACAGAATTAATGATACTGAGGAAGATCACGTAAAAACATGAGGACCCCCCGGAGGGTATATATGAAGAGATTGATTACAGTGGATGATGTGAAAGAGATATGCAGAGATCGTAGCGTTTGGTCCTCCGTTCTCTCTGGATACTTTGCTAGGGATACAGCGTGAAATAAAGTTAAGTATTGAAGATTGAAGAACAAAAGATGGCGATGTCGAAAACTTTCGAAAATAGTACTAGATATCTATCGACATTGATATATCAAAATTATATTATTAAACTTGACTTGTTGACTTTTGCCACTCAACACGCAATGCCTCCAAAATTCGGCAGTAAATGGAGAACGGAGTGTCTTAACACTAGGTTCCCTCTATCTACCCTGCTGTGTGAGGTGTTTGATGTAAAATTATAAGAATATTCTATTAAACTAATACAAAACAATGAATTTAACATTTTAAAACGTCAACTTCCTTTTACCTAACATAAATAAAAAGGTTCCATAACAAAAATATATACACGAAACATTCGAGTTATCGATAACAAGAGTTTATTACAATTGTTAACGTAGAAACAAATCAGCGTTTGGTTTAATTAAGCTAAGTGACACAGTATTTATCACCTAAACGATCGCGTCGATTGTGAATACGAATGCAAATTTTAGACAATTTTGGTGTTAAATATTCACGTTGATACCGATTAAGTGTGGATTCGACTAATGTTGGTGTAAATTTTGTAGTCTTAATGAGATGAGATGTAAATCATGATCATGAGGCCAGTCGTGGCGCAGCACTATGGATAATGGTAGAAGAACGGCAGATCAAAATTCATTTTTACTAAAGTCGTCCCTGACGCAGTTTTTATTTTTTTTTAAATAGTATAATAGTGGAACTTTAATGTAATGGATTATTTTTTCGTGAATTAAATTTGGAATATTTTTTTTTATTGTGAGAAATTGTAATACGTAAGAATGTCTATTTCAGGTTGTTCACATCGATATTTTAAACTTATTTTCCTTAAAAAAATGTGCAAATAAGCATAAAGTGTTATATATTTTTAAAAAGCCTATAGTATGTAAATTTTAAAACAATTATTATATTGTGGATTTTGTGACTACATTTCTATAAAAAATATTAACAATAAGTGAAGAGAAAAAAGGTACGTGTTTAAAGTTCATCGAGACTTTTGACAGTTACCGACGTCTACCGACGCGTTATATTTGATGTTGTTTTATAGTGCAGATATTCATAAATAACATTTATAAAAATCAGCTGCGGATTCGTGCGGTTTTAGAAGTTATCACGAAAACTACGATACAAGTCAGGGAACAAGAAAACTCTATCTATTGAAATTTCTAATGTTGTACTATTTAATTGATTAGATTGCGGTAAATTTCAATTAAATTATTGTTATTTATTGATAAAAAAGCGTTTTATCTTCATTTTGCAAACATTTTGCGGTATTACTAATCAATAAAATGCACAATACCCTCATTTATGAAATCATATAGAAAGAGTGAATTAATTTAATAAAACTATTACAAATTAGTAATAAAATGACTAACAGAGATGTGTATAAG